>ML681992.1:40735405-40764580 GCA_007922195.1 Podocnemis expansa
AAGCATCTGAGGAAGTGGGATCTTCTCCCACGAAAGCTCATGCAAAAAATAAATCTGTTAGTCTTAAAGTGCCACACAACTGCTTGTTGTTTTATTACTGGACTAGACTAACATGGCTATCCCTTTTGAAACTGACACTTAAGCAATCCCATACTGTCACCAGGAAGCACTTATGAGGTGGGTCATCTGCTGCTAACTGGTCTCTGGGATTCACTTTATTTGAAGGTCAGACAAAACACAAAGTATTACTAATCTGGTTTTGTGCTCATGTTAATATTTACTTTCCTCTTTCAAATGACTGGGGGGGGGGGATTACTGCATTCAGGGGTATATTCTCTCCCCAGTTTGTGTTCCATTCATAGTATTTTTCTTTGACACTATGTCATGGGATGCACTTCTGTACACGCTGCAATATGATCTCTATAATTTTTCTGTTCACCTATGCATTGTGTTTGTACATTTTTATGCCATGCAAGGTTTCTTTACGGATGCTCATAACCTATTCTACCTGATTACCTTTCCTATAGCCTCATGCATGCATACGGTTGTGTAGCATCGCTCAGGAGGCTGGGAGACAGACAGAACTCTCTTCCAGCAACATGTAAACAACCAAAGTTGTGAGTGAGCAAGTACCTGGAGGAGATAATGAAGATATGCTAATATAGGTACCTCGCTGAAACCTGACAGAGAGATCACCTCAGCCCGGAAAGTAAGGGGTCAAG
Organism: Podocnemis expansa; assembly: GCA_007922195.1. NCBI lineage: Eukaryota > Metazoa > Chordata > Testudines > Podocnemididae > Podocnemis > Podocnemis expansa. The sequence goes on from ML681992.1 coordinate 40,736,128, forward strand.
GATTTTTGGAACAAAGAAAGACTCGAAGTGAGAAATATGTGTAGTAACTGAACAGTCAAACAGTGTTTTTGTTTGTTTATTTTGGGTGTAGGAAATAAGCACAGGGAAACCCAAAAAGCCCCAAATCCCCTAAAAAATCAGGACATCTGGTCACTCTAGCATTGGCAAGGCTCAGAATGGAGGTGTAACCCAGAATACCCTCAAAATGACTTAGCCACTTCATCCCAATTCACATGGTAACCATGTGAATACTAAAGTTATTAAATAAGTTAAGAGTTATTCCCAGAGATGTACTGTGGGAGATACGAAAAATAACATTGGGTACTTCCACTAACCTTGTTTTCTAACTTATGGTCTATTAAAAAGATCCCTGCAGAATGTACATTATAATCTATGTATTGATTCAGTGATTAAAATATAATTTGAGGGGCCCAGGAACCCTACTAATCTCCGGGAACCCTTCCTGTATTGTCTGGGCCCTCCTCACGCATATGTTGGCCCCAGCATTGGTAGGCATTTGTAACCCTTTCTCAGTACCACATGCATAGGATATCACTCCCTAAAAATATTTATAACTTTATATGACGTTTATGTGTATAATTGCTGTCACAAACTAGCAAACACTGCATAATACAATAAGTACTGTGATTAACAACATGATAATTAAATAAAATGTAATATGTATCTCTGTGCTCTTACGGTCTAGAGCAGTGTTCATCAAAGTATGGGTCACAACCCAGTACTGGGTCGTGGACCTGGAAGGACCGGGTCGCAGCACTCGTGCTGTACCAGGGTGGGGGGCAGCTGACCCTTGCACCCCTGCTAGCCAGCGTTGATTGGGAGGTGCAGCTGCCCCTCGCTCCCCTGCCGGCCAGCACTGCTCTTGGGAGGGGGGCGGCAGGCCCCTCATTCTCCCACCGGCTGGCATTGCTTCTAAAAGGGGAGGGCGGCTGCCCCTCACTCCTCTGCCAGCCAGTGCTGGTCCTGGGAGGGGAGGCGGCTGCCGCTCACTCTCCTGCCAGCTGGCACTGCTTCTGGGGGGAGGTGGTGGCTGCCCCTCACTCCCCTGCTGGCTGACATTGATTGCGGGGAGGGGGGTGGCTGCCACTTGTTCTCCTGATGGCCAGCGCTGCTTCCAGGAGGGGGGACAGCTGCCCGTCACACCCCTGCCAGCCAGCACTGATCCTGCAGGGAGAAGGGCAGCCCATCCTCTCCCCCCACAGTGGACAGTCACCACATGGCAAAGGGACCTGCAGCTGGGTCCCGAAGAAAAAAGTTTGATGACCACTGGGTTAGAGTACTGAATGCTATGAAATGAAGTAGAGTTATATTGAAATTTGAGTGCAAGACAGTGTCCCCAAACTTTTTCCATCGTGCTCTCTTATGTGGTTGGCACACCCCTGGGGGCTGAAGTCAAAGAGTGGGAGCCAGGATCTGTGAGGAGGGGCAGAAGCTAGGAGCTGTAGGGTAGGCAAGGGCCGGGGACCAGAGCTGAGGCCAAGCTGTGGCTGGGACTGCAACCAAGAGTAGAGTCAAGACTGGGGTCTAGGTTTAGGTCCACAGCCAGAGTGGGAACAGAATTGGAGAGGCATAGAGCTGGGCAGGGTGGCACCCCCTTTCCACTCCATGGGGCTAGCTCTACACCGCTGTGCCCTCCAGAATGTTCCTCTGCACCTCCCAGTTTAGGGACCACTGCTGCAAATGTATTTCATGTTTTTATTTAATTTCTCTGTTATTACTGTGAACAAACAGACACAATGGGACCGAAGGGGCCCAATTCATCTCCCATTTGAAATTTTACCATTGATCTCCAGTGGGAAGTGGATCAGAGATACTGAGGTGTGAATGTACTTAAGGTACTGAGGTGTGAATTACTTAAAGAAAGGAGTATAATTACTCTTGAGCCGTTTGATAATAGGCTGAGAGTGTGTCCAGTGAAAGAAAAAATTTCTGTCAACTCTGATAAAAGGCCTTCAGAACTGTTTCAAATTAACGAACGTTTCAGCAAGCCCTAGTTACCAAACTGTAATGACCTTGTCAAAAAGAAAAGTGTATTTGCCTTTTCATGGTGGCAAAGCCCAGATCAGCAGAGTCCTGGCAACATGGAGTCCAGGAGCCGCAAGTCCCAGCAACACAGCAAGGTCCCAGACATGTGGAGTCCCAGAACCATGGACCCATGGAGTCCTGGTAACACAGCGGAGTCCTGGAGCCAAGGACTCACAGAGTCTTGGCTCAGCAGAGTCCAAGCAATGTGGCGGCCCAGCACCCATGGCATCCCCAGCCCCACAGAGTCCTGCGTAGGGCCAGGATTGTAATGAGAGAAAAATCCAAAGTCTGTATTAAGCTCTGAAGCAATGCAATCAATTTTGCAAATATTTTCTTCTCTCATTACAACAGGTGATTTTACCTCATCTTCCTCTATGTGCTGTTTCCCAGTGTTTAAATCTTAACAACTGCTTTGATTTGCTGTTACGGTGTGACCTGTTTCATGATTTACACTTCCCTGCATTTATTTCCTCCCATTCTATAAATTCCCCCATCTTCAAAGTGTCTGATGAAGTGGGATTTTCTCCCGTGAAAGTTCAGGCAATATGTATATTTGTTAGTCTTCAAGTGCCACAGGACTCCCTGCTTGTTTTACAGAAATATGAAAGACTGTGTTGCTCTAGAGAGTTTTGAGCAGTAGTTATCACTCTCAACTAATCTGAATGAGAACACTAATCTAAAGAAGCATATGGATAACTTCAATGTCATACTCCTACTATTAAAAGCACCAAAGGCACATGTAAGATATTAAGAAATGAGAGCATAAATTAGATCAATTAAAACAACTGAATTACAGTGCTGAGTGACAGAAGTTTGATTTGTATGTGTGTGCTGGTTTTATTTGTTTGGTCCTGATAGTGACCATTTATTTTTTCTGTGCTCCTCATTCCTCTCCTACACATTCAAAATTCATGTTCTTATCCTCTAGAAAATAAATCAAAATCAATGAATGACTCATGTACAAATTTCTTCAGAAAAGCAAATCTCCATGACTTTGGGGAGTTTTAGATTCATAAAGCTATTAAATTGATGAAGATTTGATAAATTGAACTAGTTCCCATCTTTCAAGTATTTTGTATGTGTAAACTGCCATAACAAAAAGAGCAAAATATAATTTTAATTAATCTCAGTAGTAAAGCTACCTGAAGAGTAGTTCTTGAGAGTAGCCTGCATGGTTGAAAAAGACCTGATTAAACTCTTTCTAGCAAAACTTACCATTGATACATGTTGATTTATTTTAAAATGAAATGCTGGAGACCATGCTAGACAGGACACTCAAGGCACAAAGTTGTGGAAAGTAAAGATATAACACATATTTTCAACGGTAACCATGACACTGAATTCCTGAAGTATGTTAATGTATGAGAACATTATATGTATAATTGCAACTGTTACATAAAAACTGAACTATATTGGAAATATACATATTCTGTATAAAAGGGATAGGAGAAAAGCTTCTGTATTGTATTTTGTTTGAAAAATAGTGCATGATAAGTACACTGCAATCCACATGTACAAGGTGAAGAGATTAAGGTTGCCAGGAGAACCATAGCTTGGTTTCTCCTGATTGCCACGCTTAACAGTGTGATCTTATTAATGTTCTATTAACATAGTTTTTGATACAGAATTGTTCCTTTTCTGTTTATAAAAAAAAAAGTCAACCCCCCCACCAAAAAAAAAAAAAGATACAAGATGAGCTATGTAATATCATCTACCAGACGAGCTTCTGCTGGAGAGAGAGCGAGAACCTTTTTCGCTACACCGAGTTCATCTTCAGTTCCAAGAGAGGCACGGAAGCATGGTTCACACTCCAGACTTATGTTAGTATGGCTACATCGGTCAAGGCTGTGGAAAATTCCTAAGCGATACTGTTATACTGACCGAAGCCTTCCCTTCAACACAGGTACCGCTTCTCAGGGAAGTGATGTACTTACACTAATGGAAGAAGCTCTCTCATCACCATAGGTAGTCTTCCTAAACAGTACAGTGATGCAGCTGTATGGGAAGACATACCTGAAGAGTGTCACAGCTAAATAAAAATTGAACAGAAAGCATATATGCTAAGGAATCATTCAAGGTGAAATGGCCTACCCTCATTGACATAAGATAAATAAGGAGGATTAGTGGGTGACAGGTTTTTGTAATAAGTAATAAATCTGGGCTCTGGAGTTTTTTTCACCTTCCTCTGGAGCATGGCTCAACTGCTGGTGAATTCTCTGTATCTTAAAGTCTTTAAATCATAATTTGAGGACTTTCATAACTCAGTCATAAGTTAGACCAGGGGTCTCAAACTCAAATCACCATTAGGGCTGCATGAAGACTAGTAGAGGGCCTCATGAGGATTATTTTGGTAGCCCAAGGGCCGCACCACTGAAACCTTTCCATACAATGATATTGCAAATATTGATAACAATCATGTCATTGTGGGCTGCAAGAAATAGCTTTATGGGCCTCATGCGGCCCACAGGCCGCGTGTTTGAGACCCCTGAGTTAGACACTTACTGCTGGAGTGGATGGGTGAGTTTTTGTGGCCTGCACTGTGCAGGAGGTCAGACTAGATGATCATACTGGTCCCTTCTTACCTTAGAGTCTATAAATCCAGCTTCTTTATTACGACCATGATTTTCAATGTCTAGTAAAGTTACGAATTAAAGCTGCCAGGCTCATCTTTTAGAAAGTACTGTGCAGGTTGCTTTTAAGGATGCTTTCAAAAGGGAGCAGCGGGGACCAAACTAGCTGGTTCCCAAAACTGAGATGGTTAAATTTATGGAGGGGGTGATATAATGTGACAGCTTCTGCCCTTAGAGTCTACGATGGCCCTCTACCATATACATTGGTCAGATTAGACCAGTGGTTCCCAACATTTTCTCTGCTGTGGCACACCTTGCTACCTTTAATTAAGTTGAGGCACACCCCCATACAGTTTCTAAATGAACTCATGAATATTCATGAGCCAATAAGCCAATCCAGAGCTCTTAGTTTTTCAAAAAAAATTTTGGTACACTTGCTCAGAGCTGACAGCACACCTGACATACCCAACACATTGCAGTTTTGATTTCATGCAGCTGAGGAAGCAGATTATGCCCTGGAAAGCTTATGCGTTGAATAAACTTGTTAATCTTTAAAAGTGTCAAAGGGCTCCTTGTTTGTTTTGCTGTTTTATTAAATTTTTTTGAGCTCATGATGCGACTGGAAACTAATTTTTGAAAAGATATAAAAGTACAAATTGTAGTTATGGATCTTTTGGTTAGATTTTAAAAAACCAAAAACACCCCAAGAGACCTTTGAGTGGAATGAATGGGCACTTTTTAGAGTTCCAAAGAACCAAAATAATTTTTAGTTTAATGAAGATTACCTGAATAATTTGATAGTGTAAGTCTTCAGATATATAAACAAGGAGTCGTGTGGCACTTTAAGACTAACAGATTTATTTTTCGCATGAGCTTTCGTGGGAGAAAATCCCACTTCGTCAGCATCCCACATAAAACGCGATTCAAATTAAAAAAGGTAACAAGCCTGACAAAAGGGAACAGAAAAGATTTTAACAGTATATAATTCACAAACTATATATTCTTACAGGGTCAGTCTGGATGGCTTCCGGAAAGTACTAGGAGGCCAATATATCAGCATGAGGCTCAGCAAGGCCCTTTTCCCTGGTAGCTGAGCAGAGGTTACTTCAGGCTAATTGGCAGACCTGGAGCTAATCAAGGTCCCACCCAGGACCTGTTAAAAGCCTCCCTCCAGGCCCAGGGAAAGGGGGCAGCTAGAGTGTGAAAATTACCAGTGTGAGAAGAGGCAAGGTGTGGTTGGAAGGCAGACAGATCTAGGAGAACACTGCTCAGGAAGAGCCCTGCAGGTACAAAGACTGGGGGAAGGAAAAACCCTGAGGGGGCAAAGGACCTTTCCCAGACCTGGAAGCCTGAGAAACTAGAGACCCTTCCAGAAGGGGAAATTTAGCTGAGCACTACCACACCCAGGAGGGCTGTCAGAGACCAAGGGCTTCCCCTGGCAAGGCGGCCAGGAAGGGCTCATGGCTGAGCAGAGCCTGGGCATTATGTCTAGGGGACATGGGGAAGTAACCTAGGAAATCTTACCAGTTTCCTGTAGTAACAGAGCAAGGCTGCAGCTTGTAGGATCCCCGCATTGGGAGCTGGAATTGACAGTGGGACTGCCCCCCCCACCTCTGTCAGCCATCCACTGAAGGGACAAGAGCCCCAGTAAATAGGCAAGAGCCTACAAGAACAGGAGAGAAGCAGTTTTTTGGCCCATGGCTACAAGTAAGCGGGACCCACCAAGGTAGAGGAAGAACTTCGTCACAGGATGTACTTCTACTTCATTATTTGTAACACCACTCTGTACAAGGATAGCATGTTAAAATAAAATAAAACAAACTTTAAAATAAAGCCACATAACACATTGAACTTGTACTTAGAGGAATCACTATTTGTAACTCCTAGAGGCCCCCCAGCAGTATCAAGGCTCCATTGCACTAAACAGACCATGAACAAACAAAAAGTAAGAGCCCATTCATTCCCTATGCCATTTATGATCTATGTGGGTGGGGGGGGGGCGGGAGAAGAAGAAGAAGAAATATCTTTATGTCACAGATAAGGAACTGAGGCAGAGCAAGATTAAGAACTAGATGCCAGACACAGGTAAATCTATTTATTCCAGCTGTGACATAGGAAGCCTCTGACATCAGCAGCATCTGAACCCAGCTTTCCTGAGCCCCAGTCCAATGCCTAGCAGTTTGGAATTGTGTTTATACAATGAAGCATACAAGATCAGTTTTTAAATAAAGCAGCCAAATTGAAGCTTTGATACAGTGTCAAATGACAGCAGCTCTCCCATGACTCCAGAGCCCATGCAGATTGAATTATTAAGAAAAACAGCTGTCCAACTGGTACTCTAGGACCACACAGACAAGAGTCTTATTTGCCAGGAAGTTGAAAAGTTGCTCTAAGGCGTGGCTGTGCAGGAGTGGCATTGGGCTGAAACAAAAACAAAATAACTGTGCATTCCACAGCTCCCTCTTTCCACAGGGACTGCAGCTCAGGTTTCCAAAATCCTATCGCCAGAAGTGCAGTGCACAGAATAGATCTCTCATACCCAAGCAGGAAGAAGACAGGGTATGGGGCATATAGGCATTTTGGGAGCAACAGAGCAACTAGTTACAAGTGTGGTATGTGGTTATTTACACAACAGCTCCCAAAACTGATGTTAACAGTACTTATTCGAGCACATTTCATTCCATGTGTATTGAAGCTCACTGTGGTCTGGGAAAAAGTTATTTTATTTATGAAGGAACAAGAGATGTTTGTTATGTCATCAATAAACTCCTTGTAAACGGTAAACAAGACTGTGACAATAAGGCTGAAGTTCAATCAATGCATTGCTTGTAGAACAAGAGAAAACTAAAGCAGACATGAAAGTGAGCTTTTATTGTAGAATACTCTTCAAGTAACACAATACATTGGAAAGCTGTATTTTGTAAGAAACCACAAGTCAAGAATGCTCCTGAGTGGCAATGACAGGAATTGGGACGCTGTATAAGGTAACTTGTACTCCAAACCTTTTTTAGACATTTACGAGTTGTTTGAAAGTGGATACGAATAGACACTTTATGAGCTGACATTTTTCTTATGAAAGTATAAGATTATATCACTCAAAGACAGGAGAATGCCATCTAGAAAGATCAGTTCAGAGGTTGCATCAACATGCAAGGGTACAGGTGCTGAATAAACAGCAGAACACCTAGTGTCACTATTTCAGAGTAAAGGTAATGGAAAGAGCAAATTAATGTGATTCAGTGGAAAACACTTTACAGAAAGCGTAGCACAAATCGTGTGCTGAACAATGATTCCTACCAGACAGGACTCATAAGAGCAGCAAGTCCTTCCAAGGGCCCTGCAAGAGCTAAGAAAGCAAATAAAGAAGAGTGTTATAGTGGCAGTGGAAAAGAAGGGAAGAAAAACAAAGAAATGTAACAGTGCTGTCGAGCACAAAGCAAGCACGTGTCACTTCACCTGGAAGAGTGTTGTCAAATACACAGAGCCAGAATCACAACAGTGTTTCAAGGGAGTTGCACTACTGTGAAACCTGAGTAACACAACAGTGAAGCAGGACCTCTCTCTCAAGGAATGGACTGGGGAACAGAAAACACTCCTCAAAATATCAGGGAGGATTTCAAGGGTGGAAATTTAACCATTTAGATTGATACCTTAAGTCACTGTCAGTAGTTTCTCCTGAATTTCAAGATTCCATATTCACACTCAGAGAAGTGGCATGTTTTTAGAAGAGGTATCCAGGCAATATTTGGCCTGTATATTTTAAGGTCAGAAGGACTATTGCACTCATTTAGTACAAACTCCTTCAATAACACAGGCCATAAAACTTTCCCCAATTAGTTCCTGCATCAATCACAGCTTATTAGATTTGAATGAGAAACGCATCTAATATTGATTGATGCACCCAATGACAGAGAATCCATCACAACACTTGGAAAGCTATTCCAATGAATAATTACCCTCTTGTTATGTTTTGGTTCTTTAATGTGATTTTTTTTTCTTTTTTTAAGTCTGAATTGTGAAGCTTCAACTTCCAGACACTCAATCTTTTTAAACCTTTGAATGCAAGAATGAAGAATAAATTATCAAATTCTTGTTCCCAAAATGTTAACATTACCCTATAAATGTCCAACATTAAACATTTTTTTTAAACATTTAGGGCTTGGTATACAGAGACTTGCTTAGTACCATGGCAAACAAAATATTTTAATAGAGATAGGGTGGAGAAAGAAACAGTTAAAGAATTTGAAATGAAAAGTATTAAAATAGGGCTTTGATTTTAACAACATCCTGTGTTCCCTTTCTGTTTATCTGTAAATAGCCTTTAGAAAGAAGGAAAAAAAAATCTGTGCTTGACAGTCTCTTATGGTATTAATGATGGTAATAACTGAGATTCTAAGGAAAGGAGAAGCAGCTAGTTGAGAAAATTGGAACTGGTGTTGTTAAAGTTCAATCCCATTGCCTGGAAGGCAAAGCAACATAAAATACATCAAGATGGGGGAAGGGAGGGGGAAGAACAGCAAAGATTTTTAAAAAAGCAGTTATTCTTTCTGGTGTTGACACTCAGTTGCAACCTCACTGAACACAAAAACACAGGAACAGCAGTTGCCCTTATCAGCCATTACGAGACCTGGCAAACTTGTACCAGCACTAGGCTGTTTAGATTAGAGCACTACATATCAGTGCTTCTCTCATGCCAGGCTCACAGCAGTGTTGAAAATAGGCTGCCTTGGTCAGCTGAGTCAGACTCTTCTTAGGCAGCAGGAAAAAGGAGAGACAGAAAGGGAAAAAATAAGGAAGGAAAAGGAAATGTGAGCAGGAACAGTGAGGGGAATGAAGCCTCATATCTTCAGTGGTGGTCAGAATTACTGGCAGCTGACAGAAGTGGCAGTGCCATCTGGTCTCTCTTTCTGGGCCAGTCTGGTCAGACCCTCTTTCATGATAAAGACAAAGAAGATCCAGGGTCCCAGGAGACAGTGGAAGTCATGATGGCAAAACTTGCTCATTCCTTTCTGCCATCAGCCAGCCAGTATCCCCACTCCCTCCTTTTAGTCAGCTACCACCACAGTGTCCAAGTTTCCCCAAAGTCTCACTATTCCAATAAAAAAGACCCCCAAAATGGATGATAGGCAACTCTGTCTCCTCATTATTTTGTCCAAGACTCTGGCTGAATTTTGGACACATCAATTTCAGTTCATCAATTTCCAGCCACACGCTATACTTGTTTAACAGGCCTCATCTTAAAGTCTTTAAATTATACCTGTAGACTTTTTTGTTTGGACTAATTCAGTTCCTGCCTCTTCCTCCCCCCAATCCTTGGACATTTGTTATGATAGGTGACTATAACCATTTATGAACTTTTATGAAAGGTTACTGTGACCATTTTTGAACTTTCACTCACTTTTCCAACACTTTAAGCCCACCTCTTAACTGTCTCTTTAATAAGAAGCAGACTGAGTTTATTGAGTCTATCACAGCATGGAACAATTTCGAGCCCTTTAATCATTTTTGTGACTCTCCATCACTTCCGAACCCTCTCCAATTTTTCAACCACCTCCATGAACTGTAGACACAGAAAATGGACATGCTACTCCACTGGCAACCACACTAGAGCCAAAGGCAGAAGTAATAAAACTAGACTTGGCAAAATTTGAGGTGTTTTTGTTTGTTTGTTTTTTTGTAAATTCAGCAACCCACTGGTTTATTTTCAATATTTTTTTCTGTTATCTATTTACATTTTCACTCCTGTGTGAAATTATGTGACTTACTGAAATTACAAATGATGATATTCAAAAGTTTATAACTTTAACCACTAAAACATACATAGTCAACATCATGTCAAAATACACGTATATAAATATCCTTAACTTAAACACTGAAAGTTCTCAAGCAGCACTTCTCTTACTTTGCCTGTCTGTAGACTTTGATCATCATCAATGGGAATATTTTTCCATCAGTCTCTGTGGTTAAATTGGTGTTTAGTGATACAAATCTCCATCCACACCTAAACATAACTCCCCTACTACCCTGACATTCATGTGTCTACATGCAGGTATTACTTTTACCCCTTACTGCCACAGTGTTGCAGTCTATCCAGCATGATTCCTGAAGGCTTTTTCAGAGCCACAGCATGGGGAAATCAGTTGACAGGGAAGCAGGAAGTATCTGCCTGATCCTGGTAAAGAGCGCTGCTCAGTAATTGCATGGCGTATAAATATCCTTCTCACCTCTTCCAGAAGGAAGAAAAATACAACGATGTTGACCTGGCCAACTGCATACTGTCCTTCCTGTACTCTCCTAAGATGTAGCCATGTTGGTCTTGCCCACCAAAACAAACAAACAGCATGATGGCACTTTTAAACACTAACACATTTATTAATTACATGAGCTTTCAAGGGAGAGAATAGTACTTCATCGGATGCTTGAAGATGGGGAACTTATAGAATGAGAGCAAAATAAATGCAGGAGAGAGTAAGTAACAGGATCTGGTCAGACTGTAACAGCAAATGAAAGCAGTTGTTAGGATTCCAACCATGGGAGTACAGCAATTAGCAGGAAGGTAGCTGGGGGATAAGAGAAGCAAAAATTACATGAAATCTCATGTGATAAGTAAGTCTGTTAGTCTTTAAAAGTGCCACCAGATGCCTTGTTTTTTTGCTGTACATTCCTGTAAGCTTTCCCTTTCTCCCAATTCTTGCAAAAAGTCCTTAAAAAGCTCTGCCCCTTTTCTTCCAATTGGCAGGACAAAGACGCATTTATATGAAGGTCACAGTGGGCACAGTCTCTGTTTTCAGATTTGTGGCAGACACTAAAGCAGATTAGCTGAAAGGGACTGAAAATTTAAAGTATACCAATTCCATTAACAATAATATTTTGAATCATCCTAACAGTTTCTTTTAAAGAATTACACCAAACACTAGTGTATGAATAAACTCCAAAGAATAAAACTTATGGTAATGACAGAAGAACTGTAGATTATGAGATCCATCAAAACATGCTGCTAGCTGTCAAAGAAATTTGAAACACTGCACTGCATCAAGTTGCCTAGTGTCTTTCAGAATAATTTATATTAGTGCATTTGTGATATAAGGGCCATTTAAAAAAAAAAAACAGAACAAAACAAAAAACACCCTCCCCACCCGCTTGGTAATACTGAGATAGAGTTATGTAAGCCCAAAAACAGATTCTTTAGACATTCCAGCTAGTTATGGAAATAACTGCATTAATTTTTGTTTCTCTTAGAAGGTTTGGATAATAAGATACATGAAAACAGATAAGCAGCTCTCACTGTTGAATTTCATTACCATTAAGTACATGTGGCTGATCAAAAATGAAGTACTGCTGAGGCTTTTTCTTCCAGATTATGTTGTTGTTTAATCCTGACTGACTAGCAAGAAGTCCTGTTTTGCTCTTGGAAGGGCTGCATTTCTATAGCAGATCCTAACCTTATCATAGATCTGTTCTGGGCTAAGCAATGCACACTGCAGCCAACAGCAAACCGCTGAGGGATCTCTCCTAGTCAAGGGACAAATAGAATACAATTCAGATTCAACCCTATGAGAGGGCATGCATCCTCAACTTTCATTACCTGAAGGCAGATTGGATTCATAGAAGCAGCAAGTTCTCCCTCAGGGCATATGGAGCATACTCTAATTTTCCTTAGAGGAGCAATATTTTTCCCACATCTCTCATTAGGTGAAACTGAAATATGCAAATTATCCTGTATGGGTTATATTTGAGAAGATAAACTTGACAATATTTTATGTATTTAGACATATACTTTACACATACAAGTAGTTTTTAAGTTGTACTGTATCCTGTTCATTTTAGATAGAGAAAAAACACAAAATACAGTTTGACTTTCTTGTCAGTTCTATGGCATCCGCTTTTCCCCAAACACAGGAGATTTTATATTTCCTCCAATTAAGTTTCATTATAGCAGAAGCCTTAAGTTGTTTCAGTTTTGCAGAAAGTAGGATCAAAGTCCTTCTCTACTTGCAGCCTAACTAGTAATTTTATTTGATGGACTTTGAAGTCTAAATCAAGTTTCTTCTCAAGCCCCAGTGTAGATATTCTTTTAATGTTTTTAATACTACAGTTGAATGACCACCTTGACTATTTGAAGGGGTAGACATCAGACAACTAAGGATATCATTTGTTAAATGACATTTTAACAGGAACTGTGTGCTTCGAGCAATCTTTTCCACAACAGCAAGTCACCTGCAGGCTTTCCAGAAATTTATGAGCCAATTTAGCCGTAGAGGACAGATTCCCTTCATTCCCCAACATCATAGCTCTAAACCAATAGTTTTGAAACAGTATTCTCCAAATTAGTAAAGAGTACAGTGCTTCTCCTCCTTTCAATGGAAGAAAAAAAAGTTGCTGGCCAAGTGTTGGTGGAGCAGAGGGAAAGGAAAGGAGAGAAGAGAAAACAAAGAAGGCTATGAATTGCAGTGCAAGCTTTCTAAATTGTCTTATCTCGGCCATTCAGAGACTACCAAGTCTTGATTAGCTGGGGTTTAATGCAGCTACTCCTAGCACTGAGCCAAGAAAATCTGCCATGTGCAACTTATCTCTGCTTGGAGCCAATTAGTCACAACAGCAAGAACAGCAGTTTAGCTAATCCACATGAGGGGTTTATATTAAGTGGCTGGCCACCAGTGGCTATAACAGTAACTAGGGCAAATCTCCAGCACAGACAAGACTTAGAATTCAGACCCTCATTACTGTGTATTTCCACCTGAAGAGCAAAGAACCTGCTTTGCTGAAATGGGAGGGTTTTTTACTCCATGTAATTCTTGTTTTACTGAACAGTGGCTGTTCCTAAATAGCATGCTCTTTTATGTGGAAAAAAGCACGGGCCATTTGACATGGCACTACAAAAGAATCCCCACCAAATGTATAAGGGCAGCAGACTGGGGAACCTTGGTATCCAATCATTTTATTCCTTATTAATCTTCAACTTTTCCCTATAAATGATGGACTCAAAACACTATAATTTTAAGCATCAATTAGTATCCTGCCCCCCACGAAAACAAAAGAAAATTCCTTAGGTTTTTGATGATATAATCCTAACATATACAACTTGACAGGTGCTGGTTAAAATAGAGCCAAAATTTATCCCTTTCACAGATAAAGAGATCAAAAAAACAAACAAAAAAACCCAACACTGGTAGAGAGGTAAGACAGTTCAGAGTGGTTAACACTGTCCCACAGTTATTCCTGCAAAAGCAAAAATCATATACTCATAGACTAAGGTCAGAAGGGACCAGTATGATCACCTAATCTGACCAGTCCACAAAACCTCACTCCAGCAATAAGCCTCTAATTTAGGATTGAGTTATTAAAGTCCTCAAATCACGATTTAAAGACTTTCAGATACAGAAAATTCACCAGCAAGTGAGTTGTGCCCCATGCTACAGAGGCAAAAAAAAAAAAAGGCCAGAGCCCTAGTCAATCTGCCCTCTGGGAAAATTCCTCCCCAATCTCAAATATGGTGATCAGGTAAATCCTGAGATGTGAGCAAGTCTCGCCAGCCAGTTACCCAAGAAAGAATTCTCTGTAATAACTCAGAACCCACCCCATCTACCCTCAACGCATGAGGAAGGGCAAGTAGCTGAGGGAGAGGGATGGAATACACTACCTCGCAATCAGTGGAAAACCTGAAAAAATAAGAATTGCAGTTTGGGTTAACTTAAGCGCATCCTCTTTTTCCACCTACAGAGCAAGGTCCTGCTGGACAATGCCATTAAAAAGCAACACCAACAATGGAGGCAACCTAAGGACTTTGACCAGTTTAAACATTACAACACACTACACAGTTAGAGGATCAAGCAGTGGGCTGCAGCAGTGGTTCTCAGCCTTCCCAGACTATTGTATACCCTTCAGGAGTCTGAAGCTGTAGGGCAAATGGAAGACTTTGTGACGGGATAACAATAGTGGGCAGTGGAGACCCCCTCCCCTAAACACATTTCCACTGTGCCAGACTGTGTAGTAAAAAAGTAGTTACCTAGGTGTTAGACTGTAGAATAAAGGTGGTGGGAATCAACACCCCAGCAGACAGTCTACGTGACCAGGAGAGGGCCTGATCACCCGCCCTGTGAGTAATGGGCAATAACAATAGCTTGTTTCCCTGACTTCACTAGACTTCGCCGTAGGACCTTGAAGGGTGCCTTGGAGGACATCACTCCCCTGCTGAAGCCGGCGGTCACGAAGGGGAGTCCCCGACTGCTGATTGGGTTGTAAGCCTGTCTATATTACTTTGTGTTTAACTCTGGGTATATCACTTTGTCTGGGTATTTAGTTAAGTAATGTGTTAGTTAATAAAACATTTTATTTCCTGCTATGTGCATCTTAGTGGTTGTTGCTACTGGAATCCCAGACCTTAAACCCACTTGGTAGTGGGGAACAGAAGCCCAAGTCCTGCTGCTGAGGCCCGAGCCTCATCCCCAAAGCTGACACATATAACTTAGCTTTGTGGAGGTGTCTGTGGCATGGAGCCCTAGGCCACCACCCTGCCTGCCACACACCTAGCAGCAGCCCTACATTTGTGATTTCCCATGCCCTCTCCTTCCCCCAGCCCATCCAATGATCTCCCTGGGGCTCACAATCCTCAAGCTGAAAAACACCAGCTTAGATAAGCTGAGTCAACAACCTGCCCAGTCTGTTCACCATACTCCTGACTGAGAACCACTGGGCTGAAGGACTGAATTTCCTACTGACTGAACTGTACCTGCTAGGCAGCTGTTGATAAATGCTCACATCTATAATACATTCTGGTTTCTCCCCCATAAATGAAGCACAGGGAGTATTCCAGGGCCACGGTTAAACATTTTAAACTTCTCTCTTTGACCATAACATTCAAGAGAAATTTAAAGAAGAAGATCTAGCCAAAGTTATGTCCTCCTCACCCCACATTTCTAGAACTCATTTAGTGGCTGCAGGGGCTTTGCTCAAATGTTACCAACCTTACCACCAGAAATTAATTGTAGAAAAGATTACCCCCAAAAGGATGTATATGAAAATAAAGAAGCCATATTTTAACAGTGTGATTTGCAATCTTAACTGTACATGAATACTATTGCTATATAAAACCACACCTGGCCAATGATGACAGAAGCAAAGCTGGCTTCTGTATCTACCTCTGATTAATAGTACTTTACTCCTTACTGGGTATTGCTACTTTAACTATTACTAAATTTAATGATAGAAGAGTCTGGCCCATAATGACACCAGACAGCGTTGCCAAAGGCAGAAACACTCACTTGCGTACTGTCTGTGCTTCTCATTTCCCAGAAATTCCCTCTCTCAAAATCTAGCTGTCTTACCTGAAAATGCATCATATCTTTCCCATCAAGTGCATCTTCTATACAGAAACTAAAGTCTGACTCTTACAGAGAAATAATTCTGCAATCTAAGAAACAGGAGGAATCAAAGTTTATCTGCCCTTTTCTATCAGTTTTTAGTTACATTTAGTTATTCTGAGCTTCTTTTCCAAGAAAAATGTTTACAGAGTATAGTCAAATTTAAAGGCCATCTTCATTAATACTGAATAGTCCTATTAGTGTACCTGTATTCATTTCTATATTGCCTTTCATCAGAGGACTTCCGAGCACTTTTACAGTTAGTCACTATTACACCCTTATTAAAATGAGTAAATCCATTACACCCATACTACAGGTAACTAGTCCAGAGTTAGAATTAAGTAAGTGGAACACCCAAAAATATAATGCAAGCATCACACCTTCCAAACTGTTAGACCAAAATAATAAACAAAACGCTGAGCTACTACACGTTCATCTAGTTGTTCACACTACTTTCTGCTCACTGCAGTTTAATCAGTATCTCATATTAAATGTATTTACTGTGTTGAAGATTAACTTCAGTGGTTTGGGGCTGAGGAGAGTGAGCTGGATAGCAGATAAAAATGTACTTGATAAACAGCAGATTGCCTGTGGAAGAGGCTAAGTTGTAGCTTCTTCCAAGAAATGGATCCACTGTATTTCCAGTATAGATATGTTGTTACAATAAATCATATACTCTAGGAAAACAACATCTGACCAATGCAAGCCCATTTACCTTTTGCACACTAGGGAGGGAGTTTCTAGAGCAGGAAGAAGGAGGAGGCCAGACTTCTGGCCAAGACGCTGCTAGATCTTGTCTCTTGCCTCACCATCTTTCTGATGTAGGCTTAGTCCTCTAGCTACTGTTGCAGATGTCTGGTACATTTCTTCTAAGCTCTACATTTGGGGATTGCATGGCACCATGTAAAGAGCAGTACTCCACTTATGGTTTCATTGATTCATTTGGAGATCAGAAAGGATGATCCTTTCTGACTTTAAAAACAATTAATGGTTTTCTCCCCAGAAAATGATAAACCCCAGATTTGTACATACAATTGAATCTACATTGTCTTAATCAAAAATA
Source organism: Podocnemis expansa (assembly GCA_007922195.1). NCBI lineage: Eukaryota > Metazoa > Chordata > Testudines > Podocnemididae > Podocnemis > Podocnemis expansa. Next base: position 40,753,167 of record ML681992.1, read on the forward strand.
TTTTTTCACATCTGAGTCTCTAATTTCTCAAAGTGGATTGTCTTCCTATAGCATCAATGCATTGTTTTTCTACACTTCTTTAAGGAGCAAGGCAAAACATGACTTTTCTAATTATTTCAATGGAAAGAATAGAAATCTCCCCTGTATACTTGATGGAAATGAACCTGTTCTACAGCGAACAAAGGAGAAAGTAGTCTGGGGATCTATAATAATAGAAAATTGCAAATTGTTATAACAGTTCTTTTGTCACAAAACCTCAAGAGAATCAGTACAAAATCAGCGCCCACAGAGTCACATATTCCATTGTAATAAAAAGGATATTCATAAAATAGCTAGTTTCTTATAAAAGGAACACATTTATCCTATTTATAATCAAATTAAATATATGGACTGGGAAGGACAAGGCCATTTTGCTCTACTTGGCCCTGATTAGGCCTCAACTGGAGTAGTGTCCAGTTCTGGGCACCTCATTTCGGGAAAGATGTGGACAAACTGGCAAAAGTCCAGAGAAGAATAACATGAATGATTAAAGGCCTGGAATACTGGACATATGAGGAAAGATGGAAAGACCTGGGTTTGTTTTGTCTGGAGAAGAGGAAACTGAGATGGGACCTGATAACAGTTTTCAAGTACCAAAAAGGTTATTACAAGGAGGAGGGAGAACAATTGTTTTCCTTAGCTGCTGATGATAGGGCAAGAACCAATAGGCTTAAATAATAGCAAGGGAGGTTCAGGTTGGACATCAGGAAAAAATTCCTAACTGTCAGGGTGATTAACTACTGGAATAAATTGCCTAGGCAGGTTGTGGAATCTCCATCACTGGAAGTTATTAAGAGCAGGTTAGAGAAGCAGCTGTCAGCAATGGTCAAAGAGGTTACTTGATGACCTCTCATGGTCTCTTTCAGTTTCTATGATTAAGAATTATATTCAACTGTGCTTTGCAGAAGTCATTTTAAATATTAAATCATTCAAATTCCTGATTAAAGAAACAAAAGTGACACTTACCCCCCCCCACCTCCCCCCAAGTTACAATGAACTCTGTTTTGCTTTTTTGGCTGCCCAGATTTTTACACTGAAGTCAGCATCATGGCATTTGAGCTCTGATGTTACTCCATTGTTAATATACCTAAATTATCAAACTATACAATTAAAGACCTTTAAAAGAAGCACTGTTTCTAAGTTTGAGCATAACAAAGGCACCAGAACGTAAATGCAATCTACCAACTTTGATAATGTAGTTCCCTCATCTAGAGCAGAGTTGCAGCCTGCATCAACTGCATGCCTGGCCCAGCACACAAATGCTTCATCTTGATCCACTCAGAGGACACACTGCTCAAGCTGAATCATTTATTTCCTGCTAGTTTCTACATACATCTTCCCTAAAGATGAGGGCACATCACCCTGTACCATATTAACACTTCAGGGGAACCCTTAAGCTCCTGAAAATTGAATTGTGTGTGATTTCGGATGCCAAACTTCATTAGTAAATTGATATGTGAGAGAGAGGTAAGGAAAGATTCCTAAATCTGCATTTTTAGGTACTTGGATTACTGCATGCTGCTTTTCATACTGAAAACTATGTTCACTTTTTTTATTATTTACTGATTATGAACACGAGAATTTACCTAGGCATTTATTTTGTTCCTATAACTGGTCTGAACACAATGTAGATCACTATTTCTAAGTGTTGATGCCTATTTTTACAAGCCTCAGTGCTTTTAGAGTAGCATACTTTTATACTACTGAGCAATCAGTCACTCCAGATGCTAAGAAAATTATAGTGTAGAAAAATGATGATTCTTTTTATGTAAATCCAATTTGTTATTTCAATTAAAACACATGGTTTAATTTGTTTAAATAAACCTCTTTAAAATTTAATTTGAAATTAACAACCTATGTTAAGGCCTAACACGTATTATGATCTATTAAAAATCATTTATATTAAATGCAAAAAAGTAATTAAGTAGTATATATGTTTGCTGCCTGGCTTTAAAGCTAGTGGTATCACTGGCTAGCTAGCACCTAGAATGTGAGGTTGTTGAAGAACCAAACCTTTGCTAAAACTGATTTTTGATATTGGTAGCCTTTTTTGAAACAACAGAGAAAATAGCTTCTTCATTTCAGTTTACTGAACTAGTTCCATTCAATGACTAGTTCACACAGCGTTAAGAAATCAGCTGAGAACTGAATGAACAGAAAAGGTTGTTTTTCCTCATCCAATTTTACATATATAAGACTTCGATGTCAGAGGATGAGGTCTACTAGTTTTAAAATTCTGAACATCATGCTGCCCAGAAACAATCAGTCCAATTCACTAGCTACAGTTAATATGTCTTCTGTCTAATAAATCACTTAATTTTAAATGTATTTTATTTGTTTTTAATTAAATTTTCATTCATACAGAGTAAATCCCAAGTAAAACATTTATCATCTGGTAAATGAAAAAAAAGTATCATTAACATAATCTAACAAACAATACAAGAACCTGAACAAATGTAAATTAAGCAAATTAAGCTGCATAATTGCTTAAATAGTGTATCCTCCTGGTTAGCAAAAAAGAAAAAATCCCACCAGACTTAGCCTGGGTCTGCACTAGTTGTGGCATTTGGAGCAGATGAAGGGAGACATACAAGTTATATAAAACAACTTGCTATATCTCCCTTTGACTACCTGATGCCTACTTACAGTGATATCTGCATTGTGCTGACCCAAAGAGAAATGCCCTCCCTTTGACTCAGCACTACTGTTCTTGAGGGGTGGACTTACTTGGTCAACTTCCAGGCTGATTAAGCAGATCTTCCCTGACTGCTCAGTCAAACAGAAAAATCAAACTGATAGTGGTGAATTTGCTGCAATCAGTTGAGACTTGGCCTTAGTGCACAGGCTATATTTAGTTGTAAATCAATATATTTTAATAATCACAAAGTAATGAGAATCAACACTTCTTTGGAAAAGAAAGTATCTAAACTGCAAAAAGCAAAACACAATTAAAAACTAATTATTTAAATCAAGGTATTCTTGTTAATTTAGAACAATTAAAATCATTCATTTAAATTACTTTGATTTAAATCAGTCCATCACAGAAATTGCACGTATTGCCATATGTTCTAGAATCTGCTTTTTCATAGCAATACTGGCAGATAGCAGAGTATATTTCTGTATTATAAATAAATGAAATAAGATTCCCAAGGAAAACGGGCTTATACACTTTGATACATATTATTTTTAAAATTTTCTATAAAACAAAAGTCATACACGTTACTTTCAACCACAAAAAAAAAAAGAATGAGTCAAAGCAAATTTCTGGTATATCATTACTCTAGCAGCTCTACCATTGAATAGTCGGTATCGGTGGACCACATATTTGCTTATAATGAACTAAAGTAACTAAAATAAAAGACTGACATCTACTAAAAACCCGAGTAAGTGTGGTTTACTGAAGTCATTTACTTAAGTCATTTCAGTAGTTTACTGAAATCATTTATAGTTGGAATATAGATAAAGGCATTTAAACATCTCTTGGCACCACAAGTATCCAAAAGATCATGCATGGGAAAATGCAATCATTGTGGAAAATATAAACATTTTACAAAAGAATTCCCCAAAGGAGATAGTGACCACATTGTCAGTTCCAATTTTGTAATATTTTTGCGCAAGTTTTCTCCATCCTGTTAATCCCAGTGCTTCTCACACATGAAGCTGGGATCATCACTGGGCTTATTAGTTGTACAGTGGGGAAATAAAGAGCTGTTTGGCATGCATTGTGGAAGGATTTGGAAGCCAAGATGTGTGGAAGCTGTACAATTCCAGCTGAACAAGCAAAAAATGCATCTGAAGAAGCTGGCATTTCCATTTACGGGCCAGTCTCTTTTCAGGCTAAGCCATTACATCGGGAAGATGATCTTTTCAAGGTAGACTATTTATTAAGACTTCTAATTCTTCTCATAGGAAGAGGCAACAGTTTTCAAAAACTATAATATTTCTCCCAGTGGTTTTCTAAATTCATGAGTCAGCTGGATAAGTATTATTTATACTGTACCACAGGAACAAATTCAGACATTGTTAAAACAGCAGAATCTCCCTTCAACTCAGTCTACAGAAATTGCATTCACCCAAACCGAAGCTGAAAGTAACCCTAACTCTGTTTGCAAGAACTTGGCATCAGGTCAGAGGTTCTCAGCTTGTTTTCCACTCTATGTGCCCACACAAATATAGATACATTATATGGAACTGAGGATACTACATGAGCTGCAGATACACGCTGATTAGGCCACAAGCAGCCTGTGGATTGAGAATCACTGAACACGTTTAATCAGGATATAAGACTGGTAGAGTGGCCACTAGAGAAAGATGTGGGAGTGAAAGGGTTTGCCAAGCAAGAAGTCAGTATACTATTTGTCTTGTACACATGTTAGTCAGGTATTTTTAATTCAATTTCAATTAACTTGCACTAACAGTAGGCCAGTAACAGAGATTAACGTTAAACAACTTAATCTTAAAAAAAACCAAAACAAACAAACAAGGAGTCCTGTGGCCCTTAAAGACTAAGAAATTGATTTATTACATGAGCTTTTGTGGGAGAAAATCCCATTTAGTCAGATGCTTTGAAGATCTTTAAGGGCCACAGGACTCCTTGTTTGTTTTACAGAACTAGACTAACATGGCTGCCCCTTTGGAACTTAAACTTATGCTGCATCTTCCATGCAATTCATCTCTTGAAATGCTTTACTTCATAAAGAATTGAGTAGACAATATATTGACCAACTTACTGAAAAGTGTTGTGTAAAGCAGTGATTCCCAACCTTTTTCCAGCTGGAGACCCCTTTTTAAAAAAAAGAATCTTCACAGCCCCCCTGGCTGATGACATAATCTGGCACACACCACTGGGACAGCCAGCGAGCTGCACTGCCACTACCATTGCCCACGCCGCTGGGGAGCCAAGCCATGGCAGCTACGGACCTCTGCCCTTGCCCCTACTGGGGAGCTGTGACGGCCCATTCCCTTGCCAGGTTCTGGCCATGGGAAGGGAGAGGCAGCCCTGGCAGGGAGCATCAGGGCTGTAGCTGGATTCCAGCCCCAGTAGGGAGAGGCTCCGTGGACCCCTAGGGGTCCCCGGACCACAGGCTGGGAATAACTGGTGTAAAGCACTAGTTCTCAACCTTTTGAGGATGGTGCAACCCTACAGAGCACACTAGCCCACCCCCTCAAAGCCCAGTGCAGCCATCTCCTAGCTCTCCATGACACACTACTGTGGTGACACAGTAATACATCTTGGAACAGTGGTTTGAACTGCTAGTCTAGAGAAAGAGTGTGATGGAATCTCTCTCTCTCTCACACACACACACACACACAAAACACCAGCCTTACAATCAATACTTAGGAAAGAAATTAAGAGATGCTGCTAAGAACAAAGAGAAGGGGGGAAAAAAACCTGACTAGAAAGGTTTCAGTTGGAAACAAGATAGAATCAATGGGAAAAAGATTTAAGTCCCAGTTCAGCAGTCCACCTGTCTTCATCAAAGCATTTAAGCACGTGCACAAAGGTTAAGCATGAGTTTAAAGCCTTTGTTGAATTAGTGCCTCAGGAACATAACAGATCAACTAGCCAGATATAAGCTGAGAAATCTTGTGGGTTATCAACAAGTTCAGTTGGATCAGAAACAGAGGGTTTTTTCCCCGTTTATTACAATATGAATGACTGTTACTTAAATTCACTAGTTAATGAAAGTCAAGAGTAAAGTAACCATCTATCAAAGAACACAAAAGAGCGTGCAAGTCTAATTTGTCTTTATAGTCAGTGTATCACAGTGAAATCTTTGCAAGGGTACCTTTCCAAGGAGCCTCTCCTCTTCGGAACAGAAATGGGTACTGTCTGCATAGAGTGAACCCTTAAAAAGGGGAACAAAATGAGCTGAAACATTAGTGTACTATGATAATGACAGTGTGAGATATATGAGTTTTCAAGCCACTAATATAGATTGTCAGACAATGCTGAAGAATCAGCTTGAGGGCCTTACAAATACAACATTCTACTACGCAAGCCACAATCAAACTGAGTTAAGATCACCAGAAATTAGACGCTGCTTAAGCCTGGCCCTGGAAAGTCTGGTTACCTGAAGGCAATAGAGTGTGGCAAAGGAGTTGAGGAATTTGCTAACAATCTGACGTCAACCCAGTCAATACCAGCTTTAGCAGACTATAGAGAATTACTTCACTGAAGTCAACGGGCATGTCACATACTATTTGGATCCTATGTATGACTTTGAAAATCAGCACTTTCAAAAATAATAGCAAACACAACTCTGTTGACAATCGCTGTAATAAGAAATATGTGAACTTGAGTCAGCCTTAGAGCACTCCATCATTAGACAAAAAAAACATTATATATTAAACTCATTCATCCCATCTTTACCAGTGTACATAGCAACCTCCCAGACATTGTTAAGAGATTTTATAATTCATCCTGACAAATGTTCATTACAAGACACCATCCTGTGAAAGGCCTCATCAATCTTAAAATTTTATTTCCATCTGAAAATTCCATACCTAGAATTACAGAAATACCTAGGGTTCAGATAATTTAAAAAATGTTGCAAATATTTCTGTCTATTCTTTTCACTTTGAGTAGAGTCAGTTTACTGTTTCTCCTATATGGATTATTAAGGAAGGATCAGCTCCAAATGCCTATGGAAAGATTCCCATAGACTTCAATAGGCACTTCTCTACATCAGGTGTTCAGTTTCTCCCTTCTAAGAAAGGACCATCTTAAATAACAGCAAGGCAACATGAAAACCAATATGCAAACAAATTCCTTTTAAACATTTTAAGCAGAATCCAAAAGAAGTACAGAAACACCTTCAGAAAGTCCTGAAATCTAAAGTTCCTGAGTTTCATACAACTCTACTTGTAAGTAATTTCTCAGAGAATACTAATGCCATTTCATCAATGAAAGGTGGTTCAGAGTAATGAAAACAGTAGTTCTCCATAACTGCACAACAGGCTGTTAAGGCTTCAAGAACCAAAACACAAGAGTCCATCACTGCATTAATTATTTACTCAGCTGTTTGATGAGATCTTCCAACTCAAACAAAACAGTCTTACGTAACATAGCATTGTTTTTAAAGCAAAGGCAGAACAGTTAAAGCATAAAAACAAGCTGAAAGTCCTCTACCAAATATTCCTTCCCCATGAGAAGTTTAGTTCTTGTAAACTACTGTTACCAGAGCAGCCCTCCGTTTTACAAAAATTCACACAGGAGTACTATGACAAATATTCTTCATTCTTTTCCCATAGTCAATAGTAAACACAGACACTTCCCAAATTACCTTCTTATAAGTTACCCTGGCACTACATTTCTGACCTCCAGTATCTGTATGTGGTCACTAACAGAAAGCTGTTTTTTGAAAGAAGCCAGGAGGAGAGTAATACATCAGAAAAAAAGAATCTCAGCCTTGGAGGATTCAGCAATGCTACAATGATCACTTTTGAATAGCATATGCACAATAAAATGATGTTGATCAAGAAGGAAATTCGTAAATCAGGCCATGAAACTAATTAAGATTTGCGGAACAAATGTTATTTTTGATCATCATGGAACTAGTTTTTGGCTGTTTACTTTGTTTTCGGAGAATGGCAATGTAATTGAAAATATGGGAAGTCTCACTCCTGCAAGCATTGAGTTTAGTATGACTACATGAGGGTGAAATTTAACACGTGTGTTTCCAAGACTGGGTCCTAAATTTGCATGTATAGTTAATACCATCCACATAAACTCACCTCTACTTCTACCCTCTGACAGTTGGGAAGAAACTTTTTGTTCCTATTTTATTTATTCTCAAGACAACTAGCAAAGGGTTGGTCAAGTCTAGATGAGAGCACAAGTTAATCTAGTTCAGAAACACAATAAGCATCCTTTATAAAGAAAAGTTGTACAGATGCACAGCACCACACAGGATCAGGGCCACTTTGGTTTTGTCACCTACCCATCTTCCAATACTTTAATCTAAATAGTTGTATCAAAGCCATATAAGAAGAAAAAAAAGAGATATACTTAAAAGAAGTTATACAACATTTGCTCTCTTAGTTTTACAGTACTTGGAGACTATGTTTTATGATTCTTTTTAAAAATTTACTGGTTTTATTTAGATCAAATCTAAAGTCAGTCTATAAGGTAACAAAACAAGCTTCAGCCAATCTGTAGCATCAAAGGTCCTGGCTAAATACCTATGCCTTATCTACATAAACCAAGATCTCAGAGTCTGACAACAACAGGCCTTTCAGGTATTAGGTACAGCTGCAAATTTAAGTCAATTTGTACTTGCATAAAATTAAGTGCTTAGACCCAAACTAACCCCTGGACATATATGCAAGTGCACATTTACATGCACATATCATCAAAGCCACTGACTCTTTCATTTATGGAAAAAAAAAATACCTCACCTACAATGGGCAGTGATAATTGTCAAAAACCTGTTGCCCACCTATAATACTAGCAACTTAGGGTCCCAGCCTGAGACTTGAGCCTGTCGTCATAGTGCAAGCAACAATGATGTTCCCTGTACAGAAGGATTGGGGGCTTGTTATAACACCTGTTCACTGCTTGCCAGATTCAGTAACACTGCTACCGCTCATTTTTGTTAACATTAAATGATCATTTTAAGAAAACTGTAGCTGAAGACTTAGCACATTATGGTGGAAATATGAAACATGTAAAAAGGAAAGGGAACACCTTTGCTGTTACAGTATGACATGATACCATGACTTACACTCCCCTGCTTTTATTTTCCTCCCATTCTGTAAGTTCCCCCATCTTCAAAGCATTTGACAAAGTGTAATTTTCTCCCAGGAAAGCTCATGAGATACATACATTTGTTAGTCTTTAAGTGCCACAGGACTCCTTGCTTGTTTAACCAAGAAAACTGTGTCATCACCTCCTCTGATCAAGTAATAGCTCTGAGGAACAGACAAAAGGGATCATCCAGGCTGACTAAACAATAAGGGGGGGAAAAGTGTGAGCTCGAAGGAGTCACACTGGAAAGAATCTTTAATGGTCACTCTATGTTCTTCAGAATCAACTCGAACCAGAGGCCTGTTTCCCAGCACGCGTTCAGAGCACCCTTCATCACTCAATGAAAGTATATGAAACTTCAGGAAAAGCGGAACATGATACAATTGAGTTTACTTATTCCTTCTCTTTCTTTCTAAAACAAAAGTTATGTTGAAGTCAAAAAGCTACACAGATTATATTTAAAAACAAATATCATCAAGAAATATACAACAAAATCAGAAAAAACACAAATTCCCTCATGTACAGAATCTCATTAAAATTTCAGTTTGTTACTTCGGCCATTTACCTTAATTTTTTTTTTCCCTCTCATTGTGTAGAACCATCACATCAAGATACCAGATAACTACTGATGAATGAAATTACTGATGAGGACAATACCATTATAAATACATACATAGCAGAAGTTCCAAAGGGGTAGCTGTGTTAGTCCAGTTCAGCAAAACAAACAAGGAGTCTTGTGTCACTTTTAAAGACTAACACATTTATTTATCCCATGGGGTTTCATGAGAGGAAATCCCACTTCGTTGCTATGAGAGACTTACTCTCCTCACATACACTTATTTCATGAGCTTTGGTGGGAGAAAATCCCACTTTGTCAAATGCTTTGGAGATGGAGGAACTTACAGAAGCACCAGACAAAGTGAGATTTTCTCCCACCTAAGCTCATGTGATAAATATATACGTTAGTCTTTAGGAGCCAAAGGACTCTCTGTTTGTGTTACTGAACTAGACTAACACGGCTTCCTCTCTGAATCTTATTCGCCTCACTTGCTGGTAAGATTTCCCCCGTGCAGGGCCAGCTCTACTGTGAGGCCAGAGACAGACATGGCTTCAGGTGACAGTCCTTAGGGCTGCCCAGCCCCTCTGAAGATCAGGCTGGCCTCGCCTCTTCAACTCTTTCCTAGCAGTGTAGGCACTGTTAGGCAAACTGTGGCTTAAGTCCCATAGGCAGAGTGCACTTTAAATCCCTCTGCAGGCAGCTACTGGAGATTTATGCACTTTGGAAAACTGTTTTCAACCTCCATGAATGGGGGGGGGGTTGCCAAACACTGTTCCCTCTAAACTGTGCGCATATGCGCACGCACACAGGTCATGAAACCCGCGCACCCAAAAAAAAGTGTGCACTAAAAAACTCAATAGTGCTAATATTGGTGCCCACCAAGAAATTCCTTTGTGCACACAAAGAAATGTTTTGCACCCACAGCCCACGAATAATTAGAGGGAACACCGGTGCCAAATCAAAATCTGGCTTGGGACGCCACCATCCCTGGAGCCGGTCCTCCCATGGTCAGCCTCCCTTCCCATGGCTATTTGATGCGTGGCACGGCGAGGAAGATCCACACGACATGGGCACCGCGATGCAGCTCTGATGAGTAAGAAATCCTGGTGCTATGTGCAGTGTCACTCTACTCTTACACAACAAACCACTTTTAAAAACTAAGAGCACTTGAGCTGAGCTGGGTCTTAACAGCCCATCACTTTTCCCACCTGAACCCCCCAGCTCCGCAGCCGGCCGAGGCAAATGCCAGCCCAGCTTGCATGTCTCGCTCCCACGGTCTCCTCCTGAAGGCCAGGAGGTGCGGGCCAAAAACTTGCGAGCAACTTTTGCGTTTCGGCTGCCAGCAGGGGAGCCCTTGCCCCGCATCCATTCAAACAAAAGAAGCCTCTTTCCCCCCGCCCCAGCCCCAGCCCCAGCCCCACTCACTCCGGAGCGCCCCGATGAGCAGGCTGCCGTCCTTGATCAGCTCCTTGATGAACTTGTTGGTCCTCTCCAGCTCGACCTCGTGGCACTGCAGGCGCTCCCTGAAATCCGGGCTGTCCAAGTAGGAATCGCTGAACTCCAGGGTGGGCAGCCCCATGGCAGCAGCAGCGGCAGCCCCGGTGCCCGGGGCGGACGGGGGTCGCGGCAGGAAGGCGCCGGTGCCCGGCCAGGGGTTTGCGTCTGGCTGCACCCGCCGGCGCTGTCAGCTGCTCACATCCTTCCCCCGGGGCATGGCGGGCTCCCCGGCCGGCCGCCGCTTCCGGCAGCTCTCGGCGCCCTCTCCTCCCGCCGCCTCCCAGCCGAGCCGAGCCTCCCCGCCCGGCCCGGGACTCCTCCTCCGCCGCCGCCGCCGCCGCCGCCCGGGACCCGGCCAGTCCCCGCCCTGCCCTGCCCACGTGTGCCCGGCCCCGCTGCCGCCCACGTGGAGCGCGCGGCTCCCGCCGCCGGGCCGGGGGAGGACGATGTCCTGGGGTCAGCGGGCCCTGCAACGCTCGCCCCTAAAAATAATGGGCGCTCCGGGGCGTGCCAGCAGACTTCAGCCCCTCTAGGTAAAAAGCCAAAATCATGTGTTTTAAAATGCCTGCC
>ML681992.1:40764590-40994219 GCA_007922195.1 Podocnemis expansa
TGTTTTTAGTGGGCCCTGCAACGCTCTCCCCTAAAAATAAGGCGCTCCAGGGCATGCCAAGCAGACTTCAGCCCCTCTAAGTAAAAAGACAAAATCATGTACTTTAAAATGCCTGCCAAACAGAAGAGGTAAAGGTAAAAAGGAGGAGGTAAAACTAAAAAGGGGGACGTGTCCCACCTTTGCCTGACATCTGGTAACTAAGGATGGGGAAGTACGAAAAAGAGGCCACATGGAAAAAAAAAGTAGCATTAAAGGAATATTTTTCTGTTTTTAGCGGGCCCTGGAACACTCTCCCCTAAAAATAAGACACTCCAGGGCATTCCAGCAGACTTCAACACTTCTAAGTAAGTAGCCAAAATCATGTTTTTTAAAATGCCTGCCAGACAGAAGACGTGAAGGTAAACAGGAGGAGGTAAAGCTAAAAAGGAGGACGTGTCCTCCCTTTGCCTGACACCTGGTAACTCTAAGGACGGGGAAGTACGAAAAGGAGGCCACATGGATAAAAAGTAGCTCAGTGTTCCTTCTAATTACCCGTAGACTGTGTGCGCAAACAATTTCTTTGTATGTGCAAAAACATTTCTTTGTGAGCACCAATATTAGCACTATTGAATTTTTTTGTGCAAACCTTATTTTGTTCTTTGCACAGGTTTCATGACCTCTGTGCGCGCACACACGCACACAGCTTAGGGGGAACAGTGGCATTAAAGTAATATTTTTCTGTTTTTAGGGGGCCCTGGAATGCTTTCCCCTAAAAATAAGGCACTCTGGGGCATTCTAGGAGACTTGAACCCATCTAAGTAAAAAGCCAGACAAAATCATATATTTTAAAATGCCTGCCAGATGGAAGAGGTGAAGGTAAAAAGGAGGACATCTCCTCCTTTTGCCTGACATCTGGTAACTCTAAGGACGGGGAATTACGAAAAGGAGGCCACATGGAGAAAAAGTGGCATTAAAGTAATATTTTTCTGTTTTTAGGGGGCCCTGAAACGCTCTTCCCTAAAAATAAGGCATTCTGTGGCATTCCAGCAGACTCGAACCCCTCCGCATAAAAAGCCAGACAAAATCATGTATTTTAAAATGCCTGCCAGACAGAAGACGTGAAGCGTCTCCAGAGCTGCTTATGGCTCTTTGGCTGCCCCCTTGCGGCTCCGGGCTCTGGGGCCCTCTCCCTTGCCAAAGGGGGACCCTACAGGCAGCCCACACTGGGCTCTGGACTCCCACCACTGCAAGACCTTGTGTGCAGCCTGCTCCTGGTTCCAGGCTCCCACCACTGCCAGGGGACCTTGAAGCAGGAGCCTTGATCCCCTTCCCCCAACCAGGAGGCTACACCTACTGCAGCTCTCAAAATACTTATTGAAGGAATTTTTTTAAATGGTTCTTTCTGTCTTCTGGGTTGCTGACCTCTGCTATAGGCTGAGGAGAAGGGAGAAGTCTAGTTTATTTCACATTTTGTTAGATATTTTGACAAAGTGGGATTTTCTCCCATGAAAGTTCATGCAATAAATAAATTCGTTAGTCTTAAAAAGTGCCAAAGGACTCCTTGTTTGTTTTGCTGAACTCGACTAACATGACTGCCCCTTTGGAACCAGATTACTTTGTGCACTCATAGACTTTAAAGCCAGATGGGACCCTCACCATGGTCAGGGAGTCTGGCCTCCTACCTGTTGCAGGGCACAGACCCTTGCCCACTCACTGCTATAATGGACCCATAGCCTCCAGCTGAGATTCTGATGTCCTCAACTCCTGTTTTATAGACTTCACCAGTGTTACCTGTTTAAACCTGCAAGTGATCCATGCTGCAGAAGACAAAAAAAGTCTGACCTGGTAGGGAGGGTCAGGGGGAGTTCCTTCCTGACCCCAAATACTTCCAGGGGTCCAGAGCAGAAAAGGCAATCACGATATGGGTGGGGATAGCCTACTCTGCCTGCAAGTGAAATAATTGGGGGCTCTTTGGCAGCAATTCCTCTGTTGTGGCTACAGGAGCAGCTCATGTACAGGTCATCAGGCTTAGGCAGCAGCCACCATAAACTCTTCTGCTCTTCAGTGGCACTGGGTGACTCCCCTACCCTCCATGCAGCAGCATCTAGCCTTGTGATGGGTGAGAGAATGTGGAGGGTGGAAATCAGAGCTACAGGAGGATGTGGGTAAGGAACAAAGGCTAGCAAAAAAACTCAAAAGCCAAAAAGGGATAAGAACAAGGCCCAATTAAGGACCAATGAAAGAAAAAAGATGAGGGAATGACTATCAGAGCATGGTATTTTGGTGCCATGGCAGGCACCTATCTCCTAATCCATTGAAGTGGGGCCTCCAACAACATCATAATGACTGGGAAATCACTGCTGTAAACAAATGGAGCCATTAATACCAAGCATGTTAATCTATTTGTTTCAAGCCTTGTTCTCCTTGCACAGTTCATTTCATCTATAACTCACGTGTTGCTCCTAACTTGACTCCCATCCATACACCAAAGTCTGTACTTCGAGTAAAGTGATGCTTTATGCTTGAGATAGCCAGCCCATTAAGGGGGCAGGGTCAAGGACACAGGCTCCTCAAGCATCAACTTTTGCCAGCCTCTTTAAAAGCTTGTGTCAGGCACCGCCTGGCCATCTGCTTCTAGCAAAACTCCCACTTGCCTCCTCATCCTCCATCCCCCAAAGGCTGGTGAGTTGTAGCCACTCAACTCAAACACAGTGGGACCTGAGCATCCACCTGCTTCCACACACATTGCAATGCTGTCTGCATGCCCTACCTATTTGCCCCCCCCCAGCCTTGCTGAGCCCACATATGCCCTCGGGCCTTCCCATATGCCACACCTTCATCCCACACACGTCACCCATCCCTGGGCAATGGCCCCTTGTCTCTTACTTTGCCCCTGTAGCTTTCTGGATGAACTTGCTTTCAGGCTCATAGTACAGGGCAGGGGCTGGGGCCCAACCAAGTATTAGGGAGAGTTACCAGGCATAGTTGCACAAGTGTGGGCTAGGCCAGTGGTTTTCAGGCTACGGGTTGGGACCCAGAACTGGGTTGCAGACTCATAGGTACTGGGTCGTGGTGCCCCCTGCTGCCACTACCAAAAGACTGAAATGCATTGTCCAAAGATGTAATTGTTGGGTCATAAATGACTTTTTTTTCAACTGGGTCCTGAGGAAAAAGTTTGAAAACCACTGGGCTAGGCACCAACATGCAGTTGAAGCCTACCTCTCAGTGCCTAAGCTGCATCCACTGCCACAATCTCTCTGGTGCTGGGGGTCTGATGTGAATGGGGAGCAGGTGAGAGCACTTCCCTGGCAGTTCTCCTGGGAGCCAGTTTTTGCTCCTTGAAGCCCCAGCTGGTGGTCACCCTGTGCAGGCAGCCCCACCATCCTCATTCCCTGACACCACCGTGGGAAGGAACCCATGGATGCCCCAGGATTCTGGCTCTCAGAAATCTGACTCCCTGGGTAACTGTCTAGCTCAGCAGTTTTCAAACCACAGGTTGGGACCCAGTACTGCGTCATAGACCCCCAGGTATTGTCTCGCGACGCCTCCTGCTTCTGCTGAAAGACTGGAACGCATTGCTCAAAGATGTAATTGTTGTGTCACAGGCCTAAATTTTTTTTTTCAATTGGGTCCTGAGGAAAAAAGCGCAAAAAACCACTGGCCTAGGTTGTCTATCTCCACAGCAGCCTCTAGGCAGGGAGGTTGAAACTCCAGTGGTACTGACGCTAGAGTTAGGAATGCAGAGATCCAATAGCTCAAGTCACAACAACATATCTACTGCTAAGCCAATCACTTGTCTTGGTTCACATGCTGGTTTCTGGCCAGATAGGCTAGCTTGAACTGGAGCCTACTAATTCAAGCTACCTGTTGTAGTGAAGAAGAGGCCTTGGGATAGTGCAATTCAACAAGCCCCTTCTGCAGTATAGCTGCATTGAGTCTGCCCTCGTGGCACATGCTGTTGACATGCAAGCATTTGTGTTAACCACACACAAATTGGGTGTTGAAAGAAAAGTTGCCGTCTGAACAGACTTACAATGTGTTTGGGGTAACTCAGATCAAAGCATCATGAACTGACTATAAAAACAGTTGCACTTTAGCACAGGATAATTGATATCAGGGATTGCCTTCTGTCAAAATTACCTTCAAGGGACTCTGCTCCTTCTGTGTCTAGCTACCCATGCTACACAGCCATCCGCATGATCTACTCTGCTGTGGAAGTGCTAACGCCTGCAGATGGGAAGCACCTCAGACGCTGCTGCATGTCTCCTTGACCCTGCGTTCTCCTCAAACCCACCCCTTTACACGCATGCAATAACTGCACTGTCAACATGGGCACAGTCATTTACATCAGTGTTATGTACAAAGGTTAACGTTCCCACCATTTACTCTGCAGAGTAATTTACAATAGCAGAGAACCCAGGAGCTGTTTTAATCATCTTCCCCCTCAACCCTCCCTATACTTAGGCCTACAATTCATCACCAGTGGGTGTGCCTTGTTTTCAAGAATTGTGTTACTAGGCACCATGCCGGCGACCAGTTTAAGCCGACCCCCACCACATGCTCATCATCCTGGCAGCTAGCATGATGCCTGACAATCATGATCAAGATTTCCCCATGTCTGAGCATGGGTGCTATTAGCTGACACTGTACTGAACAAATTTTAGCACTCAGCATAGACCAAGATAACTATTTGGGGGTGCCTTTACTTCTTGGGGAAATAATGATATTTTAAAATAGAGACCTTAACTGTTTTGTTCAATTTTGCTTCAATTTGCATCTCAGGGAAAAACTAGCTGTAGAGCCGTGTAGCATCATTCCATCCTTTGAAAACTGCTGCGCTCGTTTAAGAGAGTAGAGAGTGTTGGGATGTGGGGTGATAGAGCCAAGGACACCAAAGAACTAATGTTAGTGTAAGTCCACTTGAACTACCCAAATGTTCAAGATAAGCTCTACAGCTATGCCCTGTAGCACAGGAAACATTAATTGCATAGAAAACATCACAAACAAGCATTTACTTCTAAAGTTTATGAACTTCTTTTAGCCCCTTTAAAGATCTGTTTTTAATTTATATGTTTTACGTTGCTATGTCCACTTGAACTGTTTGTTAAAAGATTAATAGTCAGTTCCTGGTGTGGCAAAGGGGTGGGGGAATGCCATGACAAGCTTTTATATTTGCCTGGTTTAATGAGGATTCTAGACTTTAGAATTTATATTGGTCACAAGTAATATAAATATCAGACAAAAGGCTGAGTTAGAAACAGCAAATGAAAAAGACAAGCAATAAAATTAATAGTCTAAATTTGTAGCCTGTTGTTTGTGATATTACTCTACCTCCTGAGCATTCCCATTATTCGTAACAAATAATCTGGCCAAGATAGCCTGCCATCAACACAAAAAGCTTCATCAGAGGTGGAGGGTAAGGAGTCAGAAATGCAGCTACTGTAATTCAAAAAGCTTGACCTAGCACAGTAAAACAAGTTCAGTGGATAAGACTATCTTGTGATGTCTTAAAAACAGTTTTAATGACTGTCTGAACATTTTAAAGGTCTCGGTCCTGCAGCAGACTTCCATGGGGTTCTCTGTGGTTAAGGGAATTCACACATGTATATATTGTCATGTATATATTCCCATTGTTACCTGAACAGAAACCTACACATTTAACTCATTAAATCATGTTCTTGAAAAATCCCAACCACTTCAGGTATATTAATCTCTGGGACTTTTTGAATAATTCATTATGTTTCTGTACACTTATTTTATCATTCAGTTTTATAAAATATTCTGTAAAAGACTATATAGTTACTATAGTTATTGGGTGAAGTTAGGGGTGTAATTTTGGGAATTTGAGAAATCTAGGTGCCATAGAAAAAAGCAAAAAACTCACAAATATTTTTAAAAAATGCTGCTCTTCCCCCAAATAACATTTCTCATATGCAAGACCTAGTTTCCCATTCACGTGCCAGCATCTGTTAGGCAAGTCACTTCTTTCTCTCTTCTTTCAGTTAAGGAGATCTGGATGGCTTCAGAGCCTCACACAGACTGTACATTACTATAGTCATCACGGAGTATCAATGCAAAGTGGATGAGGCACTCCACACAAGTCATACAGGCTGCACGAAATGGCCGATTCTCTGTTGACTTGTACAGTACATTGTGCATTAATTTATACCTCTGCAACATGAGTGCAAGTCACAATGGTCGCATTTCCCAGCATTTCATCTTGCATAGGTGTAACTGAGTCCACAAGGTGAAAGGTAATGGAAAGTCAGGCATAGTGCCTTTGCAACACTCCTAGGGAATAAGAGCAGAGGTCAGGGTGGAGAACCGGGTGCATTGCTGTGGTATTATCATGAGGCCATGGGTGTGGTTCCATTTTCTCTTATGTATGAGCAGTATATAACCTCTTTAACAGCATTGAGATTCTTATAAGGTCTTCAAAATCTCTTTGTTTTGAAGCCACACTATTTGTAGTTAAAATTGCTACTCTAACAGCACTCTGCATAAAACATTCATTACAAAACCCAAGAAGAGACATGACTTTGCCACATCTAGTACACACTTTAGCGCTGCTCTAGTTCACTGTCCAGTGCCATAAAAGCTAGTGTCAGAAGCTCCTGTATCCTTCAGCTCAAGACTTCAATTATTGGAAGCACCTTCAGCATTCAAGCAAACTGATCCTGTTATTTTACACTTCACCGTTTCACAGAGACGTTTCACTAGACAAACTCATCTCACAGACAAAAGATCAACCTACTACATATGGGACAATAATTTCTATGGTAGTCTTTCTGGAAAAGCTAGGATCTCTATGATCAGCCCCAAGAAAGGCAAGGTGGGAAACAAGGCTGATTCTGATAGCAGAAAATCCTCTTGAAAATGGGATTGGGTAGAGAATGGCTTAGGCCCATTGTCACATGATTCATGCTTTCCTTGTCTACACAAAATACAATTGACACTCCCATTCAAAGGGCACATCTGATAACCACATTGACACACATAAGGCAAACCTAATCAAGCACGCCTCCAAATAAAAGGCAGATTGAATTCAGTGCTTAAAGACAATGCTAGACTGAGCAAAGGAAAATAGCGCTGTTACAAATTTTAGATGACCAACCCATGAAATAATAACTCCAGATTTGTTAAAAAAAACTGCTTAATTCTAACATAACTGCAGAAAAAAAATACAACAAATAATTCAATTCAAGTTGACCAAATATATATTGAAGATACACCATTAAAAAAATGAATTAGTATTTAGAACACTTTTTAGCCACAGATATCAAAACAGCTTACAAAGTATGGAAAGCATGTGAGGTAGAATTATTTGTTTATCTATGTATTTACATAGCCATTGGCATCATAGTATTTGTTCATCTCAGAAACATCTGTGAATTTATGTTTGCATTACTCATGTGGGGTAAGGAAACAATATCCCCATTATACAGATAGGGAACCAAAGGATTCCCAACCAATGGATAAGATTATGTATTTCTCAACCTTTAGGAGACCACAGAACACCTAGAGGTATTTATTACTTTATGTGGAACTCCTGATGAAAATGTTATCAGAAAAAACCTAGTAACAGTGACGGGAGATTTAGAATGCCCCTGCACCAGCAAAGCTCACGGGAGTGTGTCACTGTTTACTGTCCCATGCCTTGAAACTTTGCGGCCACTGTGGCATTTTAAATGGCTTCTTCTTCCCCCTCAGCTCCCCCCCCCCCAAATTGGGAGGTGTTGGGGAGGGTCACAGAACACCTGACCTATCTCCGAACACCAGTTGAAAAACATGATTCTTCCAACGTCACAGAGGAAATCTCTGACTGGGCAAGAGCTGAACCCAGATCTTTTCGTTTAACCACTCTCATTTGTAGATGATCTGAATGTATGGTTGAATTATATTATGGGATGGGGTTGACTAGATTTCTATATTTAAAATTGTGTATGTAACATTGAAAGTGATTTAGAGGTTCAAGGATTATTGGATAAGCACGTTGACACTTTTAGAATCTAAAATAAACAAATGGGCAAACTGAGGCACAGAAAAATTTAAGTGGTCAAGATCAAGAGCAGTTGCTTCTATAGGACAACAACTAGCTTTCAAGGTTCTCTTCAGCTCAAATGTGTTTTTTCTGTAGCTAGGTAATACTGTCATAAGGCTGTCTCTTGTCTCCTATTTACTTCAAGATTCAGATTTCTAGGATGGGGTTAGTTTAATTTCTGAAAATTTAGGCATTTTATTCCCGTCCTGTTTTAAAATACATAAGCTGCACTAGAGTGCCTTAGTAGTAGAGACATGTACAGCCAAAAAGGTAGAAAACTTATTCTCATCTTGTTATTTAAAAACAAAACAACCCCTCTGCCCTCCCCCACCCAACCAAATCACGCAGTAAATGAGGTCTGGTTTCCACGGCTATATCCATGAATGTGTAATAGATTTTGATGTGGGAAATGCACTTTCTTTGAACTCTATCTCCCTCCTACTCCATGTTTTTTTTTTTATTTTGTTTAATCACAATGTTTTTCATGCATTAAACGGACAACAGTGTAGACCTCCTGTAGATAGCCTAATAGCTATACATTTCCATGGAAAATAACCTGGTGGATAGTTTGTTTTCAGTTTCTGAGTTCTAATCCTAGTTGGTTTGTACCGTTATTAAAAATTCTTTCTATTGTTCATACCATTTTAACCCTCTGAATACCAGCATTTTTCTTATGATGTATGAATATAAATCCCTTCATAGGCTGTTCAAAACATGTCAACTGTATTATAAACCTAGCTTTAAAAAGAGAAGTACAACCATCTAAAGATATTAAGGAAGACAATTAGAGTTAATTTGATTCCCATTCCTAGTTTATAAACCCCCAGGAAGAATAGCATAGGAACCATGAGTTTACAAAGCGTAGGGCACGATGTTGTGATGTAAAAAAATCACCTGAGCTGTGCTTGTATCTTTTATTTATATCTCAGCTTGTAATATGGGAACCTAGAAAGTCAAGCACATATCTATGGGGGGAAGATAGCTATAGAAATGACCTAAAAGTACTGTAACTAGAAAACGCAGGTCGTCTAACACAGGAAATTCTAAAAAGAATCATAGAACTTAGAGATAATAAAATCTAATTTTACTGTGTACTTTCCCAACTCTCTCTGCTTGTGCAAGACTGAGAAAGAACATTGTGTCTTGTGTAATTTCACATTTTATGGACCTTTTTTCCTCCCCCTCCCATTAAGTTTAAAGAATTTTACTGTCTTGTAAAAGAGAGACAAGGAGAAATATATATACTTAACATATGTAATTTCTAACTATTATAAATAATACTGCAGCTGAAATGCAAGCAAAACCTGTCTAATTGTGAGCTCATTGGACCTTCAGAGTCCACGTTCTGTGCCTTTTAGAAGGGTAAACTGATTAGGCCTGATTTCAAATCCCTCAGAAGTTAATGAAAAGACTCCCATTGACTTTTGTGAGCTGTTGAATCCATTGTTGACACTTATACAGTTGTGGTATGCAAGGCTGTCTATTCTAAACCATGGTGCATATTGTCTTTACACAAAGATTATTTTTATTTTAGAAGTTGGAAGTGAAACAATATCCAATTATGAGTGTGATGAAAATGAATAATACATACATCCTTATTATCAAAGGATTCTGTCAAAATTTTCTCTCAGCCACTTTAGTATTGAAGCTATTGGAGGCAGAGAGTAATGACCAGATTAAGGCAGGGGCTTTAGGGGCCACAGTCCCATGCAAAATCCAGCCCTACTAAGGTCAGCACAGTACCGGCTGGCTCACTCTTCAAATGCCTCCCAGCCATCCAGCGTGGTGCATGATGCTCCCACCCCAGCCCCAAGCTGGCTGGTCTGCCCCAAGACACAGAGTGAGCCAATGCATGGCAGTTGTGCTCCAGGAGCACAGCCAGCAGGTGTCCGATACAGCCTCCATGGTGGTGCTCCAGGACCAGGAACACTGTTGGACTGCAGCGCCAGAGCCTGACTCCCAAGAGGCCCAACATGGTGGCCTGATAGCACTTCTGGCACTGGAGCATTGCCACCAGAGGTCACACCACAAGCCACCCAAACCCACCCCTGCAGCGTCCCAGACCTGCTGGGTCAAGCCAGCTGGCCCAGGGGTGGGGTGGAAGTGCCGTAGACCATGGTCTCTGGCCCCAGGGCACAAGCACACTCAACACACCCAGGACGGGAACCTCTGCAGTCAGGGGCAGGGGCAGAGGCGGCCTTAAGGTATGTGGGACCGTAGGTGAAGGCCCATTGTGGGACCCCCTGGCCCTGCCCCCAGCCATTCTGTGATCCATCTGCTGTCTTCCTCACCCACACACACCCACACCCGTCCTGCGACCCCCTGGCTGGCGACTTCCCCCCGACCCTGCCCATTCTGCGACCCTTCCCGGCAGGTATCTTCCCCCCCAAAGGTGAAGAGGGCCAGCCAGAGGCTGTGCTTTGCTCTCTTTTTCCGTGACCTCCCTCCCCCGGCAATGCAAAAGTTGGCTTGGGGTGTGTGTGCAGTGCACCGCAAGCCCTTGAGCCAGCCACCTCAGTTTTTGTTAGGCAAAGCAGGCAATGCTATGGGGCCCCTTACTGCTTGGGGCCATAGGCGGCCGACTGCTTCACCTACCCCAAAAGCCGCCTCTGGGTGGGGGGGGTCACAAGAGTGAGCGTCTCCAGGCCTGAGGGAACTTTAATCCAGCACTGCAGAGAGTTGAGTATCATTATCTGCTGTGGCGAAAATTGGTTTTCATTTGACAGAATTATGAACCTTAGAAAAAGTCTCACTTTGTGCAGGCACATTACAGTGAATGATCTGTTTCTTTGTTTTTAAAAAAAGGTTTCTGGTTCATTCAATATGTGTATTGTAAGGTAAAAGCAGCACAGCTCCTATTATCCACCAAGCAGGCTTTCTCATACAAATCACTCCAGTGTCCAGGAAAGGGACCTGATGATCAGTTATGTTAATACTGCCATGTATGTTTTGAACGTTCAGATAACTGAGATTTGACTTTGACAGGCAGAAAATATAAATTGGCTTCAATTATAAACATAAGATGAGGTCATCCTCTGTAAATGTAAATTATCGTACAAACAAGCAAAAAGAACCATAATCATACAGTACTGAGATGATAAAGACATGGAAAAACAGATTGGGATCTAAGTGAAGCAAAAATGCTCCTGGTGTAACAATGTCATCTCAGTGGTAGGAAGATATTCTAACCACATAATTTAGCTGTTTCTCAAAAAAGAGAGTATGATATAAAATAGTTTCATGGATCTATACTAGAATCATAGAAGATTAGAGTTGGAAGGGACTTCAGATGATCATCTAGTCCAGTGGTACGCAACCTTTATGGCTTGCCACAAATCTTTTGAAAACCCTGAAGGACCACCAGTATATCAACTCATAAAACGTGCATTGATGTATATACTATTAAGGATTACAAATTACTACATGCTTAAAGTAACATTTGGATGTTACTGTGCTCATTTTTATCTTCATTATTTTACACCTACAAATTACTCACAGTATATCACACACTCACAGACAGAGCACTAGTGCAGATGAGTGACTGTCACTAACTACTGAATCACATGGCCTGGCAGTAAACTCATGGTGGGCAGCTGCTAAGTAAATTTAAACAGGAAGGCACTTGACTTTTAGCACCCTGCCCCTCCACAAGGATGGTGGATTCTGGCTGCTCTGCCAGTGGACCCAGCCCCCTCTCCCACCACTGCAGCCAGATGGAAGGAGTTCAGCGGGGAGGCTGCCTCCTTACTGATCTACTGTCCCTCTGGCTACAGCAAGGAAACCACATGCATCATGTAGTCCCATGCACTCCATCTGGGTACATAGGCAGTGGTTCACTTTTGCAGCCAGAGGGACAGGAGTTTAGTACTCCCCTCCCTCTATATGCAGCAGGGACCCCCATGCCCGTGGTCCCAGGTGGAGTACTTTGTCATGCTCCCTGCTACAGCCAAGGGGGAGGAAAGCACTGTTCTCCTGTCCCTTTGGGTACAGAAAGGAACTTGCCTTGGTCTTATAGCCCCACATCAATATGCTTCACTTGGGTGCCTGAACAGGAGGAAAGGAACAGTAGGCCACTTTGAAAAACCCCACAGGCCACAGGTTAGGAACCACTGACATAGTCCAACCCCCGGCTCAAAGCAGGACCCACCCCAACTAAATCATCCCAGCAGGGCCATAACTATGCTGAGTCCGATGGGGCTTTACCCCAGGCGCGCCGGAGCAGCTCAATAGAGCTGCTCTATTAAAGGGTGCATTTCATGGTGCTGACCCCAAGCACCGCTAATTGCAAGGGGCATGTTCTGATCGGAATGCACCTCGGGCACCGGATAGCAGTGGTATGGCTCTGCTCCAGCCAGAAGCCTCACCTTAAAAACCTTTCAGGAAGGAGAGTTCACCATCTCCCCGTCCTCCCCAAGTAACACATTCTAGTGCTTTATCACCTTCTTAGTGAAATATTTTTCCCTAGCATCCAGCCTAGACCTCCCCCGGAGCAACTTGAGACAATTGCTCCTTGTTCTGTCATCTACCACCACTGAGAACAACCTCACTCCATATTCCTGGAACCCACTTTCAGGTAGTTAAAGGCTGTTATCAAACCCCTCCCCCCAAAATTCTTCCTTTCTATAGACTATAAAATCTATTTCTCTTAGTCTCTCCTCATAAGTCATGTGCTCCAGCCCCCTAACAATTTTTTTGCCTTCCTCTGTACTCTCTCCAATTTGTCCATATCCTTTCTGTACTGGGAAGCCCAAAACTGGACCCAGTACTCCAAATGTGGCTTCACCGATGCCAAATAAAGGGGCATAATCACTTCTTTCTATTTGCTGGCAATGCTCCTACAAATGCAGCCCAATGTGCTGTTAGCCTTTTTGGCAATACGAGCACTCTGATGACTTATAGCCAACTTCTTGTCCATTGTAACCCACAGGTCCTTTTCTGCAGAACTGCTGCCTAGCCAGTTGGTCCCTAGTTTATGGTAATGTATGGGATTCTTCCATCCTAAGTGCAGGACTTTGTAATTCAACAAGGACAAGTGCGTCAGATTTTTTTTGGCCCAGTCATCCCAATTGTCTTGATCACCATGTATCCCATCCCCACCCTCCGGCATATCTTCCACTTCACCCAGCTTAGTGTCATCTTGCTGAGGGTGCAATACTTCTCATCCCCTGGATCATTACTGGCCCCAGCACCAAACTCTGGGGCACTCTGCTTGTTCCCATCTTCCAACTAGACATCAAGCCACTGATCACTGCCCATTGAGCCCAATGATCTAGCCAGCTTTCTGTCCATCTTATAGTCCAATCCATAATTCTTTAACTTGCTGATAAGAATATCGTGGAAAACTGTATCAAATGCTTTCCTAAAGTCGAGGTATATCATGTCCACTGCTTTCCCATATTTACAGAACCAGTCATCTCATAGAAGGCAATCACACTGATTAGCGTTACTTCCCCCTGATGGATCCATCCAGCCTTCCTCTCTACCAAGTGCCTCAAAATGGATTCCTTGAGGACCAGATCCATTATTTTTCTGGGGACTATAGTGAGGCTGGCTGACTGGTCTATAATTCCCTGGTTTCTCCTTCTTCTCTTTTTTGAAGACAGACACTGTATTTGCTTTTTTCCAGTCATCTGTGACCTCCCCCAATTGCCATGAGTTTTCAAAGACAATGGCCAATGCCTCTGCAATCACATCAGCCGACTCCTTCAGCACTGTTAGATGCACTGCATCTGACTCCATGGAATTGTGTGTGTCCAGCCATTCTGAATAGTCCTTAACCTGTTCTTTCAGCACTGAGGGCTGCTTACCTCCTCCCTATTCTGTGCTGCCCAATGAAGTAGCCTAGTAATTGACCTTGTCTTTGAGTATAGAGGTAGAAAGAACATTGACTACTTTAGCTTTTTTGTTGTTGTTGTTGTTCTCCTTGATTCTTCCGGTCAAGGGTAGGGGCCTGAGAAGAGACAGATGCATCCTGGAGATGAATGCCTGGCTGCAAAGATGGTGTCGTCGGGAGGGCTTTGGCTTCCTTGACCATGGGTTGCTGTTTCAGGAAGAAGGACTGCTAGGCAGAGATGGACTCCATCTTTCGAGGAAGGGGAAGAGCATATTTGGACACAGACTGGCTGACCTAGCAAGGGGGGTTTTAAACTAAGTCTGAAGGGGGAAGAAGACCAAAGCCCCCAGGTAAGGGATAATGTGGGAGGTGAGGGGAAAGGGATGGAACTTGGGGGGTGCTGGGGCTGTAACTCCAGGGATAGAAGAGAGGGTAGTTGGAACATGCAGGGGGAATCAAATCATCTTAGGTGCTCTAATGAAGCCCTAATACCTGAGGCAAGTGGGGGAGGTCAACACCGAGAGAAAATGCAGGGATGTAGATACAACATTATTGAAAATAAAAATGGGAAAGTAGGGCAATCAGCCTGGTATCTTAGGTGCCTATACACGAATGCAAGGAGCCTGGGAAACAAGCAGGAAGAATTGGTAGTACTGGTGCAGACAAAGAACTATGATATAATTGGGATAACAGAGATGTGGTAGGATACTTTGCATGACTGGAGCTCTGCAATGGATGGATATAAACTGTTCAGGAAGGACAGGCAGGGAAGAAGAGGGGGAGGAGTAGCACTATATGTAAAAGAGCTCTATGACTGCTCAGAGCTTCATTATTAAAGTGGAAACAAGCCAGTTGAAAGTCTGTGGGTTAAGTTTAGAGGGGAGAGCGACAAAGGGGATGTCATGGTGGGTGTCTGCTAGAGACCTCCAGATCAGAAGGAGGAGGTGGATGAGGCATTCTGTGGACAACTGGCAGAAGTTTCCAGATCACAGGCCCAGGTTCTCATAGGGGACTTCAATTACCCTGACATCTGCTGGGAGGCCAATACAGCAGTGCACAGGCAATCCAGGAAGTTTTTTGGAGAGTGTTGAGGACAATTTCCTGGTACAAATGCTGGAGGAACCAACTAGGGGCCTTGCACCTCTCAACCTGCTGCTCACAAACAGAGAAGAACTGATCAGGGAAGTAGAAGTGAATGGAAACCTGGGTAGGAGTGACCATGAGATGATTGAGTTCAAGATGATGATTAAAGGAAAGAAGGAAAGAAGCAAAACGCAGACCCTGGACTTCAGAAAAGCAGATTTTGGCTCCCTCAGGGAACTGATGGGCAGGATCCCCTTGGGAGGCTGATCTGAAGGGGAAATGTGTCCAAGAGAGTTGGCTGCATTTTAAAGACACCCTGCTAAGGGCACAGGAAGATACCATTCTGATAAAGAAAAAGTATAGCAAATGTGGATGGCGTCCCGAGTGGCTTAACAGACAGCTCTGCACTGAGCTGAAGCATAAAAAGGAAGCTTACAGGAAGTGGAAGCCAGGACAGATGACTAAGGAGGCATATAAAGACATTGCTCGGGACTGCAGGGATAAAATCAGAAAGGCCAAAGGACAAATGGAGTTGCGGCTAGCAAGGGATGTGAAGGATAACAGGAAGGGGTTCTACAAGTATATCAATAACAAGAAGAGGATCAGGGATGGCGTAGATCCCTTACTGAATGGGGCAGTATCCTCGTGACAGAGGATGAGGAAAAAGCCGAAGTGCTCAATGCTTTTTTTACTTCAGTTTTCACAGGCAGGGTCAGCTCCCAGCCCACTACACTAGGTACGGTAGATTGGAGAGAAGAAGAGAGGCCCTTGGTGACAGAAGGTCAAGTTAGGGACTATAAAGAAGCTAGATGTGCACAAGTCCATGGGGTCAGATGAACTGCAGCTGAGGGAGCTGGCTGATGAGATAGCAGTACCGTTGGCCATTATCTTTGAAAACTCGTGGCAAACGGAGGAGGTGCCAGAGGACTGGAAAAAAGCAAATATAGTGCCAATCTTCAAGAAAGGCAAAAAGGAGGATCCAGGGAATTACAGACCTGTCAGCCTCACCTCAATCCCTGGAAAAATCATGGAGCAAGTTCTCAAAGAATCCATCCTGAAACACTTGGAGGAAAATAGAGTGATCAGGAACAGTCAGCATGCATTCACCAAGGGTAAATCATGCCTGACCAACCTCATTGCCTTCTATGATGACATGATTGGATTTGTGGATGCGGGAAGAGCTGTTGATGTGATATACCTTGACTTTAGCAAGGCTTTTGATACAGTTTCCCACATCATTCTCATTGGCAAATTAAGGAAGTATGGGCTGGATGCGTGGACTGTAAGGTGGATAGAAAACTGGCTAGATCAGCGGTTTCAGTGTGTAGGAATCAATGGCTCCATGTCAAGTTGGCAACCAGTAACGAATGGTGTGCCCCAGGGGTCAGTCCTGGGGCCAGTTCTGTTCAATATTTTCATTAATGATCTGGATTATGAGATGGATTGCACACTTAGTAAGTTTGCAGAATGACACTAAGCTGGGGGGAACAGTAGACACCCTGGAGGGCAGGGACAGGATTCAGGGAGACCTTTACAAATTGGAGCAGTGGGCCAATAGAAATCTCATGAGGTTCAACAAGGACAAGTGCAAAATCCTGCACTTGAGACAGAAAAACCCCATGTACTGCCAGAGGCTGGGGAGTGATCAGCTAAGTAGCAGCACTGGAGAAAAAGACCTGGGGGTCATGATGGATAGGAAGCTGGATATGAGTCAGCAGTGTGCTCTTGCTGCCAAAAAGGCCAATGGCATCCTGGGCTGCATCAGAAGAAGTGTTGCCAGTAGATCGAGGGATGTGATCATTCCTCTCTATTCTGCACTGGTGAGGCCACATCTGGAATACTGTGTCCAGTTTTGGGCTCCCCACTACAAAAAGGACATGGACAAATTAGAGAGAGTCCAGCGGAGGGCAACAAAAATGATCAAAGGGATGGAGCAGAAGCCCTATGAAGAAAGACTGAAGGAACTAGACTTATTTAGCCGCCAGAAGAGAAGACTGAGGGGGGATTTGATAGCAACTTTCAACTACTTGAAGGGTTGCTCCAAGGAGGATGGAGCTCGACTGTTCTCAGTAGTAACAGAGGACAGAACGAGGAGCAATGGTTTCAAGTTACAGCTGGGGAGGTCCAGGCTGGATATTAGGAAAAACTTTCTTACTAGGCGAGTGGTAAAGCATTGGAATGGGCTACCTAGGGAGGTGGTGGAATCTCCGTCTTTGGAGTGTTTAAGGCCCAGCTGGACAAAACCCTGGCTGGGATAATTTAGTGGGAGTGGTTCTGTTTTTTTGGCAGAGGGTTGGACTAGATGACCTCGTGGGGTCCCTTCCAACCCTATGATTCTATGATTCCACATGTCTGTCACTAGGTTGCCTCTCCTATTCCGTAAGGAACCCACACTGCCCCTAACCTTCATCTTCTTGCTAATATACCTTCTTGTTACCCTTCACAACAGCTGCAGTTCCAATTGTTCTATGGCCTTCCTGATTTCAATCCTGCATGCTAAAGCATTGTCTTTATATTCCTCTCTAGTCATCTCTCCAAGCCTCCATTTCTTTTAAACTTCTTTTTATATTTTGTTCTTTAGCCTGAAGAATTTTGTTTGAGCAGTTTTAGGGTAGACATATAATTAGGCACTCTTAAAAATTTAACCTGGGTCATTAGTTTTCTTTTTCTTTTCTTTTTTTTTTTTAGTGTCGTTTGTTTTCTGAAGCTTTACCTATTTTCAAAAAATCTGCTTACAAAAACTTTACAGTTTACCTTTAATGCATTTAGTATTATATCCTAACAAACACTTTGATGTGTGAAAATGCTGTGTTTCCTAAAATATTTCTTGGAAATTAAGATAATGTCAGTGTATACACATCCTGTTCAAGAAAAGGTTATATTGCATAGAAAAATAAAACCAAGTGCCTTTCTCAATATTTTCTCTATAGAAAATAAAGCCTTAATAAGGCTTTTAAACCTGTTTCCTGAAAAAAACCGTATGGTTTCATAATTCTGGGGACCTTACTGGCTGTTTTACGTAATAATCAGGCAACACTATAAAGAATCAGTTCCTGAATGACAGTTGTCTTAGAAATGCAAAGGAATATTAATTTTCACTAAACTGGGCCCACTGTTCCAGGTTATCCTTTGCCTAACAGCTGTTGTTGGCATTTTCTTAGCTCCTTAAATTAAATGAGATCTTTACCTCTGGAAATTAATCAAATCAGCCAGTTTCTGAATAGTGTATATCAAACTGATCACTTGGTGAGAAGAAATATATATATATGTATATAAATAATGCATGGATACAGAAAATAATTCATGCTAATTAGTAAAAACTTCATTATATTTTCACTCAAGGATATTTAAAAGATGGCCCTTGGGAAAGATAATCTAAGAACATGACTGATCATTTGCGCTTTAAAAATTAGCCTAATTGCAATGTAGTATTCCTTCTACATTGTACAACATGTAGTATTGTAACAGTCTTAGCTGTCTAGCGGTCGAATTCTGTGCTCTGAGTGACTTTACCCAGTCCCTATTGAACTAGAGGTTTTAAAGATTTGTTGCATGAGTAAGAATCATAGGATTGATGATTTGGAGTCAAATCCCAAAATCCATATTTAAGAACCTACTTTGCAACCCTTATTCATGCTTGGTGAGTACTTTTTACTCATTTAAGGAACCTCAGTAAACATAACAGATACACAGGTGCTACAAGCATGAATCAAGGTAGCAGAATTAGATCCCCCCTTTTCCTTTAAGGCTTACTCAACCAACCTTCTGAAGATGTTAATGGAAGTTTGCCTGAGGAAAGGAGGAATAAGACAGAGTAATCTCTTCAGGCTGTGACCATAAATATGCAAAAGTTGTAGTAAGTATGTGAGAAAAGGGTTAGACACATGCTATATATATATTCAGTGATCATCAGAGTTCTTTCTGAAAAGGTTATCAAGGGACTTTGTTACACTTAATGGATAGACTGAAGTTCTAGTGA
Organism: Podocnemis expansa; assembly: GCA_007922195.1. Classification (NCBI taxonomy): domain Eukaryota; kingdom Metazoa; phylum Chordata; order Testudines; family Podocnemididae; genus Podocnemis; species Podocnemis expansa. Next base: position 40,783,506 of record ML681992.1, read on the forward strand.
CTAGGCAAATCCCTTTACCTCTCAGCCTCAGCTTCCACTCCTGTCAAACAGAGATGGTGACACGTACCCTCCTTTGCAAAATGCTAATGGGAATGAAAAGCACTATATTCAGTAAAGGATAAATATTGCAGTGATTCATGTTTGGCAGAATGATGAACTCTACATTTTCTTTGTATTTAAGAACAATTTTCTGCATGTATTCTTAGTTTTACCAAGACAACAGCAGCATGCTGAAACAAGCAGAATTGGGCTGATTATTCAGCAGATTTTTTTGACACTTCTAACCTATATTTTTCTTAAAAATGAAGGTCTTGCTCAAGATAGCCAAAATTTCCCCAAATGGGAGCCTGTAAGTAAGATCCCAAATACATATTTGTGCCTAAACATAGTTATCTATAGGCTCCTATTATTTGAAAATTTTGATGTGATGGAGGGCTTGAGAGCAATTATGAATGTGGAAAAAAATGCACTGTGTCAGAAACAGCTTGTGAAAACTGCTGTTTATCTGACAAGGATGCGTGACAGTACAAGGCGTTGGGAGGCGAAGACTGAGAATCCCAAAACAGAGCCAGAATCTTAATGCATGACTGTAAACAAATTGATTTGTCATGGTAACCATCAGAACAGAACAAGAGGATTTTTAGAGTGAAAAGACTGAAAGGATTGCTAATCAAATATGACAGCTCAGAATGGTTTCCAGCCCTCATTAGAAGGAGAACCTCTTTACTAAGCAATTCAAATTTAATTTCAGGATATGGTGCCGGGTTCTGTTCTCCCTTAGTGTACTCCGCAGAAGTCAGTATTCCTCTTCCGCCAAGTTTGTGTAAGCAAGGACAAACTCCCATCGAACATTCAGATGGATTACACTGAAATAACAGTTGAAAAAGTTGTTGTTTCAGGTAAAACTCTTTCTAGGAAGTTTTGTTTTTATGTTAAGATACTTATGGTTGTCTTTGATGTTATTGCACAAGCCTCTTATTCTTTGCAGATCATCTGTTCCCAATAATTTCAGCAAAAACTAAGTATGATGCTACTAGCGTAAGACTGGGATAAAGTGAAGAGAGAGAAGACTGGGCCCTAGTCTATACTTGCAACAAATCTGGCGGCAGTCGACTGCCAGTTATGCAAGGAACGCAAAATTCCTTGCGTAACTAGCAGTGACTTTTAAAGCTGCTGCTACACGTTAGGGAAAAGCTGACTGTGAGTCACTTGTGTCAGCCTTTTTCCTAAGCCCCCTTGGCCCCCAGGTCTTCTGGGGCTGACTTCTGGGAGTAGCACAGTGAGTGCACACTTGCTGAGATTCGCTCCTGGAAGGACAAACTGACAGCAGCGAAATTGCTGCCATCAGTGTAGACATACCCTATGTCCTCCATCAAAAAGCCTAGGAGGAGAGAAATACAGGAAAACGTGACATGGAAGTTGAACTATTTCTAAACATAGCTGAATGTTTCTGCAATGTTTCTATGAAGTACTGGACTTTTGCATGCATAATGTGACTCTAAAATGAAACTGTTTCATTCTCATTATAGAAGTAACGAACATCTGAGAAATTCTGATCTTTGTTTTTTACTTAGGGACATATTCTTGACATATACTATAATTTACAACTGCTGTGAATCTGTGTGTGTCTAGCAGTTAACAGTCAGAAGAAAACATTTCTCTAACAGCCACATAAATATCTTCTGCAGTAAGTACAGAAATAAGTACTGCAATGACACCTGTTACTCTTACATTTATTTATAGGCGTTTCTATAGTGCTTCTCACAATATTATGCAACTCATGTAATATATATTCACATCTTCCCAGAGCATTTGCAATGAAGAAAATGGTGATTTCACAGTGGAGCAGTACACAAATAACCAACATTTTGGAAGACTATTCAAAAGAAAGATTAACACAAAATAATTATTCCTTTTTTAGTAGAATGTTCTTATTTGTCTTACCATAGAAAATAAAAAGATTGGAATTGTATAATCAAGGAACATCATGTAACTAAAACATCCACAACAACATGCATTTTAGCTGGCTTCAGTAACCAACATTTTTGCAGATTTTTTTTTCAAAGCCATTCACAGTAGAGAATGAGTTCTGCACAGATGCACATTTCTTTGGTTTCTATCCTAAAATCTCTGTTGATTCAGCTATGAAACTTGTAATATTCTGTAGTAATTGTATATAAAAATTTGCTGGGCCAGCAAAAGTTTTACTGCTTTTGGTTTATGTGCTTGAAGATTCCAGGTTTCTTTGATATTCTAGGGCTATATTTATTGTACAAAGCTATTCCTTCACAGATTCATACATGCAAAAAGAGATGGAGGTCCCAGTTAAATTATTTCTAGCCTTAGAGAGCTCTGAGTTGTTTTATCACTAACACATTACTAATGTCCTCCAAGCCTTCATCATCCATGTACTCAGTATCATTTTCTTTTACAGCCCCCACTGAACTACATCTAGCTAGCTAGCTAGCATTACTTTCACTTAATGACCTGTTGCTCTGCACTGTTCCCTTTCCACCACTGTCACTGCCTGTTGAGCTGCCAGCATTTGCAGTTATGCCAGTTATACTGTGGTAGCTACTTGCTCTTGGGGTATGTCTGCGTTGTAGTTTGAGGTGTGACTGCAACACTTGCAGACACTCCTGAGCTAGGTAGGTCAAAAAACAATAGCAGTGAAGCCGTAGCAGCACAGGCTGCACAAGGCTGTCTGGGAGCTTGAATATCAGAGCTCTAACTAAAGAAGCTGGTGATTAGATCTGATTAGACTGCACCCCTTACAATAGCTGGCACCTGGAGCGATCAGCAGGGAATGCACCCTTTAATGGAGCGGCTCAATGGAGGCACTCCGGCACTCTTGGAGCAAAGCCCCACTTGCCCCACTGTAGTTACAGCTCTGCTGAGTATATATTCAAGTGACTAGGCCCATGCTGCCAACCAGATTGCCCTGAATGATGGTTTTATTGTTCAGGGTTTGCAGCTGTGGGTTGTGACCCAACATGGATCACCAGAATGCTTCAAAGGGCCTGGGACAGGCTGGGCTTAGCTTCCCACTCTAGTGAAAAAGCTGAAGCTTAGTTATTGGCAGAGTAGTACATGCTAATCTAGTGTGAATTCTAAAGAACATCGACATGTTGTGGCCTAACAAACCAATATAGATCCTGCCGGTGTACACTAATAGTCTCCTATTGCACATTAATGTGTGATACAGCACCATGTTGATGCACACTAGTGTGTTCCATTAAGGTCTACATGGACCAGTTGGTGGACAACTCATTAGAATTCACACCCCTGCAGTGTGGGTTGTTCTGTATGTAGAGAAGCCCTTGATTATAATATAATGCATAAGTTTTGCTCAGGATACCAGGACATGTCTGACAAGATCAACTGGGGAAACAGATAGGCACAGATGGGGTAAAGCAAGCTTCTTTGATGGAAAACATATTTAGGGCTTGCATTTCAAAAGTGAAAGTATGCTGGTTTACACAACTAGCACAGCAATGTGTTCAAACTAAGATTTGCAAGTTCAGATACCCTCTTTGTGTAACTGAGTGCTGTTGTGCTTTCATATTTTTAACATCAGGCCTTTAAGGTCAGATTTTTATTACTTGCCCTTACCTTTGCCAGTGGAAAAATAAGAGATGGAGAACAAAGCATTACAACCAGGGGACTTGTAATTAGATTTTATTTAAAAATAATCTCTTAATTACCCCCTGTCTCTTCTACTGCTCCAGCAGCTTTCTGATGGATAAGCGGTCTACACCTCACACCTCCGTTCCCTTCAGTCTAACAGAAGCTTCCTTTTAATGCTCTGGGCAACGCATCTTCTTCCTGAAATCTTTGAACAGTTTTCAATATCTTTTCAACATTCAGCTCATATGTCTCATATTCATTTTCACAGCTCTACACAACCTTCCCATTTACCACTGCTGCTCCTATTTTCTTGTCTCTCCCTCTCTCCTCTCATCAAACAAACATATACTTACATTGTGGCAGTGGTGTAGCCATTTTGGTATGGCTGTACTGCTATAGTGCTTCAGTTAAGAGGCTACCAATGGCAATGGGAATGTTTCTCTTGTCAGCATAGGCACTCCACCTCCTCAAGTGGGAGTAGCTTATATCCATGGGAGAATCCCTCTTAGGTAGTGCTGTGTAGATCAGAAGTTAAGTCAGTATAACTACATCATTCAGGGATGTGGATTTTTCCACACCCATGAGTATCTGTACTTATGCCACCATAAGTTCTTAGTGCAGCTCATGCTGCCACTTAGACACCTCTTGCTCTCGGCTTCTCCCTTTCGAATGCAGCCCTCTAGATCTGAAACAGCCTCTCAGTTCTTATACTCAGCATGCCTTCACACTCTTCTTGAGAATCCACTTCCACTTTCCATCGTTGATCACCTCTTAATTTTCTACACGCCCAATTCAATATGAATTATTACTTATCCAATTTATATTGACTATTAAATTGATCCAGTTTAGACTAGACAGTCTTCAGAGCACAGGCACTGGGCCAGATCCTTAGCTGGTATAAATAGACATTCCATTAAAGAACTGTGCAGCCTTACAATGACTGAGGATCTTTCTCTTTGTCCTCTTTGTGACAGCAGAACAGCATGCAGTTCTATGCTCATGAATAAACAGTCATAACTTGAAAGTACATGACATGCAATTACATGGTTAATAAATGTTGCACTAGGCCTTTCACTCATTATATAGTGCACATAAAACAGTCAATCCTGCAGCCCTACATGGTATTTTTTTTTTCTCATTTACTGATGCAATTCTTTGTGATTTTTTACAAGGTATTATGCATTAGATGTTAAAGTACATACCCCATTTAGATAGCTAAACACCATTTTGATTATGTTTTTGAATATGCATAATAAACAAATACCAGTTTTGGAAAGGTAGCTGTGACTAGAGTAAATGCTACACATGGCATTTTACTTAGCGTAAGAAATCAGCTGTTTAAATTTTGTTTTAAAACTTGATATTCAAGGAAGTTTTAAAGTTATAAAATATAATTCATAAAGATTTCTTTAATGCCAGCAAAACTACTATTTCTGATGGAACTATTAGTCTTGTTTTAATTTTGTATTTACATAAATCAGTCCTGACATGCCCTCTGCTGGTTGTAGACAGTAGGCAACTAGTTAAATAAAAGTCTTTGCTCATGTAGCTATGCTAATATGAGCTATATGAACTAGCAAGTTTTAGACTTTTCAGTGCTTACAGATTTATTCAATTCCATTAACATTGTATCTGTATCCAATGCAGAACACATTAAAAAGTGGACGATACAACTGGCACCAGTTAAAGCTGTAAAGGAGCTGCTTCAAAACAGCAAATGGTCTTGTGTATCCATTATAGCTGTGAAATACATTACACTATACCTATATTACAGAATAGAGCTTCTGGCACATGCACAGTGCATGCTACAGTCAAGCAGTACCTGAGAAAGAGTGAGAGGAGTTTCTTGATTCTCCCACCACCTCGCAGAGACCAATCTAGTAGCCCCCTCAATCTGCTTAGAGGAATGATTTTAGTTAAAAGATAGAAGAGAAAGCCCTGAGCTGGAGTGATTGGTCCTATACTAAGACCTGGATTTAAAAAATCTCCTAAATTTGTGTTCAGAACTAGTGATTTGCTGCCACATAAATCAAAATGACTCTGTTGACATGCACTATTCTTTTATAGGGGCATATATGTGGGAAATTGTTTGGGCCATGTGGCAACTGTAGTTTTCAGCGCCATCCTTATTTTGGGCATCGGCTGTCGTTTGGTTGGGAGGAAGACATACGAGTTCTCATTCAAACACATCCAGTCAGCAATATGATATACAAATTGTGACACTGTAGGAATGTATCACAGCATAGAGAGACAGACACAATGAGTAATTAATACTTAGGGCCGTCCCTAGGGTAGGGCCAGCGGCACGGCCACCCAGAGCCCCGGTGCTTTGGGGGGCACCACGCGGCCACATCGCTGCCCACCCATGCCGGGCACTGGGTGAACCAGTGAAAAGCAGCAGCTCGGTTCAGTGCTGCTGGTCCCGCCCTCCCCGCACTGCTCCGGCACACAGCAGAAAGCAGCGCAGGAAGGGGATGCAGACTGGCAGCACTGTACCGGGCTGCCAGCTTTCACGGGCTCACCTGGTCCCTGGCATGGGCCAGCTGGTGCGGGGGCCAGACCCTCCCCTGAGCTGGCTTGCCCCCCCCCCCCATGCAGGGAGTGAGTGTGAGGGTCCTGCAGAGGGCGATTTGCCCAGGGCCCTGCACACCCCGCCCCCCCAAGGATGGCCCTGTTAATACTAATCGGGGAAGAGAGAGGGCATGTGAAAGCGTGTGATGGTGCATGCTATGAGTATACAGTACTGTGTATGCTGGCACCTCGCTAATCTACTGCCATGTAGCAGCACCTGCACAGTAGGTGAGAAGAGCAACTTCCATGAGGTCACTGTGCAAGTAGAGAGCTGCTTCTCCGCTCTGTGCATGACACTATGCCATTTTTCTCATTTGGTATTTGTAAATGGGTCTGACCGTGGGTCGTGCATGGCAAACTACCGAATCAGTAGCCTCCACTTGTATTTGTGGCCAAATCAAGAGTCCACTGCCTTCTAGCCCCAGGCAGGGCGAGGCAGAACTCCAAGAGTCAATGCTTCAGCCCTCCCTCAGGGCAAGCTCAGTTAAATAGTCTGCTGCCTTCTAGCCCCCAGGCAGGGTGAAGCAAAGACAGGGCTGGCTCAACGTGGTAAGCATGGTAAGCACCGCAGGTGGGCGCTGCCATTTGAGGGGCGCCAAAATACCCTGTGGGGGAAGCGTCCCTGGCCCCCGCCATCCCATGCTGGCGGGCACCGGGAGAGCTGGCCAAAAGGGCGCCTTGTTCAGCATTGCTGGTCTGCCCCCCCCCCATGGCCACTGGCGCTGCTCTTGGCTCTGTGCCAGAGCAGTGGGGAGGCAGCGCGGAGCTGGTATCACTACCCCCCCCCGCCCCAGCCATGCTGCCTCCCACCTCCTCCCCACTGCCGCGGCACTGGAGCCCAGAGCAACACGCATGGCAGGGGGGGAAGGGGTGGATCGGCAGGGCTGCACTGGGCTGCCCTTTTGGCTGCTCCCTGGTTCCCGGCATGGGGGGGGCAGTGCAGGGGTCTGCCCCTCCCCTGGGCTGACTGGCCCCGCCCCCCCCCAATGCAGGGATGGTGGGGGGGCCCTATGGCGGGCTTATTTGCCTGGGCCCCCTTACCCCCCTAGGAGGTCCTGCAGGGGGGTGAGTGGGGGCCCCACTCAGGGCCATTCACCCAGGCCCCGCACCCCCTAGGGACGGCCCTGCCTGGGGTAGGGGGAGGGAGGAGGGCATCCATTTATAGGTTGCGGGGGGGGGGGGTGCCATGAACCCTAGCACCAGCCGTGGGCAGAACCACAGTCAGCCCTCCACTTAGGGCAAATCCAGTTAAATAGGCTGCTGCCTTCTAGCCCCAGGCCGGGCAAGGCAGAACAACAGTCAATGCTTCAGCCTTCACACAGGGCAAGACCAACAAACAAGAGTTCATTGCCTTGTAGCCCGAGGCAGGGCGAGGCAGAACCCCGAGAGTCAATGCTTCAGCTAAGTGGGGTCAGTGAAAGGTTTGGGAGTGAAAAGGTTGAGGGGAGGGAGACACGGGGCCACTCACTCCACTGCATCTCAGCCCAGGGCCCTACCTGGTGGTCATGAGCCACCAGTAAGTCACTGATGCTCCCACCGAAACACACTGTGCTGGGAAAATGTTGTGTTATTTAGTATGTTATAATATTATGTTATATGTATTTGTATTCTCCTCTCCAGAGGTGGAGGCTTCCTTTGTATGCTATGTAACTAAACAGTGTCACGCAATGTATTTGATTGGCATGTTGAGCAAGGACACTTGGGAGGCAGCCAAAGGCCTGGAGTCTGCCTGGAGACTGTGTGCTGTGCTCAGAGACTTCCAGGCCGAGTGCAGCATTTGAGAGCCATGCACATAAGATCTGGAAGGTGCTGTGGGACTTTGATGGACAGAATCCAGAACCTTCTGTGGTGGCAGGCAAATCCTGCCTGCTGATTGGTTGGCACAGCTAGCTTTTATACTGGGGAACTGTTGAGTGGAGTGTTCTTTGGTTGGGGCCTGCAGAGAGAAGGCCTCTGTCAGACTTCTTTGGGGGACCAGCCATCATCAGAAGGTCTGTAGCTCGCAGAGTATTTGGACAGGAGGGTGTTGGGGATCTCCTTCAACAGTAGCTTCTGTCAGACTCCGGTGGGAGCGCGGGGTCTCTTTGCCAGTTGGGACCCTTGGACTTCGGGACTCACAGAGGATCCGGCCCATTGGGGCCAGAAGTAGCTGGGAGATGATCCAAGGTAGGAGGAACTTTGGACCGGGATCCAGAAGAAGACGAGGACCATCATCAAGGACCTTCATGGCATCAGTGCCAGGGAGCTCAGCAGGGCTTTGAGAGAGGGCTACTGGGTACATCTCAGTCATTTCCAACTCAGTCTTTGCCTGGGAGCTCTGAAGAGGACGGAAAGACTCCAAAGACCTGTTTTTGGACTCTATACTGGGGTGAAAGGACTTTTGTTACAGGACCTGGACACCAGCGGCCCACAAGTAGATGCTTCAAGCTGGGAGGACGTCAGGACCTGGACTCAGAAGAAGATGGGGATTGTCAGGGGACACATTGGGCATGAACAGCACCCAGCCAGGCAAAGACCAACTGTCAATACCCGCTTCTGGAGGGTTTTCTGTAAGCGTGGGAGGGTCACTGGCTGGGGTTTTGCCCCTTAGGTTACCACTCAAGTTAAAGTTTGGTATCTGTTTTTGTGGTTTGGTTGGTTGTGGGGACTCTCCTGGGTGGGTATTTCCTTTATCTTGTGCAATAAACATCTTGTTATCTCCCTCAACTTAAGGAGTGTCTGTGTTTTCTTTAACATCAGCTGATAGATGCTGTCTGCAGTGTCTGATACCTGCGTGAGAGAGAGTGGCTTTGAGAGTGCTGCACTATCTAGTTCCGGGATCAGGTACCTATGGCATTAGGCTGAGGTGTCTGAGAAGGATTTTCCCCAAACACCTGACACTCAGTGGATATGTCCGCTCTTCCCTGGGCCTCTTCCTACTTCTCCCCAACTTTCCTCCCACCTCCGGGACCCTTCCCTTCCCTTCCCTCTAGCAGACCCCAGGGTACCTCGCAAGGGGGAATCCCAGTCAGACCTTCAGCATTCGGGGGACGCAGGTCCGGTAAGCCCTCTGAGTCATCTGCCAGTGGCAGCTCCTCTAAGTCGCAGGGGTTGGACAGTGTCTGGGGAGGGGGAGTATATGGGAAAGTCCAGCCAGCGGTCACTCCCTCAACCTTCCTGGGGAGGGAGGTTCACTCTCTCAGCTGGGCATCTGCTCCTTCTTCTCCGCTGTGACTGCCCAGTCTGTCCCCTTATATAGTCCTCCCCTCCCCTCGGCCCATCCCTTTGGTTCCAGGTAGGGGCTTGGGTTGTGTTCTTCTCTGGCCTGCAGGGGAAGTGCTGGAGCCCAACAGTGTCCTTCTTGGAGGATGGGTACTCCACCCTGCTACAGTATCATTTTCTTAAACAAAACTGGAGGAAAGCACTAGGGACAATATTATTTTAAACTTCCCCAATTATCCATCAATAGTCATTAAGGAAAGTGACCAACCAACTCCTGAGAGTAAGGTTACTTGGATAATTTAATCAGAATCCAACAGCATGAATTTGCCAGTTTGGATTACCTGTGATTAGAAGCTATTTTAATTATCCTTAAAATGACAGTTAAACTAAATGTCTCCTAAAATATATTGCCCCTTATGTTGATTTCAGATCTAGATCTGAATGAAATGAAAGCAGACAAAAAATACAGCTTCACCCTATATGAATCAAATTTGAATTTTGACAACCTGTTTGAACAGTAGCACTGGCTAAATGGATATTAAATATATGCTGACAACTTGTTTAAAGCATTAAAAGGTAGAGAAATTAACTTAATTGTCCACAAGATGTCAGTGTTACTCCAGAGAAACAGTGCTGCAGGTGTATTTATCTGACAGTACAAGTAAAGTATAACTCTGGGGTCTCAAACTCAAACCACCATGAGGGCCACATGAAGACTAGTACATAAGCCAGAGGGCTGCACCACTAAAACCTTTTCATACAATGATATTGCAAATATTGGTAACAATAGTGCCATTGCAGGCCTCAGAAAATAGCTTTAGGGACCACCTGTGGCCCGCAGGCCACATATTTGAGACCCCTGGATAAATTGTGGTTTGGAAGTGTCTGGTGTTTGATTCATGCATGGACAAGACTGTAGAATTATGTGCATTGTATTTTTAATCTTACTTAATGGTGACTTACCACTTCTCTGAAGTGAGAGTGCAGGATTGCTAGAGTCACAATTTTTAAAATACTTACACTAGGGCTGTGTTCACACAGCACTCTTATTTCGAAACAACAGAGGTTGTTTCGAAATAAGAAATAACCTGTTCACATGACGCACGGTTGTTTCGAAACAACGGCACCTGCTGTTTCGAAACAACGGCATTGTTTCGAAACAACTTAAACCCCATGTGGGGACGAAACAATGTTGTTTCGAAACAATTGTTTCGAAACAATGCCATCCGAACATGTTGTTTCGAAACAACAGTGACTTGTTTTGAAATAACTGTTGCCTGAAACTGCTATTTCACTTTGAGATTTTTTCCTTAATTCAAATTAACAAACTGTTAATTCGAATTAAGTTATTTCGAATTAAGGCATTATTTCAATACAAGTTGTTTCGACACAACTTGTATCGAAATAATGGCCGTGTGTGAACACAGCCTAGGAGTTTATCTCATAATAGGTTTGAGAGCCAGCTCCACAAAGAGGACATAACCTTGGTGCTAGCTTTTAGACATTCTGCTTCATAGTCAAATCCACAGCAGTGAGTTAGGATCCCAGCTACCATTATAAGATATGGGGAGAATTAGACACCTAAGAATGGGGTTCACAACAGCCAGCAAGATGAGCGTGGAGCTGTCTAAGCTATCTAGTAGAACATGGGAAGGTTTTAAGTAAAAGGCAGTTGGCTAGTGCTTGGCTACCCTACGAGTACCCATGTCAGAAGACAGGATGTGAATGTGGAGCATACCAGCTTTCTGCACTGTTATTCTCCATATAGGCATTCCTACCTTTAATTAAATTAGCCAGAAGTAAATGCTTTCCATATTTAACCAACACCATCTATTCAGTGTTATTCTGGTGAAAAGTACTTCAGTGTTCATGTTGAAAAACCCATAATGAAAAAATCCTCACACCTCATTTCTTCTCTGAAGTAGTTATGATCTGAACTCTTTTTGCATCCCAGTAATATGAAGAAGAGTATGGGGTGATGGTTCAGCCTGAAAGTTTCAAGGACCTAGTCAAATTCCAGCTCATGCTCTAGAACAATAATAGCCCACTTGAAGATGGAGGAGTTGGGGGTTTTCCTAGTCCTCAGCATCACTCTCTAATCTTCAATATTAATAGTCCCTAAATGACATTTTTCTTCTCATTGGCCAGACAGATACCCTGCTTCTCAAATGCCTTGGACTGCATTGCGGGATGAACTGAAACTTAAGTCATGGTGGAGTCAGTGAACTGGAAAGCATAACAAGACAACATAATTAACTAAGGCAAGCATTGTATTTACCATTATGCCTTAGCTGCTGCTGCTTTTGAACTGCAGTCAGTGGGGAACTAAATGGAAACCATTTCAACCTACACCTCAAGGCTTCCACCTGTCTTACCAAGAGTTGGCTGTGTGAGCACAAGTGACTTTTGAGCAGTCCTGAAAATGATGCTATTGTTACCTCAGAAACTCAAAACAGTTATTTATTAAACACTGCCCTTCTTTATACTGCTGAGGTAAAATCTATTGGTCCATTTGCCTAATGGTTTATCAACCCAAAGAAATATGGATCCAGCCCTCCAATCAAGAATTGACACTCAGACCAATAATTTCTTCAAAAACAAAGCAAATATTTATTGAAGTCAAGTATTAATACAGTGGAATTCAAGAACTGTAAAATCATTTCACCCAGAAATCATTTATGTACAGTGTGGAGTGGTAGTTATACAGAATGCAGCTCTGTCACAATTCACACAGCACCAGCCCACTCCGAGGTAAACAATTCTCTATATTAAAAGCAGTTAAAACCATTTAAACAGTAAAATCCATAATATCTATAGAAAAACTTAATTATCTAATTGTTCAGCAATTGTTGATCAGACAACTCCTGGGTGAAGGTCTAAACCCTCCTACACACTGCAGGCATGCCACTTTATTTACAGGCAGACTCAGACACTTTTGACTTTCAAAACCTGCTTACATAATCCTTTATTTTTTCAGAAAGGTCCTTCTGCTCTGTCCAAGCAAAGGACTGCCTTTTGGTTAAGATCATACATTAGGGACTCTGTTAGCCTCTTTGGTCATACCTAAAACACACCTTTGCCTTTAGATGATTCTTACCAATGATCTCTTATTCTTTGATCTTTTATTTTTCTCTGTGTACTTTCCTTCTCTCTGGTCCTGTCACTGTCTATTGTTGCTCTGCTGCAAGGTAGAGGTCTCTTCTGTCATTGTCTTCTCAGAAAATCCACAAGCTGTCATTATAACTTTGGCTATTTATAGGCTGGGGAGGATAGCATGACATAGGGGCATTGGAGGGGGCATAGAAAGACAAAATTCTGAGGACAATATAGAGGATGAGGTAGGATGACACTGGGAAAGAGGGAGGTGACAATAGCTAATATTCTAAGGGCTACATAAGGGACTTACACAGGGTTCCCTTAGGGGGTTGAGTGAGGGATGGCATTTCCAGGGCTATATAAGAGACACCTTATGTAGGGTAACACTGAAGGAGGGGTCACAAGGGACGATACTACTGAACAACTATCAACTGCTCAGTTATACTATCACTTACTTCTTATATATGTCTTAAAACTAATCACTGTTTTTACCTATCACAAGATGCTTTAGTACTGTCATCATCCCCTAGTAGATAGTTAATGAGTTCATCACTGCTTTTCAGGAATTTAAACCACTTTGACACTTTTCTGCCAATTCCTCTTTAATGTTTATTTGACAGTTTTAAGCATTTTTGGACAAAAATACCTGGCTACACTATATGCACTTACCTCCAAGGCCACGTCTACACACCAGCTATTTTAAGCAGGCCTGCCTTTAGCATATATATGCTCTGTGTGCTTCTAGGCATCTCCCCTTCCAAAAATTCCATAAGCACCCATCTGTGGATGCATCCAAGAATAAGCTCCTACCCAGGCTTCTGAATGTGCTCTTTTGTAAATTTATCCCAGGCTGTGCTAAATATAGCCCATTTGGTATCTAGTTATTGTCAGTATAAGCGGAAAAATATTCCTGTGAAATCACTGAATGAGGGTTTTTAGCAGCACACAGTTCCAACAAATATCAAAGATCACACTGTGACCATGTATCTGAAAGCTTTTGATTCTGTTGCATTTAACTCAGCATGGCATTGCTAAAGAAGGCTATACGTACGTCTTAGGCTGCATCGGACTTTTTTCATTATCAAAGTGCTGGCCTGTTGCCCATAAGAAAGAATTTATACTTATTGAACCAGATAAAGGTGAATTGTCCTTTCTGGAGAAGGCATATATAACTGAATAGAAGTCTGTAAAAGAGTTCCATTGACCACTGATCCTCATGATACGACTGTTCTGGCAAATGAGCAAAAAACAAGAGTATGTGTTTGTCATTGATTGTATTACTTCCTCAAAATTTTACCCAATGCAGTCAATATTTGGTTGAAGCCACCTTGTGTCACTGCTTTGTACTTCCTCAATGTATTAATTAAAAGCTGAGCTCCTTTCTAGTATACCTAAGTAAGCAAAGCCTCCATGGAAAATGGGATAATTTTATGTTAAATATTAGGACCTGGTCATCTACCTAAAGCCTCTGCAGGTGAGGATTGAACTGCTGTTCATGTTGTATAAATAGAAGTCCTCCACAGGGGGAACAGCAACTTTCCCTCTGCCTAGAACCCATTCAGCAGGTTTGCCTGTGGTAATAGGTAATTAGGCTCCTCTGATGTTTACTGTAGATAGATTTAAATAGTTTATTCTGGTTTCAGAGCTATTTCTCATTTTTAGTAGGGAACACCAGTATAAATAAAACCAACATTTTAAGTTTATAATATATATGTAATTAGTCATGTGGATTACATTTTTATCAGTAAATGGTATTAATCATTAATTTCACCGTACACATACAAACTGATAAAAGTATTTCTGTCAATAATAATCAAAATGTATAGATAGGCAAAATAAGCAAAATTTCTTGAGAATTTATTAAAATTTAATCTGAAAGTATTTACTTTGTTTATATTGACATGTGAGGCTGACAATTTGTATTTTAGTGATTTTAAATTTTATATGTTTTAATCTCAGTATCTACTGTCATTAAATAATTGTTGTCTGAGCCCTGAATTGTCAGCCTACCCTATGATTTTGTGCAACTGTGAAAATTTATATTGATAAAAATGCTTTAAAATAAAAATATTATCTGTTGCACTCATAAAATTAAAAATTTAATTCTGCCAAGCACATTACATATATATGTGTGTGTGTTCCTCTACATCTAACATGTATAATTTTTAAAAAAGAAGATACACAATGTGGATATTTTCTCAGGGAAATCCTCATTAAATATGCCAAGCACCCTAAGAAAAATATATCAATTAAAATTTCAGTAGTCACTATCAATATCTTTTCAGTTGTGTGATGTACCTAAATAATGTTACCAAGATTTCTCTAGGTATTTCCCATACTAAGTATTGGTGAAGTTAGCTAATGCTCCAAATGCTACTATAATTTTATCTAACTGCAACAGCTAAACTGAAATATGTTAATGACCACTCTGAAGCAGACATTTACATCAAGGAGAGGGTAGTGTTGCCATCTAATCTAGCTGAGTTATAGATACTTATTTTCAAAATTATTTATAAATGTTTTAGAGAGAACTTTTATTTCCATGTGCAAAATTGCCTCCCCTTCTGCAAGTTTTGATATGGATCTTTAAAAAGATAGATGTTGTCAAGTCCAGCATGTTAAGTAATAATAGTTGATATCTTATTGAGCTACAATAAGGTACCGCATAGCAGGACAATTTTAAACTATTGTTGTGTTTCCCTCACTGAGGAGATGAATTCTTGATCAGTTGTGCTTTGGGCAGCTGCTAAGCCATTTATGTTTCTGAGTAGCAATACTCAGCTTCTCAAATTTTCTTTGCTTGCTGCTCCTTGTTCTCCGGATTGGGCAAGATCCTTAGCTAGTGTAAATCAACATTGTGACAAATATGAGTGTCCTTCACTATCCTTGAAAAACCTTAAATTCTGTTTAAGTACCTTTAGAGTCCATTGTATTACAAATGCAATGCCTATGTATTATTGTGGAATTGTCTGTAGCTTCTTCAGGGGGAAAATGTGACCAGTGGGAAGGCTGTAAAATTATATCAGCTTAAAAAGCCTATTTGAAACAATATGCCAGACAAGAACGAACTTTTGGCATGAACAGTCTAAGTGGGTTTCCCAGGAAGTCTCCAGTGGCATGTGGGTGCAAATGAACTATTACTAGAGAAAATTCTCCAGTCTATGCTTTGTATTTCTGATCTATATTCTGAATAAGAAAAAAATCTCTTCCCCATGAAATGAATGCTACTAGACCATAGAATTTCCAAAATGGTGCCCTAATAAAGAATCAAGTGTGTTCATGTGGATCAGCAGAATCAGAGCTCAGAGGTAAATGACACTAGGAATGTGCAAGATTGCTGGCTACTGAGCATGTGAAAGAGAGCAGTTAGCTGAGTAGTTGGCTGATCAGAATCCATTCATACCAATCATAATTTACGTTAATGATCAGAGCTGTCAATTAGAATTCTAAGACAATGGTTAAGATCTAGCATGTAGCTTAAAATGCCACATGCCAGCAACAGTTTTAGAGTATGAATCTCAGAAAGGGAGCAAGTTTGTTAGTCTTTTGTTCGTGCCCGATGCAATAATAGGGGGCTGCTTGCCCGGGCACCCCATTCGCCACCAAGCGCATACTAAAAAACCCCTTATGAATAGTGTGGGGGACTCTGGCCTGGAATCTGGGAGACTACAGACTAGCATAACTCAAAGGCACTAACTTCATGGAAATTGGGTCCCACCTAGGAATTTATGACCACCTGGGAATCTGGACCCACCTGGGAATTTATGACCTGCCTGGAAATTTAAGTCCCACCTAGGAATTTGAAACTTAGTTGGAAAATTACTAACTCAATCGTGGGAACCACTAATATGACAAACCCACCCTTAGTGTGGGAACCAGAAAAACACTGAGCTAAAAATCCTATAAAAAGGAGATGCCAAATGGCAGAAGTTATGGAGGTTCACATGTTACCCACCGGAGCTGATCACTCTGATGGTTGGATCTCCCGAGGAAAGCTAGCTCGTGTCATGTCCCTTACCATGCCCCTTGTGTTCATGCTGCTGGTCAGTGGTGCCTGGGTTGTGGTACGTATATAAAAATCCCCTACGAGTACTTTGCAGTTTGTTTTACCTTGCAATTTTGTTTCATTGTGAATACCTTGCAGTTTTGCTTTGCAGGTTTGCTGTGGTACTTATATAGATTTGCAGTTTTGCTTTGAAGTTTTACTGTGTTACTTATATAGATTTGCTACCTCAGTTGGTCTTGTAAGATTGCTGTTTTAGCTTTTGATTGCTACCTCAATTGTCACTGTGATTACCCATTGAAAAATTTTCCCCGTTGTCACTCTAAATAAATGAACCCATTTCTCAGTTAGAACTACTGAGTCTGGTGTCTCCTTCTTCCATCGCGGTTGGGAACCAACATCTTTAAAGTGCCACAGGACTCCTTGTTTGTTTTAATATAAGGATAGGGTAGTGTATGGGGTAAATGTGTTATTCATTCTTCTCAACGTACAAATGAATGCACAAACACACAAATGAATCATATGTATGTGTGTAGATAAGAATGAGTAAAATTCTGTTATTAATTGCAATAATATTGGTGTGAATTCTAAAGCACTTTAAAATCTGTTATCAGCAATTTGTTGCAAACTAGACAGTTGCAACAAATTGCTTTGCTTAGAATCATTTAAATGCTATGCTCTTGTAGTTTAAGTGCTCTTTAACTTGCAATAAGGAATTTGTAGTTCAGGGGTTTTGTGCCTTGTTTAGGGTTTTATAGATGATATTGTAGCAGAAGGTGTTAGTTACTTAAATAAACACGTACTTATTTTTGGAAAGAATGCTGCCTGTGTCAAATATTTTATCACAAGACTATATCGCCGTCCTTTAGCATTTCCTTAACAGCCTCAGGAAGTTATACCTTAGGAAGAATAAACTAAGGGAGTGATAGCCAAATTATTTTAGCAATGTCCTAAAATTCATTTTTCAGGGCAATAGTTCCACCTCAGTAATGCAAAAACTCAGTGTTTTGAAGTTACATTCTGAGGAGGGGACCATTGTGTGCTAATTATTTGTTCCTGTACTATGAGGATCAAAGGCCCAAGCTGTATAGAGAAGACACTGACTCTTTCATCATTGTTCTTTTGTTGAGTTTAGCTTTGAATTAACTTGAAAACATAGAAAAAGCCCCTTTATAGAGTTAGAAAGGCTGATAATTTATCAGAGTCCTTGATGGAGTATGTGGTGATCTCTGGTAATTGTCTTAGCATGTATGTACATTTTTATTGTTTTAGTAGTTATTCTCTGCAATGCTTTCACTTTAAGAATACATGTACTTGTTTAGAAAATGCTGCATGATGCCTTACAACTGTAAGCAATTATATCATTTATGCAACCAAAGGGAAAGCAAAATGTGGACACTGGTCTGTTTGGGCTGTTCGGCTTGCTTGGAATAACACTTTGTAGGCAGGCAATTGTGCAGCCTAGAAAAATCCTGGTCAGGAGGAAGACAGATATATGTTTGCTCAAAAGAGGTCCTGACTAAAGAGCTGAGAACATTGCACGGGTACCCTTAACTGGACCACTGAGGGGGAATACAGTTGGTGTTACCCTGAACTGAAACAGGAATAGATCCATTGAAATCAATGGAAATATGCTGATTTACACTAAATGATGATCTGCCACTTAAGTCTTTGCACCACACAATATAGTAATTTCTAATATGAAAAAGCCTCTCACCTCACACTTTGCTAACAATAATTGATTAGATCTCAAAAAGCAGCAAACATGTCATCAACTCCATGAATGAAAGCAGCAACAGAAATGTAAAGTAGGTTCCTTTATTTATTATTTAATTATAAAAGGAAAAAATTCTCAATGTTATCCTTAAAACTGACCATTACTAATGAAATGGATGTTACCAGCACCATAACTGCTCATCCTCTATAAAACGCCTTTCTAACATTTGGCAAGTTTTCAGCTGACATAGCTGTATTTCACAAAAAAATGCCTTAGCCCATTAAAGTTTCAGTCTCCTAGCCATAGACCCACCACTGTGCTTGGTAAAATGTAGTGTTTAGTGTTTGTTTCAGTATGCTCTTTCCCTTACACTCTTAGCTCCTTTAGCTCTGCTGACAGTGTATGTCTTTTTTCTTAAAAAGTTTTCCTGCAGTTTAATTTCTTTTCAGTTCTACTTTCCTGTTCTTTCTTCTCTATGTTATCTTGTTAGTTTTACTTTTGTTTTAATCAGGACGCAGTCTCCTAAATTAGGACTATTCTTATTAAGAAAGCACAGCTACAATAATTGCAAATTTCAAGGGGAAATTATCTCTAATAATCCAAGGAAGCTGTCTTTCAATAGCATTTTGATCTGACAAAAATTTGAGGTATGATCATAATACTGTGAGTCTTATTAGATAGACTATATGGAGCTTGTGGTAGATTTAGATAATGAGAACAAAAATACAACCCATATGGCCTTTCTTTTTTAATTTATTGGGCTATTATTTTTCTGGTTTTTAGAATGTTGCAGAGCACATTCTCATTGTGCCCCAAGGTTGGCAGGATTATTTTGTCTAGTGATTTTGAAGCGTGTAATTTTGGCATATTTTCTAGGAATAACCTACTGCAGCAGAACCTCTCAACAAATCATTTGCTTTGTATGGTTACTTGAACTCTGATGCTGCTCTTTTCTTGGCATGTTATGCCCAATATACATATTTAGGCTCAAATCAAAGGCCCAGACCTGTTTCAGTATCTACGAATATGTTCCTTTTGAATGAGTGGGACTCCTTTACAAGGGGAACCTCAGCTTTTTGTCCCTCTAGAAGGCATCCAGTGGATTTTCCCCTGGAAGGAGGCAATCAGACCCTCTAATATTTATGGCACATTTATTTAGATAGTTTATTCTGGTTTTAGATGTTTCATAGTTATTCCCTATCTTCATCGCTGGAAATGAATGAATGAAGCAAACTTTTTAAGTTTGTTTGTCTCTGTAATTGTATTGGCTATATCACCAGAGAAAAAAGGGTATTTTGCCAGATCAGGCACCAAACACTGCTGAAACTGAAACCTGTATCTCACCTTTATGGGCTAGAGTGTAAACCAACCCGTGTCTGACACCTGATTCAGAACACAGACTGAAGGCACTATTGTGATACTCCTTTCTAAGTCACTTTCTGTCAAATAAGCATCTTTGGTTATGTCTACATCACAAAGCTTATTTCAGTTTTCCTTAGTCCGAACTGAGCAATTCCTGGTTAGTTAGAACTAACTTCAGGCTAGTTCAGACTAACCCTGGGTCTTTACTTTGAACTAGCTGTGTGTCCTAGTTTGAACTAAACTTTTCGTTTGAACTAGTAAGCGCAGCTAGTTCAAACTAATGGCTGAGTTCAAACTTTTTTAGTTCTAACCAAACTGTTAGTCCGTGTCTACATCACACTAGTTTGAACTTAAAGTTCAAACTAAGCACTTAGTCCAGACTAACTAGTTGAATGTATTAGTTTGGACTAAGCTTTGCTTAGTTTGAACAAAGAAATTTCTGAGTTTGAACTAGGCAAAGCCTAGTGTAGGCATAGACTAAATTAGTTAGGACTAAGCTTGCTTAGTCAGGCCTAATTGGCTAGTGTAGACATAGCCTTCCAGAAAGTCATCCCAATTTGTGTTTGAAAGACTAATTTTGCCATAATTAGGTTTTGACTTTAAGCACATTAAGACTGGAAAGTCCCGGTGTGCACTAAAGCAAATCACATCTGAAATTTCATGTACCTCTTGTTCACCCTTATTTCCTTCTAAAAATAGGTGAGTTCCTGATATGAATGATTCTGGTAGCTGAGACTGCAGAATATTATAAAATGTGGCAGTATTCTGCTATGCTCATACTTGAGGGCCACCGCTGATTTGCCCTGCTGATTGAGAAGTTGCTGTATGAAACTTGCCTATGATGATCTTTGTGAATAAAGTGTCTGACAAAGTGGGATTTTCTCCCATGACAGCTCATGCAATAAATAAATGTGTTAGTCTTTAAGTGCCACAAGACTCCTTGTTTGTTTTACTGAACTAGGCTAACACAGCTGAACCTTTGGAATTTGTGAATATTAAGTTCCAGAGTGGTTAGTTATGTTAGTCTGTGTACAGCAAAAACAATGCAAGTCCTGTGGCACCTTAAAGACTAACAGATTTCTTAGGGCATAAGTTTTCATGAACTGCATTTGACATGGGGCTTGTTGCAACCAGGAGCCCAGCTCCAACTCCCCACATCCCAACTCACGGCCAGCTTTCTCATCAATTTCACTGTCCACTGGAGTGGTAAATCTGACCAGAATGACAGGCCCTGGACCACTCTAGGTCAGTGGTTTTCAAACCAAGAGTCGGGACCCAGTGCTGCATCACAGACCCTCAGAAACTGGGTCACAGCCCCCTCTGCAACTGCTGCCGAAAGCCTGGCATCCATTATTCAAAGATGTAATTGTTGGGTCTTGGGCATAAATGATTTGTTTTTTTTCAGCTGGGTCCTGAGAAAAAAGATTGAAAGCCACTACTCTAAGGGGATGAAGTATGTGCACTGACACTGTCTTGCCCTAACGATGCCAACAAAAGCTCTATGCCTCTTGTTGAGGGTTTTTTTTTTTTAAACACAAAATAAAAAGCAGAAGGGCAGTTTTGTCAGCAGGGGTGGGGTGGAGGGGTGATTGCAGTGCATGCACCAGCACTGTTTTGTAATAAAACTCTTTAGACCAGCCCTAGTAGCATTTTCCCTGAAGAACCAACAGCAAGTAAAGCACTGGGAAGGGCGGGGAGTGAGACTGTTTACAACTGAACTGGGAATAGATAGTTAATAAACTGTTACCGAGGAGTGGGGGGAAACAAATAAACTGACAATGTATCCTGCCTTTTACAAGAGAGATGTTCCCTCCTCCTTCCTGGATCCCAGACTCTTGAAGTGCTAGATTTCCCCCTCCTGTTCTGCCACCTACCCTTCACTACCTGTCAAATTTTTCCACCTTATGCCCACACCCTCCTCTTTCTTTTCTTTAGTTCCCATTGTTTGTGAACTCTCTTGTTATGTTTTATTGGCTAAATCCTCAGCTCAAGCAGCAAATGAGCTGTTCCTTGTTTGAGGTACAGAGTCAACCATTTCTGACTCTTTGGAAGGGGGCAATAAGCCGCTCACTGGGATGACCAGAAAAATAAAATGAATTTCACATAACATAAACCTACATTTTACAACATAGCCTGAATGCCACTGGGTGAGGGCACAGATCTCAGTCTATATTTACTCCTTCTACCTTCAGTTTTCACTCCTTTCCATCCTCACTCCACCACTTCTCCAGTCACTATTCGATCATCATTCTTTATAACCCAATCTCTTCATTCCATTAAATGCTTTGGCTCTCATGCTCTGAATTCCCTCTAACTTAACAACATTCAGCCAATACTTAGGCGCCCAGGCCCATCTGTAATACATGACAGATAGTCTCACAGAACATCCTTGTTTTGTGACACTAAGCTGTCTAAAATCCCATTTGCTTCGTTGGTTCCAGTGTAGTATTGAGAACTCATATCCAACTTATTCTCTTCTTTTACCCTTAGGGCCCCAAATCTCCAGCCCAATTGGGCCAGAGACTGGGAGAGGTGGGGCACCGCCAGACCCAGGGCACTGGTGCTGGGATTTGGGGCACAGGCCCTGTGTGCCCGGCACATGTGATGCCCCTGACAAGAGGTGGTGTCCATTCCAGGACACATTTATACCTACAGACCTGCACAAAGCTATCTGCACAATAAAGGCTAAAGAGGGAGATTTCTCACAACGCTGCCACATTTTTTTGCTCAGAATATCCATTCTTAAGCATTTGCTGTTCAGGAAGCCATAACAACAACAATTGGGACCTGAGATCTAATTAAATCAAATATGCAAATCCCAGTATCAGCATGGGAAAATTACATACACCAGAAACAACACCTAGTTACAACACTGGAAAATATACCTCAACCCAGCCAGGAGGGAAGCTCAAAAATACTTGCATTTCAGCAATAGCTCACAAATACATTGAAATAATGGAAACTCAGACAGTTTACCTGCCCCAAAGACATCAAGTGCCCCTCCCCCTGTCAAGCCATTCTCACAATTTAGTTTCTCATCAGAGACCATGTGGACCACTCCACTTTCAATCTTTCCTTCCATTGTTTTATAGATAGGAGTCCAGTAGTTTTCTTGAGGATCAGCGAGTGGGTCTTTCTTTATCTCTGTAGACTGTAGGTGACAGGCATTCTCTCTTCCCCAAGGGAGGTTAAGAAGTTCTTCCCCTCTCTGTGGTCCCCCTACACAATAAGAAAGTCCAGGACCTTCTTTGTCTTTTCTAATGTTACTCTTTCCCTAATGGGAAAAGGGAGAATGGAGGGGTTCCTAAATGGATCACAATGGTTTTCCCTTCTGTCTCTTCTGTGGGGTTGAAGATGTGGTGGGAAGATACTTCTTGGAATTCTTTGCCTGAGACTACTAGGATCTGGGTCTGTTGCTTGGTCACATCCTCTGACCTGCAGTGAAATGAGGGTGGCGATAAATTCTGCTGGCTGGGCCTGTGCAGACACACTTGGCATGTGCAGACACACTCCTTCATCAGTGGTTATACCGAGGTCATACTGCATTCCTGTTTACCCTCTGTCAGTGTGGCAATGCAAGGGGAGTGGAAACAGTCTGATGTCTCTTTGTCTAATTTCACGTGATAATTCCAGACACAAGAAGGGTCCCACACCATGGCTACAAGATTCTTTTCCCTGCAAGTGATGCTTCCTCAGCACCTGAAGAGTTTCCTGCATTGTCAGTGAGAGGATTTAGACTGCTTCCCTAGACTAGACTTACCTAGACTTTCTCCATGCCTCAGCAGGAACCTGCTGTTTCTCTAGTGCTGAGGAAACCAAAGATGAAAGGAAATAACTCTACAAATCCCACTGTCACTTCGTGAATTGTGCTCAATATTCATCATACCAGCACTGTTCTGAAAGGAGGGAGAGAGAGAACATGGCAGATCATTAGAACACAGGGACTAGGCCCTTCCTTTTTAGGTGCAGTGGTTTGGAAATCTCTTTTTCTATCAAAGCTCACAGGTTTTTCACCTCTAAGGCTCTCTTTACTCAACATGCTAAGAACAAGGGGGATCTCATTGTTGCAGTAATTGGGCCTACAAATTTACTTAATTGTGAACTCAATTGGGAGACATGAGTAAACATTCATATAATGTCACGATAATATAATAAATACTCATGGAAAAAGCTGCTGAAGAGTGAGAAAAATCTAGATTAGTCCAAAAGAAGTAAAAAAAAAAAAAGGTTTTTCTTCTAGAAGTTTATTATATACTTAAAGAGAAAGGAAATAATGACTACTGTTAAAATGAAAGCCTTAGTTCATACCAGAGCCGTAACGCGGTGTTTTGCTGCCTGGGGCACATTCCAATCTGAATGTGCCCTTTGCCATTAGCGGTGTTCAGAGCCAGCGCTGCAAAAGCCACCTCTTAATAGAGCAGCTCCATTGAGCTGCTCCACACCGCCTGGGTCTTTACCCTTTCAGCCCCACTATAGTTATGCTTTACACTTTCCCAGGGCATAATAATAGGTTAAGAGTATTTTAATAGTATGTTTGCCATACGATTAAGTAGTCCAAGGTCTTGGTATTCAAAACTGCAAAACTTGTTTACAATTTTTATGTTGCACCATAGTGCTAACCATGAACTTATACCATAGAATTGCTTCCAACAAGAATTTCTATCTAAAATAATGCCTATTATTCATTGATAAAAATGCCATGCTCATTCATTCACTTTTTCTTTAACATCATAATCAAAGTCTGTGTCACTCCATGTTTTAACTAAACTTTCATTTTGAATTGTTTACTACATTTTGTACTGCCCAGTCTGTTTTGCTGAAACTTCATTTGGCTGTGTGAGCTTAGTTTGGCTGTGTGAATGAAGGGGATGTGTGATGGCATCAGTCTCTAATATCTGCCTGTCCTGATGACAAACAGTTAGCACCACCTTAACGGCTGAAGAACAATGCAGACAAACCCTGCAGAAGCAAGAATCCACTCTAGAAAAAAAGGGACAAAAAGCCCCTTCAGAAACAATATCAAAATCACTTCTATTATTAATTGACAACTCATAGTAGTCCCTGTGGAAATGAGACACAAAAGATCTATGATATAAAAAAGCAGTGAGACTGTACAGCTTATGAGTAATGTTCTCCACAGCATCCAAGATCCAAGAGCATAAGTGCACAGCTGTGTGCCCAACAGAGACCCTACTCTTTCTCATGCCTGGCTTCCCTGGCCAGGTAGCTGCCATGAGTTACAAACACCAGCCATGAACTCAAGCTATGATCATAAGCAACAATGAGGACTGGTAACTATACATGACCAACAGCAGAACATCTGGGTTATGTGTTTGTAGGTATTAGATATTAATTATTAACATTAATTGTGTTTTTCTCATAAGAAATGTGTCATATTGCCTTGTGCCTCTGAATAAGATCCTGTTAGTCTCTTCTTTTTAAGTATACCAACACGGTGACAGGGTCATGTTAATACCCTTTGCTCTCTGGCTCTTTCATTTAGTCAAAATCAGTAGATCACAATTCCTTTATCTCCACCCCCATTCTTCCCCTTACCAATTTCCATAACCACACTTCTAAAGTAAAACAGATTGCAGCATTGATTCCGTGGCCAAGTGGATGACTCACATCATTTGAGACTGGTGTTTTCTTGCAGCCTGACATTTTAGAAGCTTATGAGAAATATTATCTGCTCCTTGGTTATTGCTTGCTCATCTTGGTTATTGCTGCCATCACCATATGCCATTGCCATGCACAACGAATGCATTTTGCTGTTATCTCTGAGCATTATTGGCCCATTTCAGATGCTTTGCCTCATCAGTAGCATTGGGGCTGACAGAAATGAAATCAGCTACTCCATCAAGGGCTCATTCACCTGCTCATCCACCAATGTCATTTATGCCATCATGTGCTGGCGATGCCCCTCTGCCTTATACATTGGACAAACAGGATGGAGTCTGCATAAAAGAATAAATGGACATAAATTTGACATCAGAAGTAACAACATTCAGAAACCAACAGGGGAACACTTGAATCTCCCTGCTCACTCCATTGATGAGTTATTAACAGCTGTACTTAAAACCGGGGATCAACAACCCCTGACACATTTGCCAAACCTGACACACGTGCCTATTTTGAGTGCTCTGCAGCACCATGGCTGCTCTTCCCAGTAGCCCCATCCCTCCATCAGGGCCTGGGGCCAGAAAAGCCATGAATGCACCATGACTCCTGTCCCCTGATGGCACTGCCCCTTTTCCTTTCCCTGGTAAAGAGCACAGCCAGAAAGTAAAAGGAGCCATGGCACATGCGGCTCCTGTCCTCTGCTTGCCCCACCCTCACTAGCTGGGGACTGCGGCCAGCAGGGAACAGGATCCCCCCATATGGGGCCGGGGCCGGCAAGGAGGAGTCAATGTTGACACTCCTGGCACCTGCTGGCCCCACCCCTGACACCTTATGAGGGTGCAGGCGACAGGGCTGGCACAGCATCCAGTAAAGGTTGCCACCTCGACATACAAAAATGGATAACAAATCAAAACTTCAACAAGAAACTACAGATTTGGAATTCATATGTAGATTTGACACTGTTGCCTTAGGGATAAATAGGGTCCCATTTTTTCTTACTACAAGAGGTGATTTGACCTCACCTCCTTCTATATTGCTGTTCCCCACTGTTTGAATTTTAACAGTTGCTTTGATTTATTGTAAAAGTCTGACCTGATCCCAAGACTTATGCTTCCCTGCATTTATTTTCCTCCCATTCTGTAAGTTCTCATCTTCAAGTGTTTGATAAAGTGGTATTTGCTCCCATGAAAGCTCATGCAATAAATAAATTCATTAGTATTTAAAAGTGACACAGGACTTCTTGTTTGTTTTGTGAATATAACACTGAATCCAGTTATGAAACAGAAATCCCTCCCACCTTAGGCTGAGCTATGCGTGATGTTTCTGGGTCACTGGGACACTCAGGCATTCAGGAAAAGATCTGCAATAATGACAGAAAATAGAGTAAGTTTCTCCTTCAACGTAAGTTTGTGTCTGCTTCTGCAATAGCATCCAACACACTGGACCCTGCACAAACTCACTCAGCTAATTATAAACAAGGACTATGTCTACACTAGAAGGCTCAGTTATGTCGACTTAATAAGGTTGACTTAAAGTCAACCTTATTAAGTCCACTTAGAGAGTCCCCATTTGTTTAAGTCAACTTTATAAAGTCGACTTAAATGACTCTCCTGCCTTAAGTTGAAGTTATTAACTTGACTTTATTGGCCACATTTTAAGTCGACTGAATAAAGTCAACTTAACCCTTAAAGTTGACTTTAAGGGCGAGAGTCATTAAGTCAACTTAAGCAAGTGCTTAAATTGACTTAATGAATTCCAAATGTGGCCATGGAGTTGCTTAAGTTGAGTTAAGCCTGATTAAGTTGACTTAAGCCTCCAGTGTAGACATAGCCAAGGAGTCTTGTGGCACTTTTAAAGACTAACAAATTTATATATCGCATGAATTTTTGTGGGAGAAAATCCAACTTCATCGGGTGCTTGTGGGATTTTCTTCCACAAAAGCTCATGTGATAAATAAATTTGTAAGTTTTTAAAGGTGCCACAGGACTCCTTGTTTGGTTTGCTGAACTGGACTAACACAGCTACCCCTCTGGAACTTCTGAACTAATTATAGTTATAGTTGCATTGTAACTAGAGCTGGTCAGAAATTTTCAGATGGAATGTTTTTCTGCCAGAAAACACAATTACATCAAAATCTATTATGTCTGCATGTGTTGATTCTGATGAAATTTCATTTTAAAAAGAAATTGAAGGAAAGTGTTCCAACAAGGACCTTCTCAGAATGGAACCTTTTCATTTTCCATTTCAAACCAACTTTTCATTTCTAAATTATTTTTTAAAATTTTGTATCATTTAATAACACAATGTAAAATGAGAAAAGGTTAACTCAGAATGAAATTTTTTGATTTTAATGAAACATCATTTTGATCAACCCCAATATCTATCTATAAATTCCATTTCAAACAAATTTCAAAAATTTTGTTTTCTTCCCATTTTGGAAAAATAAATACATTTTGAAGTCATGGAATTTCTTGTGAAATGGAAGAGCTAAATCCCATGCAGATAATTGTAACAATCTTACTTTTTCTCTCTACTCCATTTCATGATGCCTGTTGCTGTGACAACCTTACATTGCTGTGTTGACCCTTGGAACCTCATTTACGATTATCTCTCAGCATTATTAAGTCAATGTCAGAGTTGTCACCTAAGTAATATAGGAGATTAGCAGAAAAGATGCCAGCATAATGAGTCAAGCTATGAATAGGAAATTGTTTTCTGCTTGGTTTGAAATGTACATGCTCTTTGTTGGCTAGCAGGTCAGTCAGATGCCAAGCACCAGTCTAAAAGAATACCGAAAACAGAGAGAATTAAGAACAATTTCTCTTTGAGTTTAAAGGTTTATGTTCTGTTAGTGAAACAAATTTTGGAACATTCTGAAGCACACTATGACCTAAACCACTCAACAGTTGCAGTAGTGCTCTGAACTGTATTATAAGAGATCCAGGTTCAAGACCTCTTTCAACTGTGTAATCCTCTGAACTAGATAGTGAATGGATAGGGAAGCAAACCAAGCAGCTATAGCCTCTGTTAGTGGGAGTGCCCTAGTAACCTTTGGCTGGGCTAGAATTCACTTAATTGCCATTCACCAGTGCCTTAGTAGGAATAAACTCCAACTCCTATATAGAAGCAGCTGGAGACCTAGGATTCAGTCATTAAGGGATGCATGGTGAAGACTGTTCAGAGTTACGCTGCCCATCCGCAAATACTACCAAGAACCAAAATAATGAATGTTATTAATGGCTAACTTTACAAATCTTATGATGAAAGAAACAATAATATGATTTAGTTATACCATAAGCGACATTCACTATTTCACAGCTTTCTTTTCCACAACATATAAACAAGAAAACAAAATGAAATTAAACAGAACAGTCCTCATAGAAATATTGTGTGATGCAGTTTAAGAGTTCCCAAAGTCTAAGGGGAGTTCACCTGAATATCATTTATATTCTCTGTTAGCAAGCCTGAAGGCTTGAGCTGAAAGAAGCAGTTCTCCTCTTTGGAATCTTCAGTAGAAATCCATGTAGACTACACTTCCGCTCCTGGAACAAGCACTGAGAACATGGGCTCTTCTCAAGCAACTGCCATGGCTGCTGCTCTCATGGCACCTGATCACTCATTTCTTGTTAGTTCTGGGTTCCTCGAGAACCAAGGCATAGTATCCAGCCTCTGTGACTCACCCGCACACCCACCTCCAGCTTAAGCTTTAATCAGAATCCAAAAACAATGAAAAGGCAGTGACAGACACATCTACATCCCTCTGAACAAGGCTGATGGAATTCAGACAACTCCCCTAGCCTGATCTGCATCACAGATGTGAGCCATTAGCACACTGAATAGACAGCAGAAAACAGCAGGTTATTTACCAGTAACCATCCTTCGAGATGGGCTGCTCTCATACATTCAGTGTTAGGTGTCTACATGATGCAGCACATGATTGGTCAGAAACTTTTTAGCCTTAGCCTGTCAGAGCAGGGTCAGGGGCCAACACCCCCTCTGGCCACTCCCATGGCTGTATATGTGGCCCCGACCCTGATCCTTCTCAGTCCTTTCTGGTCACCAACTCCAACTAGCAGGGATGGTGGGAGGGTCCTGGATGTGTGCAAACAGCCCATTTCAAAGAAGGACGGTTACTGGTAAGTAACCCACCATTTTTCTTTGAGCACTGCTCTCATCATTCAGTGTTAGGTGACTACTAGCCATACCATGGATGGTGGGTGGAGTTGGGGTTTTCTGCCTTCAGCATGGCTGTCCCCATAAAGGCAATCTCAAGGCATGGCAGGATGCCTGAATAGTAGGCTTTTTGCTTACCTGAAGGGAATGTACTGTAACTCTCGAATGTCCTGAGAAACACTGAATAAGCGGACCAGAGAGAGGCAGTATGTCACCCTGTCTTGAAGGTTAGAGTTATCCATGTTTGGCTGTTCCAAAGGCTTTGAACGCCCACAACTCCAAGGATGGGAGGGGTGCCTGAAAGGGGTAGGGAGGCTTCTCAGTCCTCCTAGAAAAAAACACTGCAGTGTTCTGAAGGTGGGGTGTAATTACTGGACCATCCTGACTGTTTTGGGGCCCCTCAGTATTAAATGTAAGACCATCAAGAAAGAGGGGAAGCTCCTGCCCAAGGAGAAAAGTGAAAGGAAGCGTGTCACCTGTTCTGAAGGTGGGATGTAATTATTGGGCTGTCCTAACTGCTTTGGGCTCCTTGATCTTCAGTATGGTAAAGACCATCAAGAAAGAAGGAAAAGCTCCCAAGTTGGGCTATCCACTGTGAGGTGAATGACTTTCACTTCGCAGGAGGTAAGGGTTAGGCTAAGGCCTACCCTCCCGCTCTAAATCACTAGTGACACTATGACCTGTGAGCATTAGGAAGCAGGGGGAAACTGCTGAGAAAAACTGTTCTAACAGAGTGGTTCTTACTGGAGAGGGAGTCACTTTATGGGTAACTGAAAAAAACAAGGGGAAACAGGCTAACAGCGATGCCAACCTAGAACCTCCCCCATGCCAATTGACCCAGAGTTCCCTTCCACAAGCTGGAGCAATTGTGATATACCAAAGTGAACCAAATGGTGTCCTAAGGGTTTCCCTGGAATCTGAGTGAAGCTATTTCCTCACACTCATCACTCTCCATGCCTGGGAAAGGTGGGGGTAGGGTGAGGTGTCTCCTTTAGGCATACCATTGTAACATCTAAGTGCTTCCATCCCTCTTCTTGCCAGGATCGAGGAGGTCTGAGACCACCTCCCAATCAGCAGTATGTGGAGAGATGGAAAGAAAGGGAATCATCAAAGAATCCCCTTCCCCTGCAGAGTGTGTGTGTGTGTGTGGGGGGGAATACCACCCAGAGAAAGGGCGTGAGTCCGTTTGAGAGTTATGTGGCAGCAAACTCATTGTTCACGGACAGCAGAGACACAAATAGTCACGTGATGTGATACGCCCAACAAATAAGGAATTGGGTAGGTGTATAAGTGGGGGAGATACCTAAGTAGGTTACCTCGGAGGGCAGTGATGCCCCGCCGCTCTTAACTGAGAGAAGAACTTCCCTCAGAGCCCTGGAAACCCTTAGATATCCCATGGGGAACCACGGAAACCCTAGCAGAGAGAGAGGGGAAGAGGGATCCTTCGGTCTTGCCCTTCTGACAGTGATGGATAGTTCTTACCAAAGAGTAGAGGTAGTAGGGTGCACTGGTCCGACGGTTTACACTAGGAGAGGGGTAGGGTTATGATGGAGTCAGCAGGCTATCCCTGCTTACAGGTCCAGGAAACCCCAAGAGTTTTATGAGAGGCTTGTTGAGGGAGAGGGAAAAGAAGGGTCCTCAGAGGTATGACTCTAGGGGTGCCTACTGACTAGCACCAGAGTCACTTGGTCTCTGGTCTCTATTAATATGACCTATGCGGTTTGAAAAGGGAGAGTGGTAGACTCGGCACCATCCCTTTAGAGGATGCAATACCCAAAATTATGCATGTTCACCAGCTAAGAACATGATGGCGGGCGAGCCCACTAGTCCATGAAGATGGGTATGGGTGGCTGGGGCATTCTACCAACGTATTTCCTCATGGTAACAGAAGGGCCAGATAAAAGGACACTTAGATCTCCAGACGCAGAGTATGAGGCAATATAAGGCGCCCCATTGACCACCAATTGAGGTTGTATGGACCCGGCCCTGATGACTATGAGGCCAGAATTGTGGCTACCAGGTGGAAAGTATGTGTTGTATTTAAGATCGTAGTTGATTCAAGCACTGGGCAAATAAGAGGGTCTGGATGAAATGATGTTTCAAGTGGCTGGAGTCACCAGGAAGTTATGAATCAGTGAGACGGTGAAGAGAGAGGATGCAGGAATTAACTCGAATGTCCATGGGCCCAAAGGGGGGTCCTATGGGCATCTAGTTAAGGAGTATAAGACCCATAGACGTCGCTGGCATTGGGCACCGAGGGCACGTGCCCCGAATCCCAGCACCGGAGATCCAGGTCCCAGCTACTGGCAGCCACAGTGGCCCCGTCCCCGGCCGGGGATGCGGGGCCCGGCCTCCCACGGCTGCTTCCGGCCCCATCCCCGTCCCTGGCCAGGGATGTGGGGCCTAGCCACCCGCAGCAGTGCGGCGGCTTCTGGACCTATCCCCGGCCAGGGGGTGGGGTGTGATGGCTGGGGGTGGGGCCTGAGGGCTGGGGGCAGGGCCTGGGCCCATGCCCCGGGTCCCTCCCCGAGCCAGTGACGCCTCTGATAAGACCCTAGAAGATAGTGAGAGGGTGATTTGGCTTGAGTGCCTGGAGCCGGTTTGCTGGCCTGGGACTGTTTGGCTGGGAGGACAAGGGACAATGAAGAAAGGGGACTCCAGCATGTAGGGATAGGGTAGCCTGAGATAGGTTATCTATCCTTCTGGTATGGAAGAGGGGTTTTTATGAACCCAGGAATGGTGTTTTCTGACTCTTAGCTGTGGGTGGGCCCCATATAGGGTCCCTGCCACCAGTTTCTGAGGGGTTGTTTTAGCAGAGGGTGTGTAGCTGGGGTTGTGGGGTGCCTGCTTTGTTGGGGGGGGTGTAGCTGGAGGATGGGGTGGTTGTGTGTGGACTGGAGTAGCTGGGGGTTGGAGGCCTAGTTCTGGCCCCTGCAGTGATGGCAGGGTCCATCGCAGGTAGCAGGGGGCTGGGGGAGGGGAGGATGGGACCCATTGGGGTGGGAGGGAGCAGCAGTGGGGTGAGGATTTGCCCTGGGTGGCAGGGGCCACTGTGGAGAAGGGGGGAAGTGGGTGCTGCACCATGCTCCCCTGACCTGCTTGCCCACTCCTCAGGTTCCCCCTGCCCCCCCACAAAGCTACTCTTGTTCTACCTTCCTCTCTCCTCTCTTGCCACCCTTGTGCTGTTCTCCACATGGCTGCCCTTGTACTCTTTTGGCACCCCTCTTCTGCTACCCCTACAAACCCCACATAGCAGCATTTCTGAAACACTGTGCCATGGTTCATGAATATTCAAAGTAATTTAAGTTAATTTGAATATTTATGAGTTTTTTAACGGTGGTGTGCCTCAAAAAATTTGAAGGTATCAAAGTGTGCCATGGCAGAGAAAAGGTTGGGAACCACTGCCCTAGTGCCATATAACAGGAGGTCTGTTTCCTGTGCGAACAACGACAGCTCCACAAAAGGGGAAGTCCTGAATAGTTTGTTGTGTATCTTGAGGCAGGCCTGCCTCGTGTAACCATGCCACATGTCTCATCAAAATGGCCGAGACTACTCCCTGACCCGCTGTATCCAAGGCATCCCATGCAGCTAAGAGTGAACCTCGGGATGCCAGGGAGCCCATTTCTATGAGGGAGTCACAGTCCTCCCTATGCTGCTGTGGGAGGAGGTCTCTGAATCTCCTTAAGGACACCCAGATATCTAGCGTGTACCTTCCCACCAGCGCCTGATGGTTCTCAATCAAGAGTTGGAAGACAGAGGTTGAGTCTACCTTCCTGCCCATGATATCTAGTTGTCTTGCTTCTCTGGATCTTGACTGCTACATCTGAGACCAGAGGAATAGAAGCAGGGCTTTGCCAGAGAGTTCTGGCGAGGTCATATACACTAGGGTGTAACGGGACCACTATTGCATTTGGGAAGGATGTTAACCCAGGGTCAGACAGGGAAGCCTGGTCCCCCCAATGGGCTTGAACTCTAGACCTGTGTGCATGGTAAGGTGGCAGAGGAGGTCAAAGTGGGCCATGGTGTCTTCCCTATATGACTCTGGCCTAGGGTTTAAGTCCCTATCCAGACTTATACGTGGAGTTGAGGTGGTTCCTGCCTCGTTGGTACTGCAGGAACCTGGCTGCATGGGGACTTCCCATGGTACGGACCACTCATGGGGCTGGCACTGGTAGGTACTCAGTGCCAGCAACCCTTCCTGGGCACATCTGCCCCTTCAAGAGGTTTGGGGAGTGTGACATCTCTCAGTGCCAGGATGGAGGACTTGTTTCAGCGCCGGTATGTATTGTCGGTGTCAGGGACATAGAGGTGCTATGGTGCCAGGGGGAAGGAGACCGTATTCTATGGCACTTGAGTGTAGGGCCTGGGGTGGTGCCAGCAGGCCTTTTTCGGGAAGCTCCTACCCGTTGGGTGCCAGAGGACTCGGTACTGTACTAGAAGACGGAAAGCGGTGCTGCCCCAGCACACTCCATTTCCCCGAGAGGAAAGCAGGCTTTCCTCTCTGGTTTGGAGGCTTGGGAGGAGAAGATGTTAGCAAAGGCAGGAGGGCCTTTGCTGCCTTGAAAGTCTCCAGGGTGAAGGGGATCTCCATAGTCTTCTGTTCCCAGTACTGAGAAGAACAAGGGTGAGGGAGCTGGATCAGTGCCCGTGCTTTGGTGCTGACGTAGATCTGATCGCACCGTCTTCTGCTTCTGTGGGGAGCAGCTTTGAGAGGGCTCCGGTGCCCATCTGACACACAGTGCTGGCACCAAAGGTGACCCTGGTTCTCCAGGGATAGGCTGCCGTGCTTGCTCTAGGGCTAACGAATGGTGCCTCTGCTCCCTGTCTTTCAGCATCCTTGGTTTCAAGGACTGACAATGGAGCATTCAGTGGCCTGGTGTGATTCACCCATGCATGTAAGGCACTTCTCATGGGGGTTGTCCCATGGGAAGGCCTTGCTGCAAGCAGCGCAGAGTTTGAAACCTGGCATCGTAAGTGGCTTTTGGGAGCGGTCTTCTGTCTCTGAACTTGTACACTCAGTAAAACCACTGGTTCTTGGTGGAATGATGTCCACAAATAGATCTTCCAGATCGAACAGGCAGCTCATACATGGTGAAATGACAGGCACTTGCGTGATCGCAAGGAACCGCCTATTCCAAAACCATTGCTGAGAACAGAAAAAGGAACTGAGGAAGATCAGGGTGGGACCATATATATAGCCCCGGGAGTGGCCAGAGGGGGTGTTGGCCACCAACTCTGCTCTGACAGGCTGGGCCTAAAAAGTTTTTGACCAATCGTCTGCTGCGTGAGGCACATAGACACATAACACTTAGGGTGTGTCCACACGAGAGTTTTATTTCAAAACAACACTGGTTGTTTCGAAATAAAACTTGCCACATCCAGACGATGTTTTCTTATCTCAAAATAAGGAGCTTCCTTATTTCGAAATAAGGAAAGTCATTTCGACATAATAAAACCTAGTTATATATCGAAATCACTGGTTAATTCAAAACTGTGGTTTCGAAATAACCCGTCTGGCTCTATTATATCGATATGCCCAGCATATGGATATAACAATTGACCCTCATCCCAGGATGCATAGTACCCTGGGAGAAAGGCCCCCCCCCCAGCACCCTGGCTGGGGAGACCTCAGCACCCTGACCAGGGTGCTGAGGGGCGGTGCACACTAGGCAGCCCCAGCAGGGTGGCCGAGAGCTGGGTACGGGGTGAGTGCAGTGGCTCCGGCCACCCCACAGGGGATGCAATCCCCCAGAGCTGGCAGCGGGGTGAGCTGCGGCGGCTGCAGCCACCCCACGGGGGCTGCAGCCTCCCAGAGCTGAGTGTGGGTGAGCCGCGGTGGCTGCGGCCACCCTGCCAGGGCTGCAGCCCCCCACAACTGGGTGTGGGCTGAGCCGCGGCGGCTCTGGCCACCCTGCGGGGGCTGGAGCACCCCCGAGCAGTGAGGGGTAGAGCCAGGCTTCCCTGACCGCTACCCCCAGGCGGTGGGGCAGTTCGAGGGCCAGCAGCTCCCAGCAGCCAAGCCCTAGGACCTGGTCTGGACCAGCTCCTGGTGGCTGCAGCTGCTCAGCCCCGGGCACTGGGGAGCTGCAGGGACCGGCTCCCTGCTGCTGCTGGGGTGCCCCAGGGCCCCTGCCCCGCTGCCCCCAGCAGGAGTCGGGACGCAGGGCAAGGAGATCCCTTCTTTGGGGGCTGTTTTTCCCTGCCTGGCTCTCCAGGTGAGAGCCAGGCAGGGGATTGGCCATGTTGCCACACCTCCCAGGGTGCTCCTCTCAAGGAATCGAAATAGCATGTCCATACACAGGGCATGCTATTTCAATTGGAAGGGCTTGACTTGTTTCAAATTATTGTTTTTTTTAATTAGAAATAAGTCATTTCGAAATAAGGGTTTTATTTCAAAATAAGTCATTTCAAAATGACTTATTTTGAAATAAAACTTTGTGTGTGGACATAGCCTTAATGATGCAAGCAGCGGTAGAATAAGAACTTCATTTGCACCAAGGATGGAACCAGAATTAGCATGCTGAATGGAGAACCAGGCTTCAAAGCAGGAACTGCACTGAACTCAGAGGTTGGCAAAACAGAGAAGCACTGCATGATGCTCTGCTCCTGAGGCTAAGGAACCAACACCGCATACAGTCAGCTTAGCAGTTATCAGATCAATTCAAGTCTACAGATCTTTAATTGATGTCCAAAATACTAAATCTGATGGCATAATGTTCCAGAAATGCACCCACAACTTATATATTAGACAAACAGGATAGTCTCTGTGCAAAAGAATAAACGGGCACAAAACTAACAGTAGAAATCACAACATTAAAAAACCAGTAGCTGAGCACTTCAATCTTTTCCAAGGGACGATATGACAGAGATCTATCAAATCAAGACTGAAATAGAGAAAATAAATAAGGAAGTGCTATTTAAACCTTCTCATATCAGAGCAACTAGGAATAAGCAAATGATAGGCATCAGGAATACAATGAACGAAAGGAACTATATTTTCACACAATGCACAATCAACTTGTGGAACTCCTTGCCAGACCATGTTGCGAATGCCCAGACTATGAAAGGGTTAAAAAAACCCAACTAGATATGTTCATGGAGCATAGGTCCCTCAAAGGTTTTAGCCAAGACAGGCAGAGATTGCTGTTCCCTGGATGCTGGGAATGGCTGATGGGACGGATCACTCAATGTGTTCTATTCATTCCCTCTGAAGCACCTGGCATTGACCACTGTTGGAAGAAAGGATACTGACTTAGATATACCATTAGTCTGACCAAGTACAGCTGTTCTTATGTTCTAAAGGTTCTCCCTATAGCTTACAGAGAAGAACTTGCTCATAAAATATGGTTCAGATCATATGCTTTACATATTCAGCACGAAAGAAGCAGGAATGTCCTTCAGATTCACTTTACTTGAAGGTTATTAATTTATTCTGTCAGACAAAAATACAGAGCGCTACTGACCTTGTATTG
Source organism: Podocnemis expansa (assembly GCA_007922195.1). NCBI lineage: Eukaryota > Metazoa > Chordata > Testudines > Podocnemididae > Podocnemis > Podocnemis expansa. Next base: position 40,820,350 of record ML681992.1, read on the forward strand.
TGCTCATGTTAAAATTGACTTTCCTTTTTCAAATTGCTTATAAACAATACAAAAGTAGGGTTCAGCCCACTTCATTTGGGAATATTTAGTTTCACTTTAGTTCCTTGAATTTTCTCAGGATATTGGGCTAGATGGATCATTTCTCTGATCCAGCATAGCTACTCTTGGCTACGTTCACACACAGGGGGGTATTTCGATACAAGTTGTTTCGAAACAACTTGTATCGAAATAACACCTTATTTCAAAATAAGTTAATTCGAATTAACAGTCTGTTAATTCAAATTAAGAAAAAAAGCAGGAATCGAAATAGCAAGTTCAGACAACAGTTATTTCGAAACGAGTCACCGTCGTTTCAAAATAACATGTTCCGACGGGATTGTTCTGAAACAATCATTTCAAAACAACGTTGTTTCATCACCAAATGGGGTTTAAGTTGTTTTGAAACAATGGTATGTCGTGTGAACATGGCATTTCTTATTTCAAAACAACCTCTGTTGTTTCGAAATAAGACTGCTGTGTGAACACAGCCTTTCTGTTGCCTTCTGGCCTGAAAGGAAGAGGACTGATTACTGAGGGAGCATAGGATCCTCAGTGGGGCTACCTATTTTACATCATAATGCTTTAAAACAGGAAAATGAATAGTTGGAAGATCTAAGTGACTCACCCCTCTCCCTTTCTAACTCTCTGAGTACAGGGTATTTTTCCTTCTGAAAAATTCTCCCTCATTTCAAAAAGTAAATGTAGAGGCAAGTCTAATCTGTGCCATGGGATACTATACAGATGATAAACACACACACAACTAATGCCTACTAATAAAATCACAATATTCTTACCTTAAGATTTACCTTAACTAACGATTTTAGTACTTCATATGCATTGTCAGTTAACACTGATCACCAGACAGAACTTCTTCTCACCTTTTCAAAACCAAACTCTCAATGGCAGAAGCTGTTGTCAAGCTGCCATTCTGATGTAACATAATAGAAGCCATGAAGTCATCACTTCATCATGTAATTGTCTCAGTGCTAATAACTATGCCAGACAAATCGCCTACAGGTTTGTCACCATTCTGAAATTAACTTTGAAAGGATTATTTTAAAATTAGCTCTTCTGCTATGTGTAGGTTTGTGGAATAAACCTTCAATTGTCAGAAACAGAGTTTTGCGGACAAGCCATCTTCAACTCTGCTGACTCAAGGGGTTTGTTCACACAGCAGTCTTATTTCGAAACAACAGAGGTTGTTTCGAAATAAGAAACACCATGTTCATATGACGTACCGTTGTTTCGAAACAACTTAAACCCCATTTGGTGTTGAAACAACGTTGTTTTGAAACAATTGTTTCGAAACAATCCTGTCAGAACATGTTATTTCAAAACGACAGTGACTTGTTTCGAAATAACTGATGTCCAAACTTGCTATTTCGCTTTGAGCTTTTTTCCTTAATTCAAATTAACATTTTCTTAATTCGAATTAACTTAGTTTGAAATAAGGTGTTATTTCAATACAAGTTGTTCTGAAACACCTTGTATCGAAATAACCCCCTGTGTGTGAACATAGCCAAGGATATGCAGCCTTAGATCCAGATTTCTTAGCTTTTATGGTCTTATGTTTCATTTCTCTATTTCTGGTATCTTTTTGGAGAGTAATCTATTGGTAATGAACGTATAGTTTGTATGTGTTTTAAAAACATCTTTTATACAGACAAAATTCTCACTGGTTTCTTGGAGAGTTGAGTATCACTTCTTGACTTTACTACAGGTCTTGTGCAAAGCAAAGTCAATAATACATTCTCACTCGACTTTAGTGGACTGTGGACCAGCTCCTTTCTCATCTTTTGATTTTTGTACTGCCACAGTTCTAACATCATGATGAGATGATATGCAATATTTTCCAGATTCTTACCTGTGTATTGCTGTACAGAGTGATTTCATCCTCAGCAGAAGGCCAAAAAATGACTGGCTTACATTGTCATGATTATGGTCCTGCGGCATAGTTGAAGCACAGAAGTCAGGGCCAGCAAGGCTAAGTTTTATAGCCTGGCAGACAAGGAAAGGCAAATTCTCACAGAAGTTCAGCATTCAACAGTTTCCTTTTAGGCACTCGATTCAAGGGGTCATGTTTTTAAAAGGACTTGCCTCAACTCATTGCTTTTAGTGAACTCTGAATGCTTCTGGAAGTCTTACCACTTCATTTAGGTATCTAAATGAGAGCTGAGTGTTTCTGAAAATCTGGCCTCAACTCTGGGTGCTGAGCAAATTTGGAAAGCTCTAAATAACTATGGCTATGGCTATACTAGCAAATTAGTCCAGATTAAGAAGACTTAATTCGAACTGATTTGATCCTAGGCTTTTGTTTCTCACTACCAAGTGGGTTTCAGGTCCAGGATTCCAGTAGCAACAACCACCAAGATGCACATAGCAGGAAATAAAATGTTTTATTAATTAACAGATAACTAAATACGCAGACAAAGTGATATACCCAGAGTTAAACACAAAGTAATATAGGCAGGCTTATAACCCAATCAGCAGTTCGGGACCCCACTTCACGACCATGGGCTTCAGAAGGAGAATGATGGCCTCCGAGGCATCCTTCAAGGTCCTATGGCGAAGTCCAGTGAAGTCAGGGAAAAAAGCTATTGTTATAGCCCATTACTCACAGGGAGGGGTGATCAGGCCCTCTCCTGGTCATGTAGACTGTCTGCTGGGGTGTTGATTCCCACCACCTTTATCCTACAATCTAACACCTAGATAACTACTCCTTTACTACATAGTCTGGCAGAGTGGAAATGTGTTTAGGGGAGGGGGCCTCCATTGCCCACTATTGTTATCCCATCACAAAGTCTTCTGTTTGCCCTACAGCTTTGCCTAGTTCAAATTAAAAATTTTTTTAGTTCAAACTAAGATTTGAGATGTAGCTGTGCTAGTTCAAACTAAGTAAGTTTGAACTAAGCGGTTAGTTTGAACTAACTGTGGTTTTTTTTAAGTTCAAACTAAGAAGTTAGTTCGAACTAACTTTTTAGTTTGGACTAAAAAAACAGTGGTTAGTTCAAACTAAAAAGTTCCGGTTAGTTTGAACTAACTCTGAACTGCTTAGTTTGGACAAGGCAAGTCTAAACTAAGCATTTAGTTGTAGAAATAGCCTATGTGGCCTTTAGAAAAACCACTTAAACTGTCTGACTTCACTTTTGCATTTTAAAAATTGGAGGTAAAAGTTCTTGCCTGCTACACCTAATGCAAGTGCTGAGGGGATTAATTAATATGTTTAAAGTGCTTTGAGAATGAAAAGCTCTGTATGCATTTTCTTTTAATATGGAAATGTCAACTTCATGGGCTTTAGTTAATGCAGATCTTTATTTCTCAAAAATATGCACGCCCCAAAATTCTGAAAGGACATAACTTGTCCTTATTCACCTAAACAGCTGAATGGATTTATATCCATTTTTTAAATTAAAAACTAGACATTAATTCTCAGACTTATAGATCACATTTCAGCTACATAAAGTTTTAAATAGCTATGGTATTAAATCAGGGATTAGTAGAAAAAGAGCCAACTCATCCTGATCTTTAGCAGCCTTGAGAGTCATGCTATTACATGCTTCTTTATGCAGTTCTTCATTCTCAGATAAGTATGAATTTGTTGAAGTTTGTTCAGTCTTAAAAAATAGACTTTGATATCCTCCATTTAATGGAGTTCTCATTTTGCTCAAGTTGACATTTTACAAAAGGTATTTAGTCAGATTGATTTTTGCATAAATGATACATCTTGATCTCTTGATCCTTTTTTTTGTTTTTTTTAGTATTGTCATCAACAAAATGTTTTTCACAGAAATGAGAGTGTGAAATGTTCCTCAAATCAAGATAACCCCAGGGAGCTCTCGACACCATTCAATACAAATATTTTACCATCTAAATCTTTAAAAAAAAAAAAAAGTAAACAAAAGATTAATTGATATTGGGCAGTTGAGACATCTGGCCCTTATAGCTCAACCAAATGATTTGCCTCTCTTCATTTCAGTGTTATGTTTAAATTGCATTCTAAATAGGATGCCTTGGTAAAGCTGTATAAACCGCTTGTTAACTGTACAATCTGCTTAATTAAATAACTGTAGATGTTCCAATATCATCAAGTCAAATTCAAGGTGATCTGTAAGATGCCGGAAATTACACACTGGTAAACTGGTGTAACTTGATAAGGCTATGAGCAGTAAAATATATCAAGGGTTAAATTTTGCTGTGAATAATTTTGGTATAACTCTCATGATTTTAGGGCAGTAACATTGATTTACACTGGTGTAAATGATTGAAAATTTGGCAGACTGCATCTATGAACTTGAATGCATCTATGAACTATGAATTTGGCAGTATGAATCTATGAACTATTTTGAATGGGCTTGCAGAGAAAACTAAGTATGTCATTTAAGTGGATTTGGTGGTGTCATTTATCCATGTTGTAGTCACTGAATTGTACTGAATCTGTTCTCTGGTGATTATTACGGTTAAGTAGTTGTGCTGCATTTAAAAATGTTGATTAAGTGGATTCTTGCTGTAATGTGAGTTCTTATTTAATTTCTGCAAGTTGCTATAGAAGGAGCTAACCTGTATTAGCGTGATTCTCCATTAAGTGGCACTGATTCTATTTCCAAGAGCATAAATCCATTAATTTCCTTGGAATCACTCCTTATTTATGCTGGACTAAGTGGCTATGTCCACACGTACATGCATATTTTGATTTAAGTTAAATTGAAATAAGTTAACTAGAAATAAAAACCTTAATTTGAATTAATTTGAATCGAAATAAGTAAAAACCTCAAATCAAAATAGCAAGTCCAGACACAATACTTGCTATTTCAAATCAAGAGAGGGGCACCATGGGAGGTGTGGCAACATGGCCCCCTCACTGGGCCATGCCCCCATCCAATATACACAAAAAAAGGAAGGCACCCTGGGAAGGAAAAGGGCAAAAGTGTTATTTCAAAATAATAGTTATTTTGAAATAATACGTCCAAACGGCATTATTTTGAAATAACCATTTTGAAATAACAGACGATTTGAATTAAAGTAGGTTTAAGCTATTTCGAAATAACATCTCTTGTTTCAAAATGATGGCGCTTGTCAGTTCGAAACAAGAAAACGTCATGTGGACCTAATCTTTTTTAAATCAAAATAACCAGTGTTATTTCAATTTAAAAGATATGTGTGGACATATTCAGTGAGTGCAGAATCAGGCCCTGACTGTTGTAGAAGGTTGCAGAAGAGTTCATCTGATACCTTTTTCTCCTGAATACTAGAACCTACAGTTCTCCTTCGAGCGCTCCTCACATCACTCAGTTACAGGTGTCTACATGCCACAGCGCACGGTAGCTCAGAAAGTCTTCAGCCTTGGCCTGTCAGGTCAGGGCACATGGCCAACGCCCCCTCCATGCTGTGACCGTGGCTATATAGGTGACCGTGACCTGAGCCTCCCAGTTCCTTTCTCTGCCCTCAGCGACAGTTTCGGATCAGCCAAGAAACTTGCATAAGCAAGTGCCTGTCTTCTACCATGAAATTCAAGATGCCTGGTTTCAAGCCGTGCCTAGGATGCTGCAAAGTTTTCCCGCTCCACAATCCACATGATAAATGTCTTGCATGCCTTGGTGATTCCCATCTCGCCGAGAGCTGCTCCCTCTGCCAGTCCTTCAAAAGTAGGACTTGGAAGGATAGAGAGCTGTGCCTCCGATCCCTTGCCGGGAGCAGCGCACAAGCCTCTGACACTCCCTGAATGCTCCACCAGCTCACCCATCTGCCTGGGCACCAAAACCCAGAGACCGATCTCTGGTGCTGAGCCTAAAGTCTCGGGCAATGCCTCCATTGGCACTGTTGGGGCACTGAACACTGCAGTCGCTGAATCAATCCAGCGCTGAACCCAGGGCGGTACTGCCAGTGGCACCGCTGATGCCGCAGGCTTCCACATCAGTGCAGGCGCATCCTCCGGTCTGCATACTGGCACCACAGAAGAAAAACAGCTCGACACCAACTGCTGCACTGGAAGCCCAGTCAGTGCAGTGAGTGGCTCCGCCCACTGACCCGGCACCACCTAGCCTGTTGCTGGCACCGTAATCCGGCACCGGGGACTGCTCTTCCAGCCTGGTGCCTTCTAGCCCAACTTTGGTACCACACTCAACAGAGGACTTTTCTCCGGCCTGCTCCCCACACTCCTCCCGAGATGTGTTGGTGTCGTGCTCCCAAGCCTCGGGGGCTCCCTCCCATGGATTGGCGTCAACCTTGCCTCCAGCCTTGGTATGCTCTTCTCCTCTCAAGACGTTAATAAGAGTAAGAGAACATTTAGGGAAACGGCGCCATAAGTGCTTTCCCTCGCCTGTGCCTCGTTGCAAGCACAGATCCTCAGGCCTGCCTGAACCAATGGGGCCCTCCCCCTTGGGTACCACACTGCAAGCTAGTTGAGGCTGCTCCCCTCCGCACCATCTGGAGGTCGGAGCATCTTTTAACGACTGGTCACACGACTGGCTAGACATGCCCGCCGATGATACTTTAGCTTCACAGCACTGCTCCATCCAGTCCTCCTCTCAGACCATGGATTCAGACTTCTCAGATGATGAACCTGATCCTGACTCCACATGTCGGAGTAGATTGAGGGCCCATTCTTTCTCTTTGCCCGACGAATACACCTTTGAGAGGCCAATTGATTATAATGAGGACTCTCGTGCCCACCAGGAGTTGCTATGCTATATGTCAGCCAACCTGAACCTGGAGCTCAGGGTTGTCTAAGAGGAGGTGAATCCCCTCTTCGACGTTGGCTGGAGGGCTCCTTCTGCTAAGGTGGTTGTACCGTTCCACGAAAGGGTATACAGTATTGTAAAGGCGTGCTAGCAAGCCACGTCCTTGATCCCACCGGTATCCAGGGTTGTGGAGCGCAAGTACCACGCCCCCTCAGGACAAATTCTTCTTTCTGTTCCAGCACCCCACTCCGGGGTCGCTGGTCATCAACACTGCGAACCAGAAAGAGAGGCAAGGTCAACCAGGTTCCACTCCTAAGAGTAAGGAGGCAAGGAAATTCGACTGCCTTGGCAGGAAGATTTACTCCAAAGCTGCCCTTCAGCTGCTCATAGCAAACCACTTGGCCCTTAAGACAAGGTATATCTTTAACCTCTGGAACACCATGCAAGGCTTCTGTGCCATTATTCCAAAGGATTGTCTTAGAGACTTCAACACGATGCTCGAAGAAGGAGAAATGGCATCCAAAGACACTCCAATGGCTATCTGGAATGCTGTGGACACAGCTGCCCGTACAATGGCATCGGCTGTCGTAATGCGCTGTTCGGCCTGTCTACAGGTCTCAGGCCTACCCCTGCAACCTAACTGATGCCCTCTAAAACCTCATCAACTCCTCCAACAACAACTCCAGCAGTTAAAACAACAGATCCAACTGCAGAGTACATTCCCAAGGTCCCTCCCTCCCCTTTTCCTAACGCCACCTTGGGGACATGGACAGGGACTAGGTCCGTTTGGAGAAGAGTGAGAAGTCCCATGCCCACCGAGCGGGTAGGCGTGGCAGGCCTCCGAACACTCATTGGGGAAGAAACAGTGCTTTTGATGGTTACCATATGGCCAGCGAACCCATGAATCGACCGGTCACCAACCACTTATACTGCTTCACACATCACTGGGCCAACATCACATCTGACCAGTGGATCCTCGAGATGGTCACGGAGAGGTATCGTATTCAGTTTCTTTTGATTCCTCAGGACAGAAAACCGCCCCCTTGTTCATCCCTCGGAAACCAGAGACTGTCCTACCTTCTCGGGATTGAATGCCAGAAACTCCTTTCCCTCGGAGCCATAGAAAAGGTTCCCAAGTGGGAGTGGGGAAAAGGATTTTAGTCCCAATACTTCCTGGTCCTGAATCCCAATGGGGACCTTCAACCCATTCTAGATCTCAAGAGCCTTCAACAAACACATAAGGAGAATAAAGTTCCGCGTGATTTCCCTATCACAAATTCTTCTGTCTCCCAGGGATTGGTTCGTAACCCTCCATCTAAAAGACGCCTACTTTCACATAGCCATAAGGCCCCACCACAGGCAGTTCCTAAAGTTCATGGTGGCAAACGACCATTTTCAGTTCACCTCTTTTGGGCTCTCCTTGGCCCCCAGGGTGTTCGCGAAGTGCATGGTGCTGGTCACGGCATACTTGAGCAGATGGGGCATAAGAATTTACCCCTATCTAGATGACTGGTTAATAGTTGGGAAATCAAGCTCCCAAGTAGAGCTCCATGTCAAAGCAATAGTGAGGCTCTGCGATTATCTGGGCCTCCATACAAACCAAGAGAAGTCAAAGCTCCACCAGTCCCAAAACAGAGTTCATAGGGACGCACCCGGACACCTGCAAGGGGTTAGCATTCCTACCCCACTCCAGATTTCGGTCCATTTGTACCATCATTTCGGAGCTGCAAACTTCGCCCTTGACCACGGCCCAATGGTGCCTGCAGCTCCTTGGTCACATGGCAGCCCCCCTCTCAGTGATCCAGATGGCATGCCTGAAGATGAGGCCTTTCCAAATCTGGCTTTCCACGGTGTTCCACATATGGAAGGACTCCCTGAACAAGGTACTGTCTGTTCCCTAGGACACTCCGGAGACACTTCAGGTCTGGAGGGATCCCCGCTTTGCCATGGAGGGCATCCCCTTCAAAGACCTCAGGCCCTCAGTGACCTTAATAACGGAAGCCTCGAACACAGGGTGGGGAGGCCCACATCTCTGGGGGTCTCTCCATTCAGGAGCTCTGGTCCCATGCCGACAGCCCTCTCCACATAAACGTGAAGGAACTAAGGGCCAACAGGCTAGACTGCCTGAGCTTCCTAGACAAGATACGGGGCAGGTTTGTCCAGATCCTCACAGACAATACCACAGCCATGTTCTACACGAATCGGCAAGGGGGGGGGGTCCGTTCTACACCACTTTGCAAGGAGGCGTGCAAACTCTGGGAATTGTCCACACAATACGACTTCCGCCCACTGGCCTCCCATCTACCCGGGGTGGACAATGGGCTGGCGGACTCTCTAAGCAGAAAACCACTAGCGAACCATGAGTGGTCCCTTCATGACAAGGTGTTCTCCCTCCTGGTGGACAAATGGGGTCTTTCCCAGATAAACTTGTTTGCAACATGACAGAATCGCAAATGACCCCAGTTGTCCACCCTCCGGGGCCAGGAGAAGGGGTCCCTCACCGATGCCTTCCTCATCAACTGGTCGGGACCCCTGATGTATGCCTTCCTGCCAGTTCCCCTGATACAGAGGGTGCTCCTGAAAATCGACAGGGATGGAGTGAACATAACACTAATAGCTCCTGACTGGCCCAGACAGCACTGGTTCCCACTCCTGCAGGACATGTCCATAGAGATCCCACTCCACCTCCCATCATGGGCAGACCTCCTGACGCAGGAATCATAGAATCATAGGGTTGGAAGGGACCCCACAAGGTCATCTAGTCCAACCCCCTGCCAAAAAAAGCAGGACCACTCCCATTAGATCATCCCAGTCAGTGTTTTGTCCAGCTGGGACTTGAACACCTCCCGAGATGGAGATTCCACCACCTCCCTAGGCAACTTATTCCAATGCTTCACCACTCGCCTAGTAAGGAAGTTTTTCCTAATATCCAGCCTGGACCGCCCCAGCTGTAACTTGAAGCCATTGCTTCTCGTTCTGCCCTCTGTTACTACCGAGAACAGTCGAGCTCCCTCCTCCTTGGAGCAACCCTTCAAGTAGTTGAAGGTTGCTATCAAATCCCCCCTCAGTCTTCTCTTCTGCAGGCTAAATAAGCCTAGTTCCTTCAGTCTCTCTTCATAGGGCTTGTGCTCCAGCCCTTTGATCATTTTGGTTGCCCTCCTCTGGACTCTCTCTAATTTGTCCATGTCCTTTTTGTAGTGGGGAGCCCAAAACTGGACACAGTATTCCAGATGTGGCCTCACTAGTGCAGAATAGAGGGGAATGATCACATCCCTTGATCTGCTGGTAACACTTCTTCTGATGCAGCCCAGTATGCCATTGGCCTTTTTGGCAGCAAGAGCACACTGCTGACTCATATCCAGCTTCCCATCCACCATGACTCCCAGGTCCTTTTCTCCAGTGCTGCTATTTAGCTGATCCCTCCCCAGCCTGTAGCAGTACATGGGGTTTTTTCGTCCCAAGTGCAGGATTTTACACTTGTCCTTGTTGAACCTCATGAGATTCCTCTTGGCCCACTGCTCCAGTTTGTCTAGGTCTCCCTGAATCCTGTCTCTGCCCTCTAGGGTGTCTACCGTTCCCCCCAGTTTGGTATCATCTGCAAACTTACTAAGTGTGCAATCTATCCCATCATCCAGATCATTAATGAAAACATTGAACAGAACTGGCCCCAGGACCGACCCCTGGGGCACACCACTTGTTACTGCCTGCCAACTTGACATGGAGCCATTGATTCCTACACGCTGAAACCATTGTTCTAGCCAGTTTTCTATCCACCTTACAGTCCATGCATCTAACCCATACTTCCTTAATTTGCCAATGAGAATGCTGTGGGAAACCGTATCAAAAGCCTTGCTAAAGTCAAGGTATATGACATCAACGGCTCTTCCCGCATCCACAAATCCAGTCATCTCATCATAGAAGGCGATGAGACCCTGGCTGCCTACACTTGATGGCCTGGATGCTCTCTGGCTCAGTGGACAGGAGAGGCTTTGCTCAGACAAGGTTAAGAAGCTCCAAGTTGGTAGCAGAAAACCGTCCACCAGGTCCATGTACATAGCCAAATGGAAGTTTTTCTCCATTTGGGCCCGGGACAAGGGTGTATACCCTTTATCAGCCCCAATTCATCTGATTCTCAACTATCTGCTAGACCTGAGGGATGCAAGCCTTTCTCCTTCCTCACTGAGAGCCCATTTAGCAGCAATCTCCGCTCTCCATGAGAGTGTGGATGGACAATCAGTCTTCTCCCATCCCACCTCCATCAGACTCCTAAAAGGGGTAGAGAGACTTTTTCCCCAACCTCGTAAGCCCACCCCGCCTTGGGACCTGAATATCGTCCTCTGGGCAATGAGAGAGCCACCTTACGAAACCCTGGACTCAGCCACCCTCCTGGTCTTGTCCTGGAAGGTGGCTTTCTTAGTAGCAATCACCTCTGCTAGAAGGGTTTCAGAGTTAAAAGCCTTCTCCTCGGATCCCCCATACATGAGGTCTATCCAGATAAGGTGGTTTTGCATCACCATCCATCCTTCCTCCTTAAGATGGGCACCCCTTTCCACCTTAATCAAGAAATTTGCTTGCCAGTTTTTTACCCAGATCCCCAGGTTACGCAGAACCAGAGGAAGTGGCATACTCGGATGTGAGGAGGGTGCTCCTAACTTACATCAAGCACACCTGGCTGTTTCGTAAGACTCCCCCAGCTGTTCGTGGCAGTTACTGAATATAATAGTGGTTTACCAGTATCCTCTCAGTGTATCTCCAAATGGATTGTGAACTGTATCAAGGACTGCTATGGAAGGTCAAAAACGCCCCTTCCTGGAACTGTTCGAGCCCACTCTACCAGGGCCCAGGCATCCTCTACAGCCTTCCTTGCCAAGGTCCCGATCCAAGAGATCTGCAGGGCCACTAAGTGCACTATGCTATTGCCCAGCAGGCTAGAGATGATGCTGCTCTGGGCAGAGCTGAACTCAGTGTGGGTAGACTGTAACTCCTCCCACCGTGCATGGGTACAGCTAGCAGTCACCTGTAAATGAATGATGTGAGCAGTGCTTGAAGGAGAACAGTGGGTTACTTACAAGTAACTGTCCTTCTTCAAGATGGGCTGCCCACATACATTCAGGCCCCTCCTACCATCCCCACTAATGGAGTTGGTGAAGGTATATGGAATTGGGAGGGTCAGGGTCATGGTCACCTATATAGCCACAGTCATGGCGTAGAGAGGGCGTTGGCCGCGTGCCCTGAAGTGACAGGCTAAGGCTGAAGACTTTGCTGTGGCACGTAGACACCCATAACTGAATGTATGTGAGCAGCCCATCTCGAAGAAGGATGGTTACTGGTAAGTAACCTACCGAAATTCAAAGCTGTCTCCAGTATTTTCCATCTTGTCTGTTCGTGCCTCAGAGTAGACATCCCCAGTGCTGAGACAGGAATAAAAGTGTCAACATTTTAAAAGGTTCAGTCTTATGAGATACATAGGTTTATATTTTCTGGTGCTAAAATGTTCAGCCTAGCCTTGTGATTTTATTGGCCTCTCCTTGAGGATAAATAAATCAATAAGAGAGCACTTATAAAAGCACTTAAAAATAGGTAAGGTCATAAAAAGTAGATAGCTAGTTTTAGAATTTTATTTATTTTGTGATAAATTTTTAATGGTTTCTGTTGATTTAAGTTATTTTTGAAACACACCAATCTTGCGCAGCTTCTCCCTGTTTGTAATTTAGGCTTAGCTAGTTGATGGTAGGGTGTTGAAACAGAAAATATGAGCTAGTACTTTTAATTTTAAAGAAATATGACTCAAAATAAATCAGACCTATAGCAATCGCTGAAAACACCACCAACAATTCTGGGAAAAAATAGTCACCATACATTCAACTGAAATACATGTTAATTTATTTTTCTTCCTTAAGTTTTTGAGTCTACAACAATTAGATGAGTTAATCACTTGTAATCTAGGTGCTTCTACTGACTTGATTGATTTGATTATACAGTAGCAGTCCTAAAACACACATCATGAATACAGCATATACATTTAGTGTTGACTTAGGCTGTTTATAATTATAATCCATTAGTAATTTGTTCTCCTAATTATCCTGTGCATAATAGTAAGTCCTTTAATTACCTGATAAAATAGCTAGCTGAATGTTACTTCATGCTTTATGTATGCAATGCCTAATGTATCTTGCACTGAGTGTTGATGATTTAGTTGGTTATGTTTAGAGAAGTGGAAAGGGGTATTGTGATTAAGGATGTTAACAGTGAGTATAATTCATCTGTTTCTTATCCAAATAAAAGTATGAGGTGGAGAGGTAGCTGCCATTGTAGGAACCATAAGTAATCATGCAGCATGCCTGCTTTTATTACAGGCTTCTGAAAATCTATGCATATTACCTATTGTTGTAGCAAAAGCTTTCCACTACTATGCTGTTCTATGTACTTTGATATCTTAGAATTACATGTAGGACAATGAGATAATCAACACTGTAGTTGCTATGAGAGACTATATGGTGAGGAGACAAAACCACAAAACCTCCCTGGTATGACAGGCAGGCCATCAGAAGAAAAAGTCACTGGCACCACTGATAGTCAGTTGGCTTGGTCCATTTGTGAGTTCTGAAAGTCCAATGAGTAACATTGCTTTATAACACATAGGGCGGGGCCAGCCTATTGCTATAAGGCTGATATCTCAGAAGAGATACTTTTTAATGAAACCTGTTTGTCCTCCTGTGCCCTGAATTTACTGTACAATCTCCAACATTAGAGCCAGAATGTTTTCACTAATTTTCAGACTTTTATTAAGGAGAGAGAGAGGGATAATCATGCTGTAGTTTTTAAGAATGAGAGCAACTGAAGCAGCACTAGAGGAACTCAGGTGATCTCTGCCAGAGAAGTAAAATAACCTTAAACAAGAAACCACAGCTTATTAGGCAGCAGTTTATATAACTAGCTGTAACCTGTCAAAAATGATGGGGAAAAGTCAAAACAATTTCATAAATTCTCTTTTGATTCTTCCCTGTCATTTTTGATGGGTTATGGCTAGTATGCATTGGAAGGATGGGATGGGGGCATGGCAGAACTGAAGGTAAGGGTTGTGGGGTGGGGGCATGGAGGGAAGGGTGAGAGCATGAAATGTGGAGGGAGGGATAAGGAACAATGGAGAAGGGGTACGAGATTGGGGTGTTGAAAGGGTGCCTGGGGGGGCAGGGGGCAGGAGATGGGGGCAGTAAAGGGGAGGGCTGCAGCCAGGAGGTGTCAGGGTGGTGAAGGAGGCCATGGGCAGGACATGGGGACCCAGAAGGGGTGGGTGGAAGCAGGAGCTGGGAGGGCTGCTCCCAGGCCTGGGCTGGACCATGCTGGTGGTGCTGCTTCCTGGCCAGGGCCAGATTTCAGTGGCTGGTCCAGTCCCCAGCCAGAGCTGTACCATGGCAGCAGTGGCACCACTTGCAGGCCGGGGCCGGGGGACTTTGGAGGTTGTAGCACTGCTCACTGGCTGGGCTGGGGACCATGGCAGCAGTGGTACCATTCCTGTGCAGGGGCTGGGCACCACAGAGGTGGTGGCTCAGCTCCCCAGCCAGCAGCACCTCCACTTCCTACCCAAGTCAGATCCCAGCAGAGGCACTGCTCCGTGGCTGGGGCCAGACTCTGGCAGTGGGGGTGATTCTCGTGGTGCCACTCCCCAGGGGGGCCAGATTCCACTGCTGGTGGCACTGCTCCATGTCAGGGGCCAGATTCTGTGGCGCCTGGGGGTCCGTGAGCCAAAGCATGTGTACAGAGCATGGCAGACTCGCCTCCAGTCTCCCTGGAGTGCTGCCTCTCCTGCGCATGTGCATGTGCTTGGGAGTTGGGCAGTCATGTGGTGCGTTTCACATCACACACGCACATAGCAAATTAGGAGAGTAGATTCAACCCTCAAAAATGTGGACTAATGGCTTTTGGATGCATTTCTGCAGCCTGCTAGCCTGAATCACTTCTGACTCAGAAACAGACTTACCATGAGATTCAGCTGATTTAGGGCAAAGAAGATAGTGTGCTTTATCTAAATGATATCATACTATGGAGATTTAGGGCTAGATCCTTAGCTGGTGTAAATCTACACAGTTCCTTTGAAATAAAGGAAGTTAGACTGATTTACACTAGTTAAGTACCTGACAGTGTATTAAAATCTTAAATTTCCTGCCACAGCCAATGGCATGAATCACAGTACTGTGAGCTTATCTTCTTGCATATAAATGGTGTTTGGAAAGGGTTCCAGATGTCCCCCAAATCATTCTGATTAAAGTAAATCATCAAAGAGCCACAAAATGGCAGAAATAATTGCCCTTGATCTGCGGCCATATTCTCTTAGAGCTTGGAGGACTCAGCAAACCCAGAGAATATTGAAAACCAGGATATTCAGTCTCAGGGAGAAATACTCTCTGTGCACATTGACCAACTGCAATGCAGTAATCAAAGTAGAACATCTTGAAAAGTTGCCCAGAATGAAGTCATACATTTCACAGAGAGATGGGAAGCACCCAAATGATCACCTACTGTATTACTGTGATGCTCAAATAAAATACTTCCTGCAGGGCAGCTGCAGCATACAAGTAGTTGTCACTGATACAGTGATGGGCTGTGTTCACACGTAAACTGTTATTTTTGAAATAAGTTATTTTGAAATAAAATCCTTATTTTGAAATAAAAGACAATGTTAATTCGAAATAAGGGAAACCCTCAAAACGCAATAGCATGCCCTGTGTGTGGACATGCTATTTTGTTTCAGGAGAGGGGCAGCATGGGAGCTGTGGCAACATGGCCCCCCTCTCTGGACCATAGCTCCACCCAATATATACAAAAAGGAAGGCATCCGGGGAAGGAGAAGGGCAAAACTGTTATTTTGAAATAACTGTTATTTTGAAATAACGTCCAAACGGCATTATTTTGCAACAACCGTTTCGAAACAATGGCTATTTCGATTGCATGCGAGGTTTTACTGTTTTGGGGTCCCGTTGTTTCGAAATAATGAAATGTTGTTCAGACATGCCCAGCTTTATTTTGAAACAATGGCTGTTGTTTCAAAATAAAATCCTGGTGTGGACACAGCCATGGAGTTGCATTAAAGTTTCTCCTTTCAAACTTTCTCTCCTCATACTGTCTAACAATCTGTTCAATTCTAGGGTCAAAACCAAAATCCTTACAGGAAATAGCATATTATTTTATGCCTTTCCAACAGTCATAAGTAACATAATCCCCACTCACTGACCCTATGTTCAGTTGTCAGAACTAATTATATTGTCTGCAGTGGTTCCTCCCACCTGTATGTGACACTGTAAACCCATTTTCACAAATGATTTGGAAATTCATCCAGTTTCAGTTTTGATAGTCAAGAGTTAGGTGATCAGTGAGCTTTGGGACCTACAGATTCCCCAATCCAGAAAGATGTCCACTGATCCCAGATATCTATGTCTAGAAGGAAGATTCTGTTTGACACAAAGGGTTAGTCCATTGACGGAGAGCCTGTATGTCATTTAACTACTTTGTACTGAGTCATTGTGATAATGAACTTCAACAGCTTAGCGTTCTCACAACGTGCAGGGATGTTGCCTGTGCTTTGTTTCTGCACTGCCTAGAACAATGTTAAAAGAGACATGGAGAAACTCTGCATGGGGTGACAGGTTGCAAGTATGGACTAGATGGACAGCCTGCCCTGCCTGCTTATTCTTCTCAAGCCATATGCATCCCAGTCTTGTGTGATTGCACAGTGCAATTGGAATGATATAACTAGAGGGAATACATGACCGAGTAGGATATAGCTGACCCTGACCACTTGACAGGGATATAGATGGCAGGAGGGGCAGGAATAGCATTGCTTCTGCTTACTCAAAGACAAGCTCAAATAGCAAAAAATTTGTGGAGTCTAGGGAACTTCTCCTCAGGCCAGTGATAGGTGAGGTAAACACTAGAGCTGGATTGAACATTTTTAAAGAACGGTTTTTTTTTCATTAAAAATGCTGTTTCACTGAAGGCAAAATGTTTCATGGAGCTGTATTGATTTCTATTGTTTTTGTTGGGAAGGTTTGACCTGTCCATGCCTAGGGTAGCTCACTTGAAAATGCCACGATCAGAGGAGGCTGGAAGTGAAAAGCAGATTCTCCCAAAGTGGTGGCTAATGCTGTGGTAAATCCACCAACCAGTTACAAAGTGCTTCTGATTCCCCATACCTGGTTGTCAAGAAGCTAAAACCAAAAAAATAAACAGTCACCCTCACTGCTTTTCAGTCTCAGGCTCCTAGCCAACAACTAGTTCTATTAAAGAGATGTTATTTAAAACTCTATTCCCTTTACCAAAATGTTCTTCTTACTCCAAAGGCTGAGCCACATTGCTAGATCAATGTACGTATGGACTATTTGAAATACTAAAGGATTAGCTGGAGGTATGGTAAGTAAAACTACAGGCTAATTATAAAAAGAAAGGCACAAACAAGGTAAGAGCTGTTAAATGATTAAAGCAAACAAATATATAAATGATTTGAAAGTCCATTTATAGCAGGCTCTCAGTAGAACACTAGACCTGTGGAGTTGGCATGCTTGTACAGTTCCCCTGTTGTATATCCAGTATTTGGATGGGTCCCAGTCCTTTGTTTCACAGCGTCAATTGCTGATGAATTGGTCCAGAAGTAGGAAGCAGGACTGAAGACTGGAGACAATATGGATGTGGCCCAGCTGCCTTTTATCATATCTCAAATTGCCATGGGCCTTGTTTCAAACACAGGCCCTCAAGCACATGACATGGAAAAGAGTCCCCTGTCCAGAGGGCATGTTCTTACACTTCCTGGTGATTTATAAGGTATTGCAGTGGTTCCCAACCTTTTCTTTCCCATGGCACACCTTGAGACCTTCAAATTTTTTGAGGCACACCATCATTAAAAACTCATGAATATTCAAATTAAATTACTTATGAATGTTCATGAACCATGGCACAGTGTTTCGGAAATGCTACTATTTGGTGTAGTAGGGGTGGCAGAGCAGGGGTGGCAAAAGAGGGGAGGTCAGGAGTCATGTGCAGTGGCAGGAGTGAGTCTGGAGAGCAGAGTAGGGTAGGGGTGGCAAAAGAGGACAAGGGCAGCCATGTGGGGAACAGCACAAGGGTGGCAAGAGAGGAGAGAGGAAGGGGGAACAAGAGTGGCTTTGTGGAGGGTCTGGGGGAACCTGGGGAGTGGGAAGGTAGGGCAGAGGAGCATGGTGCAGCAGCCACTTCCCCCTTCTCCACAGTGGCTCCCTGCCACCCAGGGCAAATCCTCACCCCACTGCTGCTCTCTCCCACCCCAGTGGGTCTCATCCTCCCCCCCACCAGCTCCCTTCTGCCTGTGATGGACCCTCCAGCCCTCAGCTACACCCCCCTCCAGACACCCAGCCCCCCACCTACACATACCCCCAATCAACCAGCCACCCCACAACGCCAGCCACACACCCTCTGCTACACAGCCACTCCCACCCACATCTGCTACACACACACACACATCTGCCCCACACAACCCCCAGCAATGCCCCCACCCAAAGCCCTTACCTGGGCTGTATGCAGGCAGGCTGACAGGAGCTGCTCTGCCCTGCAGGGGGAGATTCACACACTCCCAGCCTCTCCCAGCTCTCTGCTGGCTGGGCATAAGATGGAGCCAGGTTTAAGGCAGAGCCACCGGAATGGTGTGTTTTGGCTGCTCCTGCTATTTTTAGGGGGACCCCAGGAACTCCATGTTCCGGTGCCTTCCTCTATTTTTAGGGGGACCGGAACACTGCCTGCCTAAAAATAGGGGGCCCCATAACTGTGTTCCAGTGCCTTCCCCCTTACTTTAACCTCTGCCTTTTCCCAGCCCTGCACAGACCAGGTAGCTGAGCTGAGCACGGAGGGGATTTTAATCCCAGCTCTTGGGGTGTTTGCGGCGCACTTTGGGTGTTCCTGTGGCACACCAGTGTGCGCCAGTGCACTGGTTGGGAACCACTGTGGTATAGTCACAGCTTCTCTCCCTGGGCTCATAGTACCTTTGACTTCCTTTAATGGACCATTAAGCAGGCTTAATGCTGTTACTATGCTGTCTGGGGTGTCATCCAGAAACACTACACAAGACGAAATATCAATGCATCATACATATTTAGAACTGTGTGTGTGTGTGTGTGCGTGCGCATGCACATGTGCCTATCAACTTTAATGAGTTATAGCTTTTCAGCAGTATCTGACATGGCGTATTCCAGATGGATTCCTGTAATTTTGCATCTTGATATTAAATCACATTCTAAAAGGTCTCTAATCCAGACAGCATCACACAAGGTTTCTGGTGGGTATGGTTTAGTCACACTGGTGGGTGTCTGAGTGAGAGAGAGAAATGATTTTCAGATCCAAAACCAAACATTTTGATACATTCCCATGTTGTGAAAATATTCAGAAGGTTTTTGTTTTGTTTCCAATGTCGAATGAAAATAAATTTCACAACCTCAAAAGTTTTTGCAGAACAGAATTGTCAGTCTCTAGCCAACCAGCTGTGACTGTTAAAGCTATTTGGAGTTTGTGTGTCTATCTCTGCCCAGCATTACTAGCTCCCTTTTCCTGGACTTCTGATAACAGTTTTCTCCCTGTCTTTACTTACTCTTATCTCTTCCTGACTAGATTGAAGTCCCACTCTCTGATTTCAGTTTAAGAGTAAACTTTTCTTTTCCCCTTGCAAAAGCCAACCTTAAAAATAAAACATTACCATCTCCCTTCGTTATCCAAGTGCTGCCACTAGTATGTTATGACTGGGCCTGGTACCTCTGTACAGTACCAGTCTGTTGAGAGTGAAGCCAATTGTTATGTGCCTTGTACTTCTAAACTAGCTGGTTGTGGACATTCTCAAGTCACTGTTCCTAGCTCTCGATCCAGAAGGCACACTCATAGGCTCTGACGCCCTTTCCTTGAGACATGGGGATGCAATTCAGCTGCTCAAGACCCTGAAGCCACTGCCTCAGACATTTGAGTCTTCCCAGTCCTTCACCACATTCCCTCAGAGTCTTCCTGAGGAGGTGGCTTTCTGGTCTTGTTGTCTAACCTCTTCTTGGACAATGTGGCAGGAAAGCAAGTGCACAGCCTTAGTAAAGGAGATTCATAAACACAGTAAGTTTACCCTTAAAAGCACGTGAGCGTTACATATCTTAGAAAAGAAATGATCTAGAGTTCACCATCCCCTAGTCAGATCTCACCCTTCCTGTGAGCCTGAGGTTCGTCAGCATTTCCGGCTAGGCAGAGTCCTTCCTGCTAGCAGCTGCCCCAGGACTTGAAATTAGGGGGATTGTAAGGGGAGATGTGGGGTTTGGGAGGTGCTCACTAAATTGGTATAACACTGTTACTAGCTGACAACAGGGGTGGATGTCAGGAAATTCGGGGGGGGTGGGTGTAAAGGGGGTGTTATGGAAATCCCTGCTTTCTGCTCTTTCTCTCCCATACTTCCTGTTTCCATGTGGCAGTAGACTGCCCCCAGCTAAGATCAGCACTCCGCTTTAAACAGTCTCCATCTCCTTTTGCCATGTTCAGTACTGGGGCCCACCAGCCCTCTCCCCAGTCTTGCTAACCCCACCTGTGGACACTGTGCAGAAAATCCATCAGTCCAGGGTGATGTGACAGGGGCTGAGAGAGACAAAGCTGCTAGCCCAGATTTGTGTCTTCATAGTTTGGTGTCTGTCTGACAGTTCTTCCACAAAGTGTCAAACATCTTTTCTGGACTGGGCACCTGTCTGGAATGTATTACAAAATCCTGCCTTGGGCAAGTTTAGTCATGTTCTCAGAAAATAATACAAAATGAAATTTATAATAGGAAATGGAATTCACAATTTAACACAGGCACATCCCTCTCAATCTCAATAACATCTAAATTGGGGATCTCAAGAAGTAATCTAGGTAGTTAGTCATTGTAGTTATGGTAACTGCTGTACAAAGTTAATTCAACAATCTTGATAAAGAATGCTTTTGTAACAATTTTGATTTACAGTGAAATAGATTTCATATAGTATCTTTCAAAATCTATCGCAAGATTTTTATTTTTAAGTTAAATAATAGCCTAAGCAGAAAAAACCCAAAATGTGTACCCAGGGTTGAAAGAAGGTATTTCTAATACATTTGCTTATCTCAGCCGTATGGAAGTGCTGTCCTGAGTACGTGTTCAAACTCTTGCTGCCGCTCAAGGTTTTAAGAATGCACAAATGATCATTTTGGGTCATACCAATGGTACATCAAGCCCAGTATCCTCATTTCCAACTGTGGTGAGTGACAGGTACTTCAGAGGTAATGAACAGAACAAGAAATCATCAAGTGATTCATCTCATCCCTAATTTCCATGTACTTCTGTGTATTTTGCTTACAAACAAAAAATTGCATACAATTTCAATTTAGTAGCTAATCCAAAACCAAGACCATTTCACACTAAACCTTTTTTATGTTTTCGTTGATACAGATAATTTTAGTATCATCAAACTTTTCATAAATGAATCAATTTGGTAAAGTATCTTCAACATAACAATAATTAGGTGCTTAGATTATCTGCAAATTCTACCAAAACACTCAGGTCACTTAGATTAAACATGTTTAGCTAATGAGTAAAACTGCTGTTGTTTAACTCATCTCTCAAGCATATTGCAATGATCAAAATTCCTTTATTACTCACTGTATAACCTTTGCACATCAAGTCCAAAGCATAACATTAAAATTACATGAAATCCTGATCTCATTCTCCACAAATCACTCAGGCTGATTATACACATGTGCTTGCCTCTTCATTATAAGGACAACTCTTTATGGTCCAGAGTAAAAAGCTGATTTGTTGGGTTATAAATTTAGGAGTAAAAAAAAAAAATTGTATTCTCTGTAAGAAAGCCAATAACTACAAAATATGAAATTTTATAAGAGCTGAAAAAAAAGTTTATCTTCAGTTGTTCTTTATCACTTTAAGCCATTTCTTTAGTCTACTTTTAATGATCTTTAATTTTATTTGGTGTCTAGAATTCATACGATAGAAATATAGTACCTATTAAAACAGGGTTTTAATAGAAGACAGGTTTAGTAATGTGGTATGCTATATACAATATTAATAGGCTATAGAAATACAAAGTGAATTTCTAAGGTCCTCAACTGGATTTTTTTTTGTTTAGTTCTTACTCAGGAACAAACTTCCAAGGACCAGTACAACTCCCATTGAATTTAATGGAAAGACTCCCATTGATATCAATGCATTTTGTAATAGGCTCCCACTGAGTAAGGACCTGAGGAGTTTTTCTATTCTGATGACATTTCAGATTAAGGAAAATAAAGAACTGGAAACTGCAAATAAAAGTCTCCAGAAAAGAATGAGCGAGCAAGAGAAAGAGATAAAATGCAGAGATTCTCCCTCTGCCATTTTTCAGTTGAAGTGCAAAGGAGAATGGCATCTGCCTGCAGATGTCCTTGAAGCAAATGGGGAATTTCCAACAGATCATTGTACCCCAAAACCAAAATGACTACATCCCCACTGAGGTACAGGTACATATATCAACATTTCCTCTGTTGAGAGACTGCTCGTATTTCGATTATGTTCACATTACTGAGTAAAATTTACAGACCTCTAGTTTTACAGAACATTCCTAGATGTAAATATGATTATAAAATTAGCTTTCCTCTAGTTCTATATCTTATCTTTCCAATGGGATTTTAATATTTATCACTTAGCTAAAGGCTCCCCTCCTTTCATTTCAAGGATATATACTTACTAAAATCAGAAGTAATATCCAATACAAAACTGTAGTTGTAAACTTTCAGTAAGGGAGAGATGACAAACAAAAAATATTAGTATTAATACAAAAATAAATGAAGAAATCCATTAAATATAAATGATATGCATGCAGCAGGGTTTAGCAGTAGCAGTAAGAAGATGTGGTTTATGTATAACCAGTTGTACCACTGGGTCTTTTCAGTAACTTTGATTGCTTTCTCACCTATTGCTTGCAAGCTTTTTGGTATTTCTTTTTACTTCATCAGAACATGTATTTCTATTGCTCCCTCACGATCACTGAGAAGGATTAATTCAATTTTTGTTCACTTCTGTCACCTAATTACTCTTTGAGACTTTAGTACTGGGTCTCCTTTTGAATACTGCTCATTTATTTGAACTATGTCTTACTCTTAGCAATTGTTTGGATTTCTTGTGCACTTGTTGTTCCTCCCAAATACTTTACCAGTTCTTATGCTTCTGACACATTACCTTCATTTTTATTGTCAGCTTTCTCATTCTCCTCCATGCCTGGTGCTTTTTTATCTCTATTAGATACTTCATCTGTAATTGTCTTTCACATCTCTTCATCCATGCTAATATTTTTCTATTCCTTCTGTGCACTTCTTACTCTGAAGAAAAATAAAATGATAACCTAAGATTCCATAATCCTTTTCTGGATATAAAATATATATTGTGGATACTTCAAGAGAAGGAATAAAACACACAGTTATGGCTTAAACTGATGGTTGAAAAAAATCATTAATAATGAAGATTCAAGCATCAACATTCCTACTCATGTTATACAACATCAAGCCCGTCCGATGTGGTTACGCAGAATTTTCAGCTGCTTATAGTGGCTTAGATAAATCTATAGTTGGGGGTGACCTCTCATGGCCTCTGACCATTACTCAACTTTGGGATTTACCTTTAGAACAAAAAAAATCTCATAGTCTGCCCTTTCCTTCTGTGAAGAATAAAGATTTTGTGTACGGATGACAGTAATTCCTGTCTGCGCTGGATGTTGAAGTTCAATCTCACAACTTATCCCAGCCTGCCTCACTTCCAAGTCTGTGTATAGGATGGGATTGGAAAAGTTGAAGGCCTCTGTTAATACACTGCTTAGCCTCTGGACTCCCATCAAATAAAATTGTGATAATAAAATTACTCCCAGCATAAAGCAAAACTAGCTTCTACTTGACTGTCCTCACCGAAGCCTTTCCAGTTTTATTGTGATCTGTAAGCCAGTATACAAAATGCTAGACAAAGGTGGAAAAAATCCAGCTGCCCATGTCAATACTCAGCAGGAGAAAAATCCCTTCCTCCCCACAGGGAAAACATTGAGGGTTTTGTTCCTGCAAACCTGAAGTCTCTGCAAGTTTTACTGCTGATGAGCAGGATTAGCCACCAGGAAACACTGCTAAAATCTTAACATTACAGAGCCCAGACATTTTAAAAGAGCCAAAAAGCCATGAGATGGCTAGAATAGAATAGAATAGAATCGAAATGGTGATATTTTAGCTGGTGGTTGCTGGAATAATGCTTCTGAGCCCAGAAGTTGCATAGCCAAGGTAGGTGAAGACCATTAATGCACCTGATAGACCTTCAGTTAGCAAACCCTCATAAGTGGGTATGTGACTGAGGAGCAAGGGAAACATGAAAGTCCCAGGCTGATGTGTCAGAGTGGGCATTTGTGTTTCATTTGAATATGGTAGTGGGTTTTGTGGCACAAAATTAAATCATTTGTCTTCACAAGTGGCAGTACGCAAGGTGTACATGCAAAGTTGCATGTGCCAACTGGAGACTGTGTTCTGACAGGTGGGCCATTCAGAGATGTTCTCCACTGTTCCTTGTCCATGTTCAGGATGCTCCTCTATCTTAACTATGGCTTTCTTTTTTATCTCATGTAAGGCATTTTTGTACTTACTAGTATAACTTTAAGAAAGCTGAAAAAAAATCCCCAAAATAAACCAAAAAAATTCCCATTGGTCTAGTGCAGGGGTGCTCAACCCTTTTATTGTCACGACATGGTTGGAAGTTGTCCCAACTGTGCGCAACATTGGGATGCCCCTCCTTCTGCACAGACCCTGCCATTGAGGCTCACTCACTGCCCAACCCCCCCCCTGCCAGCCCTTTTGTTGGCACGGCAAAAGAAAAAACCCCCCCCCCCCATCGCTGAAAAATATCCACCTCTGTATGTATTTTCAGCAGCATCAGGCTTCAGAAGCAGCCATTACTGCTGGAAAAAACAGCCACCATGGGTACTTTCAGAGACAGCAGGTTTAGTGAGCTGTCTTTGCCGCTGCAAAAAGCAGTCATCACAAGGATTTTCAGCAGTGGCCACAAAAGGGCAGCACCCTGCTACCACAGCTCACCTTGCCACCCTAAGACCGTATGATCAGTTCTTTCAGTGGCAGCAGTCTCATTGCAGCGACACGCTAAGCCGCAGAACCATGACATGCTTTTGCATCATGACACAGTGATTGAGAACCTCTGTTCTAGTGTTATATTATTATGCATTTGTGTCACAGTGTGCCTAGAGGACCCACCTGTGCTTAAGAGTCCTACTGCTCTAGGAACTAAAGAAAACATGCAGTAAAAGATCTTCCATGCCCCAGAGATCTGACAATCTGTGTGGACAAATCAAACAAAAGACAGGAAGAAAAAGACACACAGAGGGAAAGAAAATATTTGCACAAGGAGACCCAGAATGTCAGAACCCAGTCCACTGGTTCCCAATATTTTCTCTGCTGTGATACACCTTGATTCCCTTAATTATTTTTGAGGCACACCACCATATAGTCTGTAAATGAACTCATGAATGATTTGATTTGATTTGAATGTTCATGAGCCAATCCAGAACCCTGAGTAGTTTTTCAAAAAATTCCACGGCACACCTCTTAGGCCTGAAGGAACAACTGTGTGCTATGGCACACTGGTTGGGAAATGCTGCACTATACCAAACTGTCACTCGAAACATGACAATACAGAGAAAAACAAGGAAATAGAATTATCTATCCAGCTAGCTTTGGAGCTAAAGCAAGGCAGAATCATCTTGACAGAATTGGGTTTAGGTACCAACAGCCAATATTTTCTGTTTTACCTGCAGCAGTTGTAGGCTCTGTATTTGTCTGACTAGATAATGAAAGATGTGTTAATGGTGCCAATTAAGGAGTGAGCACATGATTTATTGCTCTTTGTTGCTTTCCAGGTCAGTAAAGATGCAACAGGAAAATACACATCCAGCAATCTAAAGACAATTTAAACTGAAAGGGTGATTTGCAATTTAGGCATGTAATTAAAGGCTTTTAAAGTTTAATTAAAAAGTTAAATCACTTGTCTATTGCTGAAAAAAAGTGCTTTTGTGCTAGGATCAATTACATAACGCAAAGCATCATACCATAAGTATACCATTTTCTGGTCTGAAATTATAGCATTTTCATGCATAACTGCACAACACATGAAAATATATTCAGAGAGATAGAAGCAAATAGATATATCATTCTGTTAAAGATGGTGTGAAAATAAGTTCTCAGTGTATATTTCTTCTTCATTATTTTTTTCGAAGAAGCTGCAAGATAGATAGTGTGGGGGACAAATTAATCAGGGCTCTCAACCTGGAAAGAGAGGCCACCGATCCTCCCCAGTGATGAAGGCCCGTTCCCAGCTGAGACTCAAATTAGCAGAGAACAAGGTGTGGTTCAGGATTTATTATTCAGCTGAATAACAAAAGGAACTGCATCAGAGGGCAGCAAAGAAGTGCTAGCCCCTCTGAGCAGGCCCCCCCAACAACTCGAGTGCAAGAGAGAGCCCCGAGGGGCAGCATCACAACACTTTTATCCAGTACAGTATGATAATGCTATGATAATGCTTACATGATTGACAATGTTTTAGAGACCCTTATATGGTTACATTAACATTATTAAATACATATTAATGATTAAAGAATGCATATAATTATCCCCGCCTCTGTTTACTGTTGACATCATTTGCATTATTCTGGGCAGCCGCAGTACCTGCAAACTCATTAATTTCTGCCTAGAGATGCTGACCTTACATTCTTGTGAGGCTATGGTGCCAAGAAGGGTGAGCAGGAGATAGGAGGCAATACTCCCTTTTCAGTTAGAACAAAGACGGGACAGTCTAGCTTACATTCCTTGTCCAGATGGTCAGGAGAAAAAGCATGAGAAAGGGGAGATAACACACTTTAACTATCAACTCTAGGCCGCTTGTTAAAGAAACTTAGATACATGACTTGCCAGAGAAACGACCCCACTACCATAGCAACCCACGGCTCCAACGAGGCCTACACTTTAGCACCTTTCTCACTGTCCTACAGAAGAGATTACATATAATTTTTCTTACAATAGATAGATAGATAGATAGATAGATAGATAGATAAAAAAAATTGAGCCTTTAACCACACAGTCTAAACCAGCCAATTCTCTGCTGTGGCACACTTTAGTACTTTAATTAGTTTGAGGCACAGCACCATTTAGTCTCCAAATGACCTCATAAATATTCATGAGCCAATCTAGAACACTTCAAGTAGTTTTCAAGAAATTCTGTGGCACACCTGCTCCAGTCTGACAGCACACCTGTGTGCTGTGGCACACTGGTTGGGAAACACTGGTCTAAACCAAGGGGTCTCAAACAGCTGGTCCGTGGGCTGCATAGTGTAACCCATGTGCATAAAAAGGTGCAATCTCTTTCAGGGATCCTTTATGGCTGGGTTATGTTGCTGGGCAGATTTTGCAGCCCAGAAACCAGAACTTTCTGGTAACAGGGTGTGGGAGCACATTGAGCATGCTCCACAAGTTTTATTGTTGTGTTGGAGTTACATACCCAGGGAGAAGCCTGAGAGAGGCAGGCTGGAGAGGAGCAAACAGAGCTGCAGAGTAGTCGGCTAAGGGACTCGGTGAAAGGAGCTGAGCAGGAGTGGACTGCAGAATATTTTCTCCCTGCTTTGGACTGCTTTGCAGGGGAGTTGTCTGCAGTGGAACTGAGAGTTGGATGGCCAGTGACCTGATTGCATGGTGCTGGTTACACAGGAGGAAGAAAGGTATCAGGATTGCTTTCCTTCTTCATTTAAGCCTCAAGGACTTAAAAGACTGCAATTGAGATAAGGGTGACTCCACCTGAACACTGGGACTCCTGGGTTTTGTACTGTTTTGTTTAAATGTATTATGGCTCCTTAGGATAAGGTTTGTTTAGTTAGTTAATAAAGTTCATTGTATGTTTATGCCGAGTGGTAGTTTAATGTGGGATGAGAACTCTGAGCAGTCTTCGCTGTGAGTCCTGAATAGACTGGATCCTGGCTCTCCAGCTGCTTTCTGCAGAGGTTTTCTCTGTGGGGCACTGGAGGGGGGCAGGTGAATGCATTTGAGCCCACCCTAGCAGGTTACAGATGCAGCCCCTAAGGCTATTTCCTGCAGCCTGCAATGACACAGTCTTTACTAATATTTGCAATAGTGTTGTATGAAAAGGTTTCAGCAGTGCAGTCCTCAGGCTAACAAGTCCTAGTCCTCATGCAGCCTTCGTGGTGATTTGAGTTTGAGACCCCTGTTCTAAACAAGGGAGAGTGAAAACTAAAACAGTCTCCTAATATTTTCTTTTAAATAGTAGTAATAGAAATACTTTGCAGTTATAAATTGGTAATAAATAATGAGGCAGATATCCCCCAAGAATATTAGAGAAAAAGCCTTGTAGTTTAATTACCAATTTTTGAGAGGCTAGAAATTTTTGATTAAATTAACTGTAAGGATTTTAAATGCAGGACTACTTGGCGTTTTCTTATTGTTCTGCCCGTGCCTCTCAAAATGGAGGGATCTTTTGGCTGAAATTTTAAAAAGTGGTCATAATTGGGCCAGAATTTTAAAAATGCTCAGCTCTCAAGTTAGGGCCTAAATGAACCAGCTAGATTTTCAAAAGTGAAAAGAGTCCAGAAGGCTTCTTTGAGAATAAGTGAAGTGCCTCAATGCTGAGCACATATTTTAAACTGGCAACTTATTTTGTTGCCTAAATTGGAGATACTGGTTGCTGAGCTCTTTAGACATCTGCCCTTATGTTTATTGCCAGGGGATTTTTCATTTGCCTAAATACCCCCTTCGCTATATTATCTCACATTTCAAGTCTCAGCTCTCCCACCTGCCTGACGACTTTTAACTGTATAAGATTTTAATGACTCCTCTCTGTCTACTTTCTGCCTATGATTTCCACCTAAATGTATAGGCTTTCTCAATGTTTTACAGTGAAATAGGCCATGTGTAAAGATAAATATCCTCAAAAACAGTTTATTTGCCCTAACTACATTCATCAGTCTGACCTTTCATAGCCCTCCTCTTGACATAACAGTAACATTTTTGGCTTGGTATCAGCCTTGACCTTAATTTCAGGGGGCATAGCTGTGGGTGGAACTGGGTGGGCCTGTGCCTACCCACCCTAGCCTGCCTCAGCGCCCAGCATCAGCACAAGTTTTGCTGCCAAAACTGTAACCACGGACTGGCCAGCAGTGGGTGGCTGTGGCTGTGAGCAGCAGAACCGCAGGCAGATGGACGGGGTGGACTGCTCTCTGCCCATGCAGCTCCGGCCCCAGGCACCTGCTGTGACTTACATGCAGCAGCTGCTGAGTTGCCTCTCCCCCACCACCACCTCTCAATACTACAGTTGCTAGGCAATAGGAGTGTTGTCAGGAAGCTTCTGGTCACATGATGGGAAGCAGGACTGGCTGGGCCCATCCTGGAGAGTCAGAGGTCCAGTTGGAAAGGGGGGCTGGCTATTCTCTTTCTTTCCCTTCCCACATCTCTTGAGTCTGCAAGTCATTTTTATTACCCCATCTGCACCGTTGCCCAAGTATGCCAATGCCCATTGCTGGTTCTGAACCTGTAACCCACTCATTATTATACCACAGCAGTTAATTTTCTTAGGTTCAGAGAAAGAAAAAGTGGCAGTAGGGGCAATGAAGGGCTTTGTAGCAATTAGATGCTGTCATGATAGGAGCAGGAGTTAAAGTATAATTTGGGGGGCCCTGGAACCCTCCTAAACTGGCAGGCCCCCCTCGCACTGGTGCAGGCCCCTCTCACTCCCCAGCTACTGCCCCCAATATCTATTTCCCTGTTCCCAAAATCCACCTCCTGCCCCCACTACCCACCTCCCAGCATGAGCCAGGCTGCCCCAGAAGTCACAGGCAGCCACGCACTGGGATGGGAAACTATGCAGCCTGCAGGCTGCGCTTGGAGGCTTCTGCATGTGCAAACTGGTTGGGCACGCTTCCCCTCCTATGTGCCCCCTCCAGTCTCCTTCTGCCTGCTGGAACGCAGCAGAATGCTGTTCTGGGGCCCACTGTTTTAATGTTTCTGTTAAGCCTGTAGTTCTCGGTGAGTATCCCTCTCTTTGCCAACAGACAACCCCCTAACTTTAAACAGCTAAGTACCAACAACTATAGACCTAACAACAGAAACATTAAAGCAGGCACATCTCCCTGCAACTAACCACACTGCCAACTTTGTCTACGTATTTGCACAAAAGACACTATCATAGGACCTAATC
The DNA here is from genome assembly GCA_007922195.1 of Podocnemis expansa. Taxonomy (NCBI): domain Eukaryota; kingdom Metazoa; phylum Chordata; order Testudines; family Podocnemididae; genus Podocnemis; species Podocnemis expansa. The sequence continues at coordinate 40,850,344 of ML681992.1, forward strand.
AAGCCAGCTACTCCATCAAAGGGTCACTCACCTGCTCATCCAGTAATGAGATTTATGCCATCATGTGCCAGAAATGCCCCCACACTTTATACATTGGACAATCAGATGGTCTCTATGCAGAAGAATAAATGGGCACAAAACTGAAATCAGAAGTCACAACACCCCCCCCCCCACACACACACCAAAAAAACAGTCGCTGAGCCCTTCCATCTTCTTAATCATTCCATTAATGATTTGTTAATGATGGTGCTCAAGAAAATCAATGGGACATCAAGACTTCAAAGAGAAACAGCTGAAATCGAACTAATATGCAAATTAGATTGTGTGAAAGCAGGACTTAATCGTTACTATGGATTCTTTTCACATTATAACAAGTAATTTGACTTCACCCTCCCTCTATGTGTGTTTCCTGGAGTTTGAATCCTTACAAATGCTCTGATTTGCAGTTGTAGTATGACCTGATCCCATGTCTTATGCTCCCCTCCCCGCCCGCATTTATTTGCATCCCATTCTGTAAGTTCCCCCGCTTCAAAGCATCTGCTGAAGTGGGATTTTCTCCCACAAAAACTTATGAAATACATAAATCTGTTAGTCTTTAAGTGCCACAAGACTCCTTGGTTTGTTTGTTTGTTTGTGGTTTGTTTTTTTCATTTGTTTTGTTTTTTTGCTTTACTAGACTAACATGGCTGCCTCTTTTGGCTGTATGGTAATTCAGAGGTAATCCAACTCTGGTTAGATTAGTTATAGTTAAACTTCTATGAGGGGTTCCTTTAGGTTGCTGAGCTGCTGAACAAAAAAGAAGAGGAGGTAATACTCTTAGCTACTTCAGCTCGACCACACGCTACTGAAAACAAAGAGGGAAGGCCTAGCTGAACAAAATAAGATATGTGTTTACATTCCTGTGTCAGGCACCTATATTCCAATTCATGGAGCACTGTGTGCCACAAAATGCCTGCTGAGCCCTGGATTCAGTAGTTTATCTACTACTTCCACTTAAGCTCCACAATGATCCAGAAACCAGGTGGAAGTAGGCTATCACCTACACAGATTTTGTGTGAGGCCTGATCCAGTAGGTGTGCTCAGAAGCTGCCTATGAGATGAGGTCCATTTCAAAATATAGTCAGAGGGGCAGGGTGGTGCCACCCTTATAAATTTTAGACTACTCATTAAGACACACAGGTGGGTGACAGAGATTGAATTCCCCCCTCTCTGCCAGAGGCAGAGAAAGCATTTGAATGGGGGGGGGTCTTCTACACCTTCCCAGAAGAATACCCTGACCTTGAGTGATGAGCTGTTCTGAGATGGGGCTCCCTCAGTCTCTCCATAACTGTTTGGCTGTGGCTAAATAATAGAAAAGTGATTTGAATAGGGCGACTGGACTCTTGTGGGTGGGTTAACCTCTGTGTCTTTCTTTTTCACTCATTTTTCTGCTTAGCCCTGTAGCTAAGGCATAGGCACGCAAAGGGGCAGACTGCCTAAGAAGCAGGGCAGTTATTTTTGCCTTCAGATTTCATGTATTAAGTGAAAAATGCAATGTCAGAAATTTTTTTTAAAAAAATATTTTAATTAAATGAGAAAAAATAAGATGCGTATTTAAGTAACTGTTCAGTTTGACAGTTATTAAAAAAAAATCCAAAGATTCAGAAATACCAAAGTATAGCTTTTAACATGAAAATGCTGTGCAAAGTAAAGACTATTCAAGAAGCTGAAGTTGAAATCTATTAGGAAAAGGGTGCCTGAAGTCTTCCTCAGAGACATCCAAGTTCAGTTTTGAATTCAAATTTCATATGGCAGGCAAATTAGGTTTCTCTTTCTTTCATGGGTCATTTTCACACTTTGGTATGATGCAATTATTTTCAAACAAGAAAAGTAATTCTCACATGTTACAGTTGATGTTCCAAACATCAAGTGCATTATAGATACTTGAGAAATACATGGGAAAGCCCTCCTTAATTCTTTGGCTGTGGCAGCACCAGAAGCTCTTCAAATTCTTTGCAGTTCCTCTTATTGATCAGAGCTTTCAATACAGCTGTTTCAACATGAAAAGTAACCCTTCTCCTCTACTGTGTGTTGTTTAGGCTTTTGTTGGACTAGCATGTCCGATTCTGGGCAACTCATTTCAGGAAAGATGTCAATAAATTGGAGAAAGCCCAGACAATAACAACAAAAATAATTAAAGGCCTAGAATACTTGACTTCTGATGGAAGAACTGGGTTTATTTTGTTACCCCGGAAAAAAAAAGCGAATTGATTGATTTACTAATTTCCAGACCGTCCTGCAGTCTGAAGTTTAATTTGGAAATTGTTGGGGGCAACGAGGGGAGGGACCGTTTTTCACCTAAACGGACAAATACCGGCACCTGGAATAAATGTCCCAAGTGGGGAATACGGCTACAGCCCGCCGATCAAGCACAGACCAGAAGCAATAAAAGGCTCAGAGCCAATGGTTTACCAAAGACAAAAATCAGATTTATTATAATATCTACTCTGGAAACTGACAAGGAACTTGTGTTTGCTTCATGGACAGCTCAACAGTAATTTAACACATTAAAATTATTCTATACAATTACAACATAGACACAACACTTAGGTACACAAAAGAACATTCAGCAAGTGGGGATCAGGCACTTACTGAATGGAGAGATCTCAGCTTTTACTGTTACTCCTTTAGATCTTAATCTGGGTTTCTTGTCTTACTCTTTCTAGGTAGTCTCTTTATAAAGTTACATTGTAAAGCTCGGGCTTCCTGGCAGTACTAAAGTAATCTAAAGATCTTAAGGCTTTCTATTAGTGTTCCTCCCCTCCTTGGGACCCTTTTCTTACCCCAGAAGTTGAAGAAAACAAAGTATCTTTCTTTAGCTGGCAGCTGCAGGCTGGAGCTCTGCGTCTTCTTAGTCTCCGCTCAGCTCTGGTCTGGTTGCCGTGGAAACTGGAACTTAGGCACAGCTCAGAATGTTCTGGAGCTTGCAGGTGCAGTTGCTTGGAGACCGGAGCTACAAAGTAACAGTCCGTTGCCCACAAGCTATACGCAGGACTGAGTGAGCTCCCTGCTTGTGAGTTTCCTTGGAGGCCCTTCTGAGACTGAGTCCAAGACCCAGCTCAAGGACTGAATCCTGAGTCACCGCTCAGAGATACAGCCCCATGCCTTTCAGAGACTAAGTCTAAAGACCCAGCTCCCAGGCTGCCACTAGAGGCGTTGTCACTCTCTCTAGGGGTGAGTGTGAGTGAGACTCCTTAGTGCAGTGGGAACATAGCCAGAGGCCAGTGGAACCCAGTAAGGAGTGGGAGAGCTCTCCGAAGTTCTGCTCTGTGCAGCACCTTTTATTCGCTCTTCTGCCACTCCCATCTTCTCCTTGACCAATCCCAAAGGTGTGATTTCATCTCCACCCAATTGGAAAAGGGTGATTTCATCTATCACCTGCACAGTGCATGATCAAAATCAATGCTTTTGATGGGTCCTTTTGACAGGGGATGGACACCTTAGAATCCTTGATGGGAGGGGGACTGAGTGAGTTCAAACGTTCAAAATCTTCCTCCGTCTTGACCTACTTTTCCAAAAAATATATCTGTTGAATCTGCTGATAGAGATATACGTATGGAATCTGCTAAACCTATGATCTCTCCATTTTCACTTGCTGAATGTCTTTTGAATACCAGCTTTGTCTTAAATATTAATAAATGATGATTTATGAATTCCTTACCACTAATTATTACATATTATGTTGTTTTCCAGCTCTGACATAAAACTTCTGCTAGATTGCGTTACGCTATTTCCTACCTATATGTGTCCTTGTTCAATCAAGGTTGGTTTGGTTTTTTTCTTCTGTGATACTAAGGAGATGGCAAAAATCTCAGGCTACACTTCCCATAAGTGTTCTTATTCAATCAAGTTTTTTTTTTGTCTTCTGTGATACTAAAGAGAGAGCAAAAATCTCAGGCTACAATTTAGTCTAGAAAGAGGTGACTGAGAGGGCACATGATAACAGTTTTCAAGTACCAAATAGGGTGTTTCAAGGAAAAGGGAATAAAAATTATTTTCCTTAACTGCTGACGATAGGACAAGAAGCAATGAGCTTAAATTACAGCAAGGGAGGTTTAGTTTATCAGGTTGATTAACCACTGCAATAAGTTGCCTAAGGAAGTTGTGACCCAATAATTACATTTTTGAGCAATGCAGTCCAGTCCTTTGGTGGTGGCAGCAGGAGGCACTGCAACCCACTACCTGAGGGCTGCAGCCCAGTACTGGAACCCAAGCCATTGTTTGAAAACCACTGTCAGGTATAGTTTAAGAGGGTACTTGGTCCTGCCATAAGTACAGGGGACTGGACTCAATGACCTCTTCTGGTCCCTTGCAGGTCTATGACTCTACGAACTTTTTCCTTCCCAATATATAATCCAAACAAATCAATTAAGGCACATAGCGATTTCTATTTCTAGAGACTTAGTGAAGTAGATTGTTTGAAAAGCTTTTGTATAACTTGGAGTTTTTCTCAGAAAATCTCCTCTGCAATTCACCACTGGTTTCATCAATCAATTCATGGTAAATCTAGGACCACTGATGCTCATTTATATTTTGGAATCCTGGTCAGTGTTCAGTGACTGTGGCACTGTGAATGTTTTGGGCCAATACTTTGACTCTTTTGGTGGCACATCTTAATGATAATGCTTTGTCACATGAGACTTTCAAAACAAGGTGCTTGGATAAAATCTGTGAGAAAAAATCTTCAAACATCTTTTTGGTGAAGTTCTTCAGATGCAAACAGTGATCAACTCAATTCCTTTAGAAAGGTTCATTAGCGCCTTTTGAAGGTAATTGTTCACAGGAGCAAAAAATCTTTCAAAATCATTCTGATAACTTCAGCTAAGAACAAGAATTGGGATGATTCAATAACTTTCAAAGTCATCCTGCTTCAATGGACAGATCATCGGATCCATTCACAAAATTTGAGAGAATACTTTTGAGTCTTTGAAAATTTTAAGGATTATTTTCAGAGTTTTTAAGTGACTAGTCCATCTTGTTTCTATGTGGTTCTGCAGGTCGAAGCCTTTGGACAGCCCACTCACTTCATGCCTGAGAAAAACTTTGTATAGAGACTTACAATTTGAGAACACGTCTGCCACTATGAAGTTCCTCTTACATGCAAGCAACTAGTGGCTATATTTGGTAATTCAAGCAGCATGTACCAAGTATTCACTTGTTGAATGTCTGTTGTAAAAGCATGTACATTTCGTATGCACTCAGACATAATAATGTCACCATAAAAATAAGAACAAAGTTTTTTGAGTGTCAAGGTCCAGGAAGTTTTTCAAAATGTATTGTTTAATAATTTTAGTAATGAGGCCATGAAATTGAGCTACTCTAATAAGTCTCTTGATGGTTTTGCCATCAACAAATCACCATAAAATAGTGGACAAATTTTCTACTTTCACTTGTAGTGTCAAATGTCAGGCAGAAGAACTTGACATCACCAGTTAGCTGAATTTTTTCAATAATATCTTTCAAAATTATCTTCATAATATTAATTATTTCATTCCAAATCTCAGCAGAAGAGCACTTTGTATTTTTGGAGTAGTTTTCAGAACATCCTTGAATTGTGGATCTCATCCTGCAGTAAGCTTAAAAAGATAGACAAAAATTCTTGATAAATTGTTCAGAGTAAGATCTAGGTCCTTGAAGTTTATGATATCTAGGGCCCCTCTTGGAGATTATCATCACAGTAAACTGGATAATTTATTGCCAAAGTCTTTAAATAGTACCTGTTTCTTTCAAATTGTGAAAATGAAACAAATGAGCAAGGTATCAGCTGAAAAAGGAAGTTATGATAAAATAAATACAACTGCCAAATTCATATTTCAGTCATGATATTGAGCAGTTGAATAAACTGAAATAAAATAATTACTGAATTTTTTGTATGCTAGATCTACCACATCAAGGTTTGTAGTTTTCCTCAAGACAAGGAATTTAAAGTTTATAGGTGCTGAACAGTCAGTTTTAAATTATTTTTTCTCTTGGCACTGTGATTCACAGTTAATCATAGTGGAGAAAATTTCTTCATTCCTTAATTTTCCATTACTAGGGTTTTCTTTTCCGTTTCAAGTTATTTTATCATTTTCTCACTAACTTTAATGGTCCAGCATTGTCTTTTACTGGTTTGTACAGTGCATGATTTTAGGAGTTAGTCATCTCTGGGAAGGGAGAGAGTGTCTCCTTCCCTGATTTTTTCATTTTTCTGTGGTGAGATGGAGCTGAATTTTGCAGCATAAATTGTGAACATAATTTTATGTGCAGAAAGTCAGATCCATATTTTGTACATCTATCGTATAATGACCATTGGGTTCAGAAGATTACATGCTTTCCTGAAAACAAATGATGAGTCCTGTGGCACTTAAAGACTAACAAATTTATTGCATGAGCTTTCGTGGGAAGAAATCCCACTTCTGGTTTGCTTCACTGTTTCACTTGTTAGACTACACAGCTCCCTCTTTGGAACTATGCTTTCATAAGAGACCTTACTTGATATCATATCTCATATAAATATATAAACATGTAAGTATACATAATATTATTATATAATACCAGCTGGTTGAACTGCATTTTCTATGGGGTTCAGACTGCCTGCTATCCTCTTGAAGTGTCTAGAATCATAGAAACAGCAACAAAAATTACTTGCTGCTTCTCCTTCTCTTGCTGCTGCAAGCTCATTCAAGTGGATTAAACAGCTTTCATGTTTGACTAAATCACTGATGTGATTAAAAAAAAGCCCTGTATTATCTTCTATTCCACAAGCATTGCAGGGAGTGCATGCAGCCAACAAGGAAAACAAAAGGCCTTTTCAGCTTAACAGACATGGTGCTCACACCCCTGTTGCTCATCAGTATAGGATTTCCACAGACTAGGGCATAGTTACAGACTCTTTAGCTTGGACAGCCCATCTGAGGTGTCTTGTGGGCTCTAGAAGTACATTATAGTTCCAGTCAGCTCATCCACACCGATGATCTCCAAAAGAAGCTTTCTCCTCCATTTCAGCTCAAAAAGAACTCTATCCCCCCCATACCCAATAGGCACACAGGGTCTGGCTACAAAGATTTCAGCACAGAATGCCTGCAGCCCTAGTTTGCTACTGCATACATTTTGTAAGCCTCCCTGCAGAGGTCCTTTCTGCAGACACTTTCTTACCAGAGTTACACATCTTTTATTATAGCAACAATGCAATACAATTGCCACACTTCACTTAGCTGAAGCTAGGTCAATAACATTTTCCCCAACCCCTGCTGGATACCAGAGTTGTGACTACTGCTCTGTGGCTGTAGGCTGACAATCACTCACCTAACGAAACTCAGACTAACAAACTGAGGGGGGGGGGGAAACGAAACAAAGCTCACTTCTATCCAAAGGCAAAACATTTTCAGTAAGAGAAGTTCCACCTCATGCCCCTCCTTAACTATGGGCCTGATTCTACTGTGCATAAGTACTTAATAGTCATTGGGCCAGGGAGAGAAAGAGAATAATTCCATAGTCCTGTGGTTAGGTCATCCATATGGGAAACCTTTTATCTAGCCTCCCCCCCCAAACTTTAACTATTCTTTCATTAGTTATCCACAGTAGAACAGCTTCAACGGGCGTGATGGGGGGAGCACACCCTGGATTGCTCAAGAGATTCATACTGTTCTTTTTTGTACAGTGACTTGTAGTCAGAACAAATGTGTATTTGCATGCTGTGTTTCTGATTGCACACTCTGCTCACCTTGCTAAATACCAACTTGTATCCTACAGTAATAATGTTAATACTATACCAACACTATTGCTGATTCTTCATGAGCACAGTTAGCTATCCAGTGCACAGCTGGGCTATCAAATTACAGAGCCACATGACTGTTATATAATTCTGTGTCTCATATACTGGTACAGTCTTTGCTTGGGTTCAGAAGGAGTGTGCAGTCTTCTCAGCAATCAGGTCAAATAATGATGAGAGGGCAGATGAAGCCAACAGTAAGGCAGGTTGTTAGATCAAGCGCTGGAGCAAATAAAAAGGGAGAACATTAGCCATCTCGCAAATAATGGTGCAACTTGTGAGAAGTTACAGATACGTCTACTAAATCCACATTATAGAGAATGTAACTTTGAAGGACATCTTTGGGGCACTTCATGACCCCCCATATACCATACAAAGGGTCAGCATGTCTTTCCCATCATGCATCTGGTGAAGTGGGTTGCAGCCCACAAAAGGATATGCCTGAAGAAATTTGTTAATCTTTAAGGTGCCTCAGGACTCTTGATTTTGCTGCAAACAGACTAACATGGCTACTCCTCTGGAACTTGAAGATACTTCCTCTCTTTTTGTGACCCATTACTCTTATTTTTAAGTTCTATTACAGTAGTGCCTAAAGACTCCAAGGAAGTGTTAGAGCCCATTGTTGTATTTCTATGTAGTCTATGGGGCTCTTTGAAGTCAACTTAACAAGGTTGACTTTAAGTCAAATTAAAGCTGACCTTGTTAAGGCAACTTAAGAGTATGTTTCCACTGGAGACAGAAAAAACAGGGAGTCTTGTGGCTCTTAAAGACTAACAGATTTATTTATCACATGAGCTTTTGTGGGAGAAAATCTCCCTTCGTCAGACGCTTTGAAGAGCCCCCTGCTTTTTTCGCTTTACTAGACCAATATGGCTGCTCCGCTGAAACTGGAGACAGAGTAAACATACCACTGTCCCACTCCAGGTCCCGATTTGGCTCTGGGGGCCGATCCAGCTCTGGGGCCTAATCTGGCCCCTGCCATCGCTGGCAGGTGTCTTGGAGCCAGGATTCAGGCTCTGCCACTGCTCGGAGCCTGATCCAAGCTCTTTGCCACTTGCAGCAAGCAGCTTGGGGCTGAATCAGGCACTGAGCCGCCTGCCAGCAGTGGCATAAGCCAGCTCCGATCCACCTGCCACTTGCAGCAAGTGGCTCAGAGACAGATTGGTCTCCAAGCTGCCTGCTGGTGGTGGCAGGAGCCAGCTCCGAGCCTCCTGCCTCTTGCGGCAAGTGGCTCAGGGCCAGATCAGACTCTGAGCCGTCTGCCGGTGGCAGCAGGGGCTGGATCAGGCTCCGAGTGACCTACTGATGGTAGCAGGAGCTGGACTGGGCCCCACGGGGGGTGGATCAGGCCCCCACAGATGGATTGGACCCCGGGGCAGGGCAGGGGTGGGGCCTGGATCTGGATCCCAGCTCCTAGGTTGACGTAAAGCTTAAGTCAACCTTAGGAGCAGGTGTTATTAAATTGACTGAAGCAACCTCTTAAGTTGACTTAATACAAGCCCAGTTTGAACCTGGAGTTCCTTAGGTCGACTTAAGGGAGGTTAAGTTGGCCTAAGGCTCCAGCGTAGACATACGCTATGACATTCCCTGCCTCTGCACCTGCATGAAACCTTGTTAAAGTGAATGGGAACTTGTGTGGATGCAGCAGATCTGTTTGCCTGAATGAGTCAATGCCTGAAAGATGACAGTAGTGTGGGCCCTCCTGACCTGGTGGCCCAGCCGCCACCACAGTCACCCGCCTGTTGCCCCAGCCGCCACCCCAGAGGTCTATGGGTGAGCTGGCGCTGGGGTGATGGGCCTCTGGGGCCAGAGTCCACTCTGCGGCACTCTCAGCCTGGGCCATCCCTAGCAGGGTGCAGGGCCCGGGGCCAACTGGCCTGTAGGGGCCCCCCCCTGTGCTGGGGGGGTGGGAAAGGATGGATCAGAGGCCATCCCCATGCTCCCACCCCTCCCCTGAGCCAGCCACTCCATCCCTGGGAAGTGCAGTGGGCTGGCCTCCATGCTTCTGCCTTGCTTCTGGGCCAGCCTATCCCATCTCCAGGGTGGAACAGCCGGCTAAAGGGAGAGGCAGGAGAGCGGAGCCTTGCTCCTGGGCCAGTCGTTTCAGCCTGGGGGTGGGGAGGGCCAGCCTAGACCAACAGCTGGGTTCTGCACTCCTGCCCTGTCCCTCTGCCTTCAGTTTCACACTGAAGGCAGTGGGGCATGGCTCGAGGACAGTGTGGGTGGGTGGGGGCTCTGGGCTGAGCCCCATGCTACTCTGCTTGCACCAGGACAGCGCAGGGCCCACAGAACCATGGGTGATTGCCAGTCTCGCTCCCCGCAAGGATGTCCCTGCTTTCAGCCTGGGTCTGGTCCAGCTGATCTGCCCTGGGGGTGGGGCCAGCTTGTGTGTGGTGAGGCCCAACATGTGACAGCCCACCCTGCCTCTCCTGCCTTTAGGGCAGGGCCCACCCTTTCAGCCCCTATAGCTGATGCATTAATCCAGCCCTGAGTGTAAGTAGATTAATCTATTTAATTTGTACAAGAGAAGGTTAAGATGCGGCTTGAGCACAGTCTCTAAATACTTATATGTGCTGAAGATTTCTGATGGTAGAGCGGCCTCTAATCTAGCAATCAAAGATGTAACACGAGCCAATGGCTGGAATCTGAAGCTAGATAAAGTCTGACTATAAATAAGCCGCTAATTTTAACGGACGATAAGTCATTATTGGAACAAATTACCCAGGGATGTGTTGGATTTGCTGTCAGCTGAAGTCTTTAAATCAAGATTGGTTGTCATTCTGCAAAGATGCTCTAGGTCCAAAAGTTACGAGTTTGCTGCAGGAATAATTTGGTGAAATTTTATGACCTGTGTTATAGAGGTCACATGAGATGATCATAACAGTCTGTTCACTCCTTAAAATCTAGGAATGTAAGTCCCTCTGACAACAATGGGACTTAAGAATGTGCTTGAATGCTTTCCTGAATGGGTGCCTCATTCTTTTGATACAGACAAACACTTGGATTTGATATTATGGTGCAATTATTAAGATCATACAGAGGCCATGGCCTGACCACATTTTGGCCAGGACAAACATGAGTGGTGCTGTATTGATCATAAGTGACAAAAAAGTCAGGATTGTTTATATACTCTTTCACTGAAGAATATTAAAACAGCAATACTTAAGTTTGGTATTTTTCCTACAGAGGCTCTGGTTTACTCGGTTTCTTGGCAAACACTCAAAAGAATTAATTCTCAAATTGAAAGTTGATTGATCAAATACAAGAAAGAGCAAGAAATTAGAATTTTATTGAAACTGAAATTGAGTTATTATGAAAAACAAACTATAAAACTCACTAAAATCTTTCTCCTTTTGGAGAAAGATGTCAGACTCAGATTTTTATTAGTAAAAAATTACCCTATGTTGTAACTGTGGTTCTTTGAAATGTGTCCCTATAGCTGCTCCGTTTCATAGAGATCATAGAAACATAGGCGATTAGGATTGGGAGGGAATTCAGAAGGTCATCTAGTCCGACCTCCTGCTCAAAGCAGGGCCAGCCCCAACTAAATCAGATGTGCATGTTCCCCATGTGCTTTTGAGCTGATATTTTCATTAGCAGAACTCATTCTATGCCTGTGCATGTATCCTACGCATCCTCATGACCACACCAAGGCTACGCAGGGCTGCACTGATGAGCTGCTCTCAGTTTCTGCTGCACTGCTCAGTCTCACAAGAAACTCTGATTCAGAGGGGAAGGACAGTAGTTAGTGGAGCACCCACAAGAACACACATCTCAGAGAACCACAGTTACTGCACAGGATGAGTTACCAATAACAATCTCCTCCTCTCACTCTCCCTTCTTCTCCCACTAGTGTCCCAAGCACAATCCCTAGAGGTAAGATGATGTTTTGGCTTCTAATCCATAATTGAGGAAAGAACCTCATTGTCAATTGATCCATTCAATCTAGAGGAATCAATTAGGGTGTAGTGTCTGGAGAACGTATGTATGGAGGACCATGTAGCAGATCTTAGATATCGCAACATTTTAAAGCAAGGCCATAGATTTAGATAGTGACCTCATAAAATGAGCTGCCACACCAAGAAGAGATGGAATGCTGGTACCACCATAAGTTGCACCATAACACATCAAGGGTTGCCTTTTGGCAGGGTGGAAATAGCAAATCCTTTAAATCTGTCTGCAAAGAAGCAAAGAGTCTAGGAGATTTCTTAAATGATTTAGTTCTACTTAGGTGAAACTCAGTGCCCTACAGTTAACTAGAGAGTAGAAAGCAGTCTCCAATATGAAATGATATGATTTTGGAAAAAAAACAACTAGATAAAGAGTCTCATTCAGATGAGAAGCAAGGAGTCCTGTGGCAGTTTGGCTGTGTCCACAAGAGGGTATTATTTTGAAACAACCACTGCGAAATTGACCAGAGGTTGCGGAGCCTGGAGCCTGCCAGGGGCTGGGGGACCCAGCACTCCCCCCGCCACTTGCAGGCGACCAGGGGCTGGGGGACCGGCTGCGCCCCTGGCCGCTTGCAGGTGGCCAGGGGCTGGGGGAACAGGGAGCCACGAGAGCTCTGCCCCCGCTGCCTGGCCAGCAGCCACCCAGACGGGGCAGCAGGGAAAGTGGGCTGCCCGACCTGCTGCCCCCCCCCCAGGCTTCCCACAAGCCGGGGCAGCGGGCAAAGCCGGCTCCCCGCCCACTGCCCCTGGGGGAGCCGGGGCAACCCGGCGAGGGGGATCGGGGAGCCCTGCACCCCTGCCACTTGTCAGGCGGCGGAGGCAGAGCTCATAGGCCCCGCCACTTCCCAGGCGGTTGGGGCTTGGATCTCCAAGCCCCCTGCTAGCCCTCTTTCCCCACGCAGGGTGAACACAGGGGCAGGAGTCTAGGAGCTTGATGGGGCTGGGAGCTGCTTGCCGCGCTGTCAAGGAGCTCCCAGCCTGGTCAATTCCATGTCTATTTAACATTCCCTGTTATACTCACACCTGGTCAGTTACATACTTGAGCTTATCTTGGACAGGAATGTTGCTGGATCCTCCAGGCCATTCTCCCTGGCCTCATTCTGTTCCTTCTAGGCACTCTGCTGCCACCAAACAGAAACAGGCTCAGCTGCTACTCCAATTCAAAAACCTGTACTTCGATTCTATTGGCTCCCCTGGGACTCCCTGACCCTGTGTTAATTCCTTCCTCCCCAAGGTTACTACAGATGCAACAGTCTCTAAACAGTCTTGTGTCACTTTTAAAGACTAACAAATATATATCTCATGAGCTTTTGTGTTGAAGTGGGATTTTTCTCACATGAAAGCTCATGTAATAAATAAATCTGTTAGTCTTTAAAAGTGCCATAGGATTCCTTGTTTGTTCTTCTGAACTAGACTAACACAGCTATGCCTTTGAGACTAAAGAGTCAGTGCTCATAAATAAGTTTAATAAAGAGCAGTTTGCCATTAGTTGAAAAGGCAGTTTCAGAGATTTCTAATATCCAAACTGAGATCGAGAGTAGGGTCCTACATATATGGAAAAAAATGTGTCCCAATCCTTTCATGAACATTAAAGTTTTGTAGGATGAGTAAAAAGAAAGAAACCCTCAGTTGTGGAATGAAAAGCTGTAATATGGCTAAATGATATCTGAGAGTACTAAAAGATCATTTCTTTAAATGTAATTGGTACGCCATCATGAACAGAAAAGGAGTGGACTTAGAAACCACTTTCCAGTGGTCACATCAATGATGAAATCTTTTCCATTTTTGAAAGTAAGTTTTTCTGATAGACTCAATCTAATTTTGTTTAGTAATATCTGCTGTATCTTGGCAGAACAGGCTGACTCTAACCCCACAAGCCCCTGGGGACCCATATCTTGAAGCAGCAAGTTCAGCAGTTGACTGATGTTGCGTGAGTGGGATTGAGAAACTACTGGAAGATTTGTTGCTGAACAGAGTGTTTGGTGAAGCAAGTGAGAAAACCACATCTACCTAAACCACGCTGGGTAATTAGGATAACTTTGGCTTTGTTCTGTTTGATCTCATTCACAACCCTGAGAATAAGAGGGACTGAGGGAACATACAAAATAGGTTGTTCATCCAAAGGAAGAGGAAAGCATCCACAAAGGAAATGTGGCATAAGTCCTCTTTTGAACAGAATAGGTGGCATTTTCTGTTTGAAGCTGTGACAAAGAGTTCCACTTCTGGGAACAAAATATTTCAATAGGTATCTGAAAGTCTAACATCCATTTATAGTCTTCGGGAAAACAGCTGCTAAGAGCATCAGCTGTGATGTTTTTCCTGCTATGGAGATATTTTTTTGAACTTCTTAAGTGATGCCTTATATAACCACAGGGGGATAAAAAATGACTGGCTTCGTTTTCTGCCTCTTATCAAAGAAGCGTGTAAGGCTCATAACAATATGGCTCTATCATTTCGAAATAAGAACTGTCATTTTGAAACAGCTTAAACTCCATTCAGTTTGAAATGGCTGTTATTTCAAAATGGTTATTTCAAAATAACGCTGTTTGGACATGTTTTGAAACAACATGTCCAAACGGTGTTATTTTGAAATAACCATTTTGAAATAACAGCCGTTTTAATAGCAGGCTTTCCCGTAATTCGAATTAACATTTTCTTAATTCGAATTAACTTATTTTGAAATAAGAACTTTATTTCAAAATAACTCATTTTGAAATAACTTATTTTGAAATAACAATGTATGTGTGGACATAGCCACAGTGTGCTGGGCTTTTGGAGTGTGGGATAAGACTACCTTGTCACACCATCATATTAAAGGCTGATTTTAAGATACACAGGCTTTCCAGAAAGACAGATTTGCACAAAGATACAAGTAACATATAAAGTGATGGTCAGAAATTTCCTGCAAGCTCAAGTTCTTTGGCAAAAGAGAAGCAGAGATAGTAGGTTCCAAAGGGGTAGTTGTGTTAGCAAACTTCAGCAAAACAAACAAGGAGCCCTGTGGTACTTTTACAGACTAACAAATTTATTTATTGCATGAGCCTTCATGGAGAGAAAATCCCACTTTGTCAGATGCTTTGAAGATGAGGAACTTACAGATTGGGAGGAAAAAAAAGCAGGGCAGTGTAAGTCATAGGATCAGGTCAGACTCTGACAGCAAATTAAAGCAGTTGTCAAAATTCAAACACTGGGAAACAGCATATAGATTGAAGTGTTCACCTGCTGGTTTTTGAATGCTTCTGTTCTGTAGTTGCTGGTGAGTATCTGTTTGAGGTTGGGTGTGCTGTCTGTAAGCAAAGAAAGGTCTGTCTCCCAAGGCTTGAGACGGTGAGGGATCCTGTTGTAGAATAGGCTATAGATCCTTAATGATGTGCCGTAGAGGTCTGACTTGGGGGTCGTAGGTGATGACCCATGGCATTCTGGTGTCTTCTTTCTTAGGTGTCTCCTGTAGCAGTGTTCTCAACATTTTCAGGGTTGCAACATGAGTGGGAGAGTTCCAAGCTCTGTGTGACATACCAAGTGTGCGACACTCTTGTGCTGCTGAGGCTCCCCTTTTGGAGATGAGTGGTGGCACCACTTTTGGAGATGAGTTAAAGTGGCCCTTGCTGCCAAAAAAACTGCCTGCAGAGGCAGTTTCAGCTGTGGGAAGGTCATAAGGCAGCCCCTGTGAAAAAGTGCCTCTCCAAAGCACTTTTAGCCAAAAGCAGTCGAGGAGCTGCTCTCTTCCTGCTGGTCTTTAAAAAGGTGCTAGAGCAGCAGCTTCTAAAAGGCTGGCAGCTGGCCACTGCAGCTTTCTGGTGGTAGGAGAGTGGGGGATGGGGAGGATTTCACTCACTTATGTGTCATGACACAATGATTGAGTATTGATGTTCTAGAGGAAACAACGAGAATCCTGTTGCACTTTATAGACTAACAGATTTCCTCAGGCATAAGCTTTCGTGGGCTCCAACCCCTTCATCAGATGCAGCTGTACAGCTGCACCTGACAAAGTGTATTGAAGCCCATGAAAGCTTATGCCTGAAGAAATCTGTTAGTCTATAAAGTGCAACAGGACTCTCATTGTTTTTGCTGTACACAGACCAACACGGCTACTCCTCTGGAAAATGTTCTAGGTGACTTAACATTATCTTCCTCTGTTCAACTTTCTGAGTGCTTACACTGAGCAAGGAATAAATGACACTCAATTTAATTAATTACTATTATTTACCAATTCCTGGATTTTTTGAGGACTCCTTAGGTTATCAGTGTGTTCCATACCATGACCATTCACTGAAGGTACCTGTGATAAGAAAGCTAGAATGCAAATCCCCTGTTTGAAGACCAAACAACTCTCTACTAGCTGCATAGGGCTCAGATTTTGTAAGTGTTAGATCAAATCCATATATCATTTATACCAAAGGCATAACTTTACCTTGTATTCTCTAATACCTTGGAGAAAGAATCCCTACAGATGGACTCAATTCACTTACAAATCTTTCCAGAACTTGAAACTCAAGGATCATTCCTGCACCTCAGTACAAGGAGGCATGAAAAATGTAGCAGTTCTTTCATTTTTGCCATGAATATTGCTGTTTGAAAGAAAGATTTTTCTATGAGTGCCAGGAGTTTCGTTGAAAGGGGTTGAACTCTGTGTGGAATGAAATACTGAAAGCAGATAGAGACTCTGGGAACTTAGTATTTAATGGTATGTTCCTTGATTGCTCATTGAGGATAACTAACAAGAAGAAAGGCTAGTCAATACACAAGCTTATACTTATTCCTACCTTGTGGGCTTGTATATCCTTTTAGAATATCTGAAGATGTTGAAAAGAGAAGAATCCTTAAAAGAAACTCCTGATTATTCTGTAGCCAACATGGAACAGACTCACATGAATTGGACTTTCTCATCATACTGTTTACTCTTGTCTGAGTTCCTTTCACATTCAACAGGCTCATCTGTGCTCATTGGGTTGGACGGACTAGCCTGTGGTGGACTCTTAATCAGCTCTCAACCTCCTTTCCCACTTCTTCCTTCTTCTTTCTGACAGTGGCTTTGTCTCAGGTTCCTCCCAGTATCTATGGAAGTTTGCAGGATGATGGTGTGGTATCTGCCAACTATGGCATGCCACTTGTTGTAAAGAGAGCTAGCATCAGATCAACTGCTGCCCTTCTGGGCCTTGGAGTATCTCTGATGAAGTTCCTTCACTTTCATGCTTCAATACTGTTGATCCCTATCATATTGTTTTGCCAGCATTCTTCATGCATTCTGATCATAGATTTCGCTGTTTCTATGTTTGGTCCAAGGCTGTGCTTGCAAAGTTTCTTCTCTTCACTGCTAAGCAGACCCAGCGCCTCCTCTTTACTTGAGCAAGGTATGCATTTGGTAGCTATCTGCATGCAGGGAGCTGGTTGGTGAGGCAGCTGTACAGACAGGTGAGCTGACAGCTGTGGTTACCAAGGTGGGTAATCAGAGCAGGTATTTCAAAACAGAATTTTAAAGAGGGATATGGATGGCTTCTAGTTTCTGTGACCCCTTGGCACTGGAATTCAAAATTGGGACCAGAGCAGTCACTGTCTCAGGGAATGGACAACAGCTGCTATAAGACTCAGAGTTGACTCATGATGTCTGACACTTGCATTTGATTGATATTAGTAGGCTGGCCATTGCTCCATGCTATTCAGGGAGGTGGTTTTACTGATTTGTTGCAAAAGGGTGTTTACATTGGCTGGAGAAAAATTTGAGTGCAGACACACGCACAAATGCCTCAGTGCAAGGTAACTTACATTGATTTTAGTTTGTAGCATAGATCAGACCTTAGCAACTGCTTGAACTGCTCTTCAGGTGTAAAGAGGAAACTCCTTACCAGAAATACTGTGGGATAATAGTGCTCACGTTCATTTTTTCCATTAAAAAGCGCAGTAAACGTGATGGTAAGTGATCATGAATATTTAGCTCCTAATTTATTGCAAATATAATTTGATTGGGTTTCTGGCAGATTGCTATTTCATGCACCTCTAAGTGACATAACCCGGTCATGCACTGACTTCAGTGGAATTGTAACATGCATGCATTTAGCATACCAGTTGTATTTTTCTACTTGGGATTTCAAATTTGGGCACTTACGTGCAGAACTAGGATCCCTAATTGAGGTACACAGGTTTGAAAATTAGCCTTGAAATGAACCAGTTATGGAAAGGGTAATGAAAGAAAAACAACAACTAATGTTATTTCTTTGATTTAATGCTAGTTTTTGTGTAATCATGGAACTGGGCTTACCATGAACTTTAAAAACCTTGCTAGAAATGAGCAGCTAAATCTTCCTATATCTTGGGGATGAAACCAAGATAAATGTATTATTTTTCTTCTGTTAATCCTCAGAGCTTCTAAAAATCAAGTGCAGATACACTATCATTATATATACGTATTTTGTATTCTCTAAGATTTCAAATCATGACTGATTCATAACCATTTTCAAACATTAAAATGAAAAAAACAAACAAATCAAACCTGCTTTCTGAAAGTTACCTGAAGGAACATCAGCCAATTACAGGCTGAGAAAACAGATTCTGAGAAAGGCAGACTTCAAAGAGCCCTCTGCAGTTGCTTTTGTGTCTACACTTGAAACTGGATTCATGGAGAGGCATCTAATGTCATTCCTAATTAACCACGGTGATTTGCTTAGAATGAGAAGAGCCTCTAGCAAGGTAGAGAAAATCTCTTAGCTACCAAAAATAATAAAGAGCTAAATCATGATATGTAGGTTTTTAAAATGGAGCATGCACATTGGGATGACCCAAGTATTAAACTAATTGTTTATCTTCTCTTATACCTATTTTAAAAATCCAGGAAATTTTTAGAGGATCAGTCTTTCAAATGTTCTAAGCAACCCTTGAAGGTCCTACATGTATTGAATTCATGCACATATAACTGGGGCGCCATCCTTTTCAGACAAGCACTGGAAGTGACCCCTGATCTACACTGGCAGAGAAGTTCTAAATAATGCTCCTTACCTTGACCTTTTGCAGTGTCAGTCTCCACTTTCAGAGCAGTAAGTTAAAATGAAATGGTGGTGTTATTTGATCTGCTAACACCACCTCTGTAAGTGAAGTAGTATTGAGGTAAAAAAATCTACAACTCACATTTAGGTCCGTGTAGCCCTCAAATAGTTCTAATCTTGATTTTCCAGTTTTTCCAGTCTACTTCATCATAGCAACATAACTCCTCCCCTGCATGTAGCCCCAGGAAGTTTTCAATTAATTTCTCTCTCTGCATGCAGCACTGTTCCTTTCTGTTCAGCCTGCAGCAGAGAATCAGCAAGGAAAGTTTTTCCTGTTTCTCCCCCTGCCGTTAGTGAAGAGAGGAGGGAGAGTGAGTGAAGGACAAGTGCCTCCCCACTAACCTCTGTGCCTACTTCCCACAGTGATGAATTTCAGGAAGTAATTGAGCAGTGGGGACAAGAGTCCTCAAAAAGGAATTTACTGTGTGATCACTCATGTTTGCATCTGCAATTTGACAGTCTAAATTTGAATAACAATTCCACGCCCAGTGCTGAAAAGCCCTCAGTCTGATTTGCAGGTTCTGGCTGTCTGTGAACAAGAGCATCCTTAGCACCTACTTCCTTAATCAGCAAGGTACTTAAAAATATATACACTGTGGCTTAAACACAGTTTTAAGTGCTATGCTGAATCATAAAACCATTAAATAATGGAAATTGTAGGCATTTCCGAGCTGCTGAACATCTAACAGCATCAAGACCCAGAAGTAGGTTTTACAATGCAAAAACCATTTGTGTTTGTTAGTTTTTCTAATTATATGCCACAAAATGTATATGGAATTTATATGTGAATTTTAGATACATAGCCAATATATTTATTACACTTACACAAGATGGTCTATTCCCTTCCTATGAAAACTATTTTACATATTGTATTCCGCATAGATATAATATGCAAAGAAAATACATCCTATGTATTTTATTTATAGTTGAAACACATTTTTTTCCACAGCATCACGAGAAACACTAGGGTAACATACCAGCATTATGTTATCAGGATAGGAAAATCTTAGTGAAAAAAAAAATCCTGCTTCACAATCAGCAGCTAAAATTAAGTCTCTGTTCTGTGAGGTCCCCAAACAAAACTTCCCATGAAAATATGTGACCAACTATATGCTTCCCTAGAGTAGCTAGAGAAAAAAAATGGAAAAAGTATCCAAAATATTATGAACATACCTTCAACAGTGTCCTTCAACTCAATCATTACAGAACAACCAGCTATGTATATTTAGCCAAGATTATATGAAAGCTGTTGTTGTGTGTGCACGTGTGTCAAGCATTTTGGGTATTCCACTTGAAATGCAATCAAGGAGCCTAATTTTCAGAAAATGTTTAACACCTGTCTTCTGTAAAATCAGATGTACTTAAGCTTAAAAAAAAGGCACTTAAAATTATCACCTTTGAGAATGGTGGCCATTGTATGTTGCACTAGAGGAATTTTTAAAATGAAAATTCACATACAGGAACTCTTCAACTTAACTATAACATTTAAATGATCTTACTTAACTTGCATTTTCTATTTAATCCAGCGCCACAAAATGATATTCAATAAATGTCACTATATCCCCTTATCTTCTTAAGTCTTGCTCAGTCACTCCAGAGGTGGTTGGCTTTTTGGTGGCTTTTTTTTTTTTTTTTTGTTATTGGATCATCTTGGTGCAAAGCATATGATTATCTGATTTTTGGATGCATACACTCTGTTCTAGAGCATGCAAACATAGAATCATAGGGTTGGAAGGGACCTCATGAGTGGTCCAACCCAAAAAAGTAGGACCACTCCCACTAAATTATCCCGGCCAGAGTTTTTTCCAGATGGGCCTTAAACATCTCCAAAGATTCCACTACCTCCCTAGGTAGCCCATTCCAATGCTTTACCACTCACCTAGTAAGAAAATTTTTCCTAATATCCAGCCTTGACCTCCCCAGCTGCAACTTGAAACCATTGCTCCTTGCTCTATCCTCTGTTACTGAGACCAGCCAAGCTCCATCCTCCTTGGAGCATCCCTTCAGGTAGTTGAAGGTTGCTATCAAATCCCCCCTCAGTCTTCTCTTCTGCAGGCTAAATAAGCCTAGTTTCTTCAGTCTTTCTTCATAGGTCTTGTGCTCCAGCCCCTTGATCATTTTTGTTGCCCTCTCCTGGACTCTTTCTAATTTGTCCACATCCTTTTTGTAGTGGAGAGCCCAAACCAGAACACAGTATTCCAGCTGCGGCCTCACCAGTGCCGAATAGAGGGGAATGATCACATCCCTTGATCTGCCAGCAACACTTCTTCTGATGCAGCCCAGTATGCCATTGGCCTTTTTGGCAGCAAGAGCACACTGCTGACTCATATCCAGCTTCCCATCCACCATGACCCCCAGGTCCTTTTCTACAGTGCTGCTACTTAGCTGATTGCTCCCCAGCCTGTAGCAGTGCATGGGATTTTTCCATCCCAAGTGCAGGACTTTGCATTTGTCCTTGTTGAACCTCATGAGATTTCTATTGGCCCACTGCTCCAATTTCTCTAGGTCTCGCTGAATCCTGTCCCTGCCCTCCTGCATGTCTACCATTCCCCCCAGCTTGGTGTCATCTGCAAACTTACTGAGTGTGCAATCAATTCCATCATTCAGATCATTAATGAAAATGTTGAACAGAACTGGCCCCAGGACCAACCCCTAGGGCACACCACTCATTACTGGTTGCCAACTAGACATGGAGCCATTGATTCCTACTCGGTGAAACTGTTGATCTAGCCAGTTCTCTATCCTCCTTACAAACCACATATCCAACCCATAGATCCTTAACTTGCCGATAAGAATGATGTGGGAAACTGTATCAAAGCCTTGCTAAAGTTGAGGTGTATCACATCAATGGCTCTTTCCGCAGCCACAAATCCAGTCACCTCATCATGGAAAGCGATGAGGTTGGTCAGGCATGATTTACCCTTGGTGAATCCATGCTGACTGTTCCTGATCACTCTATTTTCTTCCAGTTGTTTCAGGATGAATTCTTTGAGAACCTGCTCCACGAGTTTCCCAGGGGTTGAGGTGAGGCTGACAGGTCTGTAATTCCCTGGATCCTCCTTTTTCCCTTTCTTGAAGATAGGCACTATATTTGCTTTTTTTCCATTTCTAATGACACTTTCCCCATATTATTTTGATTGCTGTGTTATTAAATGTCACCAGTTGAGCCAAATTATTACTAAAGAATTTCTGCCCAGAGCAGCTGGTCTTAACATGCAGTAAATTTGTACTATAACGCTTTTGTTTTAGTACAATGCTATTCTGACCAGTACCATAGAAATACAGCCTCCCTATTCCAGAACACAGCCTGTCATATTCAATGGCAGACACAGCCTGTCATATTCAATGTTAATTCTGTAGTCTTATGAGGCATAAATAAATAATTAAAATTTTCAGGTTTGGGATGAATTGGTTAAATGGTAAGTGACATCTTGGTAAACTTGGCTTATTTGCAAATAAATGTTAAGGTAATGAGGACCCTGACTGCACTTCCATGTTAACTGTCCTCATTTCTTTTGGCAATGCTTATGAATGAATTGTGCTTGTCTAAAGTTTGTTTACTGGAACACAATGAATTTGTGACAAACAGCGAGACAGAATATTATTGTTTTTCTCTTCTTTGATCCCAACAACAACAAAAATTTAAAAGCACAGTAAGGTTTATACAAGATTTATATTTCATTATTCCTCCTAGACCTACATCTTGTCACTGACTCCAATACAAAGCACTCACCCTCCATTCTCCATTCTTTGTGATCTATTGTATGACAATATCCTAGCAGTTTCCTCGTGTGTCCTAGAACTTAAAGAATAGAAAAAGAACAAACAAAAAAAACCTTTCCACACAAGAACATCTTGCCTCATCATTTCATTGTACTCTGGAGCAGTGGTTCAGAACCACTTTGTCAGGACACATTACTCCAGGGGTCAGTAAACTTTGCCGCTCCCTGTGCCATTCCTTCCTCCCCAACCCTCAGCTGGTGCCAATGGCCCCCTCTGCTGAAAAAATGTGGCAGCTGCCTGAACATTCAGCTGCAGTCATGGCTGGACTGAGAGCGCTTCCCAGGCATGCCATGGAAAGAATTCTCCCAGAGTGGCTTATCTTGGGGGTATGCCAGGGGACAGGGTTCACCAAGCATGTCACAAAAAGAAGTGGCTCCTTTCAGGGGTTCCCAGACATGCTGCAGAAAGAAGCTGACTGGAGTAGCTCCTTTGGGGAGCATCACACTACAGAGAGGATCCATGCCAGGCGGGTTTTTTTGTGTCACATGGAGCCATAGGAATGGGGAGACCCCCCCCCCATGTCCCAGCTGCACCCAAAGGAAGTCACCCAGAGTGGCTTTTGGTGGCTGGAGTGGCAATTTCTGTGGTACTGCAGACAGTGCTGCATGCCACTCTGAATAGGCTTGGGTGCCACTGTTGGCATATATGCCAGGGGATTGCTTAACCCTGCATTACTATGCCACCACACAGTGGTAAGTGTGTCACAAAGAGTCACGGAGTTGGCTGGATTTGGCCTGGGGCAAGTGTGCTAGTGTGTCCTGTAGGATCACAATATGCTGCTAAGTGTGTTATGACCTGCAAAAAGTTGAGAACCACTGTTCTGGAGCATTTGGAAGTACAGTGCTATTTTACACTGCAGTTTTGACTTTGAAGTATTTCAAAATTAGATATTTGTGTTATTCCTGCAAACACAGAGGTATTTCTGAGTGCCACATGCATTGCATATGGGTGGGAAGGCTGGAAACAAAAATAGACATGTTTTTTCATTTTATATGTGGGGAGAGTCACCATGTTTATGCGACAGTCCTAGAAAATGTCAACTTTTAGAAAATGCCACTTTTTGTGTGAATAATGTGTGGCTTTGGAAATCCAGACAGGTTGCTGCTATGACATCTTTCATGGCAGCATTACCTCTAGGAAGGCTATACTAGCCTGGCACGACAGGGAAGAGCACATTATTCTCAAAGAGCCATGGAAGGACAGGGAGAAGTTTGTGCTTTGGTCCCACTCACTGTATACTGCTTTGCGGAATGCACTAAATGCACTAAAACCTTTTATTCTACCTGTGACAAAGCACGAGAATAGAGTATGCTTCCCTGCACTATAATCCCTCCCTGTCCCTGAGGTGCTGAAGATTTACAGCTCTCTTTGTGCAGGTCAATCCCTAAAAGCCACAAGTTGCCCACAATCTTATTTCAAGTCACAGAGGCTGATATTTCATTTGTTTAAGCTGTAAGAACACTTTCCTTCTGATGTAAGCAGGCATATTGCTATTCAGTTCAATGTGAATTACAATACTTATTTAACCCACTGGACTTTCATGACACAAGTACCCACTATAATAACTCCCACTTGTAGATAGTACATAAGATAAATATACAAACTTGGATCATCATGGATGCCTATACCCTGAGTTTCTCCTGTTTCCAATGAAGACGCCACAATGTAGTAAAGCTGCTCAAACTGAAATAATCTTTGTTTATAGGAAGAGAATTTTAGGGGTACCTCATACATCTAACCACAATCTTAGTGTGGTAGAGGCCTGTAAGGCCTCAAACTTGCTTAACCACAGAATGTCTGTGAAAAAATAGGGAGTCTAAGATAAATATGAAATACTCTGAGAAAAGCTGACTGTCTCTTGTTAGTAAGGACAGAATGTTCCAAAAGATAAGTTGACTCTGAATCCTGCCTTTGTAATATCTTAGCTGATTCTGTAATTTTCCATTGGCTAGCTAGGAAAGGGAAGTACCCTATGTTGCACACCCTATGATTTCTATAAATGTTGTTGAAATTTGTTTGTAAGTAGAGCTCTCATTGACCAGACAGAATTTCTGTCAGTTAGTGATCTCTTCCTACATATGCTTGAATAAAAAGATGCCTTGTTGGACCTGACAAAATTTGATTAATTAGTTTTCTTTAACATTATCATTACATCAAATCCAATACAAATACAACATAAATAAATACATGCAGATATTTTGCAAACAAAAATAACAGTATCAAACATATATAAAAAATGACAGTATCAAACGTACAAATTTCTTCCATGCCCAAAAGTACTCATGCTGCACATCCTTTGCATTTAAAACATGCACCACTAATTCGGCATTAATAGCGAAGAATGGAATTGGCCACCTTTGGAGATGACCTTTTAAGCATTCTCCATGTATTAGTGAACTTTTCCATTTGTTTTCTGGCTAGTCCCAGAATTACTGGTATCAGTGGACAGCTGCTTCTCTCTTCTGGCAAAAACAAAACAAAACTGACCACTACTGTGTAAAAGGAATGGCAACAAAAGCATAGGTTACATTCCACCCTACTGGGTTGCTGTCATCCATGGCAGTTGTAGCCAAACTGTGTAATCAGTTTGGAATTTTGAACAGCCAATATGGATTTTATCAAGCTGGTTTACAGGATAGGGGTTCTAGGCCAAACCTGACCACAGATAAATCAAGATGAAAACTAATTTACTATGGCCTACTTCAGGGGACGATCAGAGGTATACAGATTTTAAGATATAACAATTCATTTATTGCTAACAGCATAAGGCATATAATTGATAAGAATACTAATTGATAAACATATAATGAAAAGATAATTAAATACATCAGTGCATCCAGAAAATCCTATACAGTTAATAATAGCCTATAACAAGAAATGATTTCTATAAAACAGCACACAGGTTGCAGTTGCTTATACTTATACTCCCCTGATGTAAGAGTGTTGATGCTTCAGCTGGAGTGCAACCCTAGCAACCCTGATATACTGAACCAAGATAAAACAATGAAACCTATCTAAGAGAAAGTAAGTTTGTGGGTCTGTGAAAATCTTCTCTCAAGAAAGTTGAACCCAGGTTTAAGGAAACGGAAGCTTCAGTTTTTCTTTCAAATCCTAAGGTCCTAAATACCTTTTCCTACATGTAGCAAGCTCTATATCTTTATACCACTTTAAAAATAAACTAAATTATCTCATTCTTCCTTAACCAAATATAGATCTTGACCTTAAAATTGTCGGGGTGCTTTTGGGTCATTGGATGCCTGACCAACCTCATCGCCTTCTATGATGAGATGACTGGATTTGTGGATGCGGGAAGAGCCGTTGATGTGATATACCTTGACTTTAGCAAGGCTTTTGATACGGTTTCCCACAGCATTCTCATTGGCAAATTAAGGAAGTATGGGTTAGATGCATGGACTGTAAGGTGGATAGAAAACTGGCTAGAACAACGGTTTCAGCGTGTAGGAATCAATGGCTCCATGTCAAGTTGGCAGGCAGTAACAAGTGGTGTGCCCCAGGGGTTGGTCCTGGGGCCAGTTCTGTTCAATGTTTTCATTAATGATCTGGATGATGGGATAGATTGCACACTTAGTAAGTTTGCAGATGATACCAAACTGGGGGGAACGGTAGACACCCTAGAGGGCAGAGACAGGATTCAGGGAGACCTAGACAAACTGGAGCAGTGGGCCAAGAGGAATCTCATGAGGTTCAACAAGGATAAGTGTAAAATCCTGCACTTGGGACGAAAAAACCCAATGTACTGCTACAGGCTGGGGAGTGATCAGCTAAATAGCAGCACTGGAGAAAAGGACCTGGGAGTCATGGTGGATGGGAAGCTGGATATGAGTCAGCAGTGTGCTCTTGCTGCCAAAAAGGCCAATGGCATACTGGGCTGCATCAGAAGAAGTGTTACCAGCAGATCGAGGGATGTGATCATTCCCCTCTATTCTGCACTAGTGAGGCCACATCTGGAATACTGTGTCCAGTTTTGGGCTCCCCACTACAAAAAGGACATGGACAAATTAGAGAGAGTCCAGAGGAGGGCAACCAAAATGATCAAAGGGCTGGAGCACAAGTCCTATGAAGAAAGACTGAAGGAACTATTTAGGACTTATTTAGCTCCCAGAAGAGAAGACTGAGGGGGGATTTGATAGCAACCTTCAACTACTTGAAGGGTTGCTCCAAGGAGGAGGGAGCTCGACTGTTCTCGGTAGTAACAGAGGGCAGAACGAGAAGCAATGGTTTCAAGTTACAGCTGGGGCGGTCCAGGCTGGATATTAGGAAAAACTTCCTTACTAGGCGAGTAGTGAAGCATTGGAATAAGCTGCCTAGGGAGGTGGTGGAATCTCCATCTCTGGAGGTGTTCACGTCCCAGCTGGACAAAACACTGACTGGGATGATCTAATGGGAGTGGTCCTGCTTTTTTTGGCAGGGGGTTGGACTAGATGACCTCGTAGGGTCCCTTCCAACCCTATGATTCTATGATTCTATGATCAGGGGTTCATGCATATAATTGATTTATTTTCCCTACTAGAATATTCCCCTTCACCTTACCCCTTTTCCTAGTTACAAATTTTGTGTTTTGTGGTGCTCTACAGAAATGTTAAGCATCTTGCCTCGAGTTGTTATTCACCTGTTGGCCCACATAGCGTATCTGAGTGTTTTCATTAGAGACTGTGGAACACAGATTCACATTTCACTGATATTTCTTCTTCACAGTTGCCCCCTAAATCTTATTGCAAAGCTATTGCATACAGATGCTATTTTTACAACAAGGCCTATGGGTCCCTTGCATATCAGCTCTTCGTACAAAAGTTATGCTAACTTATGCTAAGTATTAATACTATAAAATCAGGATTTCTGAAACTTGTAAGGCAAGATATACATATATGAAATAGGATAGGGAATAGTACGTACATGCAAGCTAAACATAAGCATAATCAAGGGCTACACAGTTTTAAAATGTTTAAACATGAGATTAAGCTATGTCAGTTAATATTCTAAATATTGTAATACTTAGGATCCAGTATTTGTACCCATGTTTGTATAAGTGTGGTGCATGAGAGGCTTTGCATGTAGACCTGAAATTTCACTGACATGCCTTTGTTCTGTGACTTACAAAGCAAATTCTCAGCTATAATTCCTTAGTCAATATTTCTGTGTGCTCTGTTATGTTTTGTTCTGTATCTGCTTCTCTTACTTGACATTTCATAGAAACATCAGGTAATACTTCACCAGGTTTAAACAGTAAATTAGCATCTGGATTGTATAAAGGGAACTCTGATGATATTGTACATCTCACAATATATCCCCTTGCTCATAGAGGGCAGTGTCATCTGAGTTCCTTAATACTGTGGTTTCAGCTTCTGGTTGCCACATATCAAGTGCATAAAAACAAACAGAATCTTCAGGTGTAAAATATAAAACTTCAGGAGTCGGTCCAAAAGTTGTTTCAACTTCCTCTAATCCATGAAGATCATCTCCTTCAGAGTTAAACCAGCTCACTCCTTAAAAGTTTCAGAATAATTTCCATGTTGAAGCTTATCATGCTCAGGTGTTGAAATAAAATCACATACCCTCAGTTTGACTCATAGACTATGTCCACACATACATTATTATTTTGAAATAACCCATTTAACAATTTGTTAATTCGAATCAAGGGAAACCTGCTTTTGAAATAGCCGTTGTTTCAAAATGGTTATTTTGAAACAAGGCCATTCAGACATGTTGTTTCAAAACAGTTGTTTCGAAACAATGGTGTTGTTTCAAAACAACATGTCTGAATGCTGTTGTTTTGAAACAGCTGTTTCGAAACAACGGCTATTTTGATTAGATACGAGGTTTAACAGTTTTGAAATAACGGCCGTTATTTCAAAACAACAGGTCCTGTTGTTTCAAAATAACGGTGCGTCGTGTGGACATGCCACTTCTTATTTCAAAACAACCTCTGTTGTTTCGAAATAAGAAGCCTGTGTGGACACACCCTTAGACTTTAAGGTGAGAAGGGACCAATATGATCACCTAGTTTGACCATCTGCACAGTGCAGGCCACAAAACCTCACCCACCAAATCCTGTAATAAATCTTTAACTTATGACTGAATTATTAAAGTCCTCAAATAATGATTTAAAGACTTTTAGGTACAGAGAGTTCACCAGCAAGTGAGCTGTGCCCATACTACAGAGGAATGCAACACCACAGAGCTTTTGCCAATCTACTCTGGGGAAAAAAACCCCAAATAGTTAATTATAATAGAGTGATGACATGTTCTCTCAGGTACAATGCTGGTTCAAAATGTAAACAGGAAGGTCATCCTTTTGCTGGTTTTGGACTATAATATATATTGGGATTCCCATCTGTCCGCTAATTCATGTTTCCTCTTAAGTCAAGATTGCAAACTAGGAGCCCGTAACCTTCAGATGAGTGACAGCCTAAGTTTGTGGCCCGTTGTAGCCTGTCTTCTCTTTCTGATTTTTCTCTGGTTCTTTTCCTGCCAACTCATTTATGCTTCATTTTTCTCTTAAAATCTTTCACGTACTGTTGATGAATTATTTCAGCTTTGCTTTGTAGCTGAATTCCAGAACAACCTGGCAATAATGGCTGTCTGCCAGACATTAAGAAATGTGGAAACTCTCTAGTTCTGTCATTTCTGATACAGTTGCCAGCACGAACCAACAGTTTGACATGCTTCCTCTAGCTGTTAAAAAAATCCTCCCAAGTTCCTAATATGCTCAACAGCATTCTACTGAGTCTCTTTACAGTAGTGAGGAACATTCAGGGGGGCACAGGGGATGGGGAAGGAGTGTCACCCAACCCTGCTCTGGCCCACACTCCATTCTGGTCCTGACCCAAACCTCAGCCCCTTCTGCAGCTCTAGCACTGGCCTCAGCCACTGGGTAATGGCCCTGGCAGTGGCCTCACTCCTACTGCAGCTCTGGCCACTGTCCCACTCCTGGCCACAGATCCACTCCCGGTTGCAGCACCAGCTCCAGCTCCAGCTCCAGCCCTGGCCTCAACCCTACAACACCTGTCCTCAATTCCCAACACCAGGCAATGGATCTCGAACACAGCCCTGGCCCTGCCCTAGCTCTTGGTCCTGACTTGTAACTGTGGGTAAGGGAGGATGTGACAGAAAAAGTTTGGGGACCACTGCTCTATGGGGTTTTGTTGTGGGTGATAAGGAGTAGGTCTTGATTTTACCCTGCAAGGGTGCATAGCTTAGCAATCAACTCTGATTCAGAGTTTGTTTCTTAATCATTATATATTGTTTTTGGAAAACCAAAAGGACAGAGAATATTATCCCATGCAGTAGCAGCAATAGTTTTGGCTTTTTGGTCTTTAGTAGGATATGTTTGGACCTACCCAATAAAATAATCAGTCACTATCAAAATGTTTCTTGTATCATAAGCATCAGTGTCTTATACTAAGAAATTTATGCATATTAGTTTCCATGTTGAATAAACCTTAATATTCACTAAAGGTACTGACTTTCTGTTCAATATTTTCTTCGATACACCTCTGACAAGTTCTGCTCTTACAGTCGATATCAACTGCCATTGTAGGCCAATAAAAGTGCTTTCTGGCTAATTCTGTAGTTTGCTTTATGACCATATGTCCAGCTTCATCATGGTTACTTTGCAGTGCAATTCCAGTGAAAATATGGGATTGCTAAATTATTAATGTCTTCTCTCTACCTCACTTTTCAATAGAGTACCTTTCCAAAAGTGAAGTCAATTTCACTCTCTTCTTAGCAAATGAACATCAGATTCTCTCTTCTCTCCATTACTAAACCTTTTACCTTCTCTGAATTATTCTTGCCACTGACTTATCTTTCTTCTGTATCTTTTTCCAGTCTCCACCACAAAATCCAGGTATCCTGGAGTCTCCTGGTCTTAGCTCTGGGTGTTTATAGTCATCTGTTCCAGCATTATCACCACAAGATAGTTTTCAATTCAGTCTTTGAAGGACTCTCTCTAGTTGTATCTTCTCCAGGTGTCCATACCATAATATATACTGCTTGTTTATGACACATAAGAACAAAGATAGCTACTGACAGTTGTGACCAATTCCCAGACACAAGTTTGGCACCGAATAGCTTTTCTGATGCACACTTCTGGAGCTTTAAAGTGCTCTTATTGTCACAAACAGACCCATGATGTCTAGGTGATAAAGAATCTGCTTCCACAGTCTGTTTGCCTGACTTTTATCTGATGATAAAATCATAAATTTTATGCTGCCTACCACCAATGAGAAGTGGCATTCAAATCTGCAGTTGGAAGAATGTGTGTTGGAGGACTATTGTCAGCCATGACCGCAAACTTCACACAAATAGTCATTGACTATTTTGGGTACAGCCCATCTGAACTCAAGTTTATGCACAGGATTGGACTATGTATTTACTCTGAATTTTCCTTCTTGTTCTTGATGCAGTGCCACTCCAAATCATGTCAAACTGGCATCTGTATGTAATATATACGGAAGCTTCCAGTTAGCAAATCCCCAAATGGGTGCAGTTATTAACAATTCTTTTATGGTAGTAAAAGCTTCCTGAAGACTCTGAGTCCATTGAAATATTAGCTTTTGTCTATACCATGATATCACTTTTTGTACTCTGTCTACAAGACGTAGTGTTAAAGGCTCAGTAATAGCAAAGAACTTCTCTACAAATCTTCTTTAGTAACCTGTGGATCTCAGGAATGTTCCTGCTTCTCTCACAGTCATTGATCTTGTCCAGTCCTTTAAAGGAAACAACTTGCTGTAGTCATGTTATGTACTTTTCTATGAGATCAAGTGTTCCAATACTTAGCACACTTATGGAAAAAAAAACTTGTATTTGGAAACTGATAACTCCAACTCATATTCTACCAAACACTGAAGAACTCTCATCACTCTTGGTCATGTTCCTGATGGATTTCTGAAAATATTGTCAAGTCAAACAGCAATGCTATGACTTCTGTGTGGATGTTGTCCTTCATACCTCATTCTGTCACTGATTGGAATATTTTAAGAGCACTGGTCAGTCCTTGCACTATCATATCAAACTTGCAATGTCTCACTGGTGTAATGAATGCAATTTCTGGTTTATTTTCCTCCACCTCAACTTGGTAGTAGCTGTTTTTCAAACTGAGAACAGTGAGTGACTTGAATCCAGAAAGGAAAGATAGATATTCCTCCATTCATGGTAAATGATAGGCATCCTCCCTGATGATGCTAGTAAATCACCTCAAGGTACCAGTGTTCCTTCTCACTAAAACAATTGGAGAAGCACAAGGATCTGCAAATTAGTCAGTCTTTCCAGGCCAGAGATACACACTCTTCTTCACTCCTCTGGTCCCAACCAAGAACTGTCCTGTTAAGGCTGTGCAGCTCTTTTTATCTGAGAATGCTGGGCTTTGATTGGCTCTTTCCAGGAGGCATGTCTGGACAGGCTTGGTGAACCCATCTCTGCTGTGCCTTTCATGTTACTTTGCTGTTTTGTGGGATGTGTGTAATAGGACTGTGGGGCCCCCTGTAGGAGCTGCAAAGGCTAGGTAGACACCATCAGGGAGATGTTAAAAAAAAAGTCAAAGGTTTTGGAGTCAGATGGGTATCTACAAGCAGATAAACAAGATGTGGTAAATTTGGCGAACACTCAGGGTATGTCTAGACTGATGGTGGCAAATTTGCCGCCGTCAGCTCGACATTCTGGGTAGGAGCATCATTGGCCCAGGAAAAGACTGGGACCCGGGCCCAATCCCCTGAATCCCAGCCCTTGCCCCTGGGTCCGATTTAGACTCGGGGCCCCAGGCTCCTACTGCTGCCAGCTCAGCATCCAATCACCGCCCATGGATGGTGCCGGGAGAGGTAGTGGCTGCCATGGGTGGAAGAGGCAGGCACTGCCGTGGCTGGCCCAGATCCTGGATACCCAGCCAGGAGGGGCAGGTGCCATTGGGGCCAGCCCGATACCAGATACTTGGGCAGGGATGGGGATGGGAGAGGAAGGGAGTGCCAGCCATTCAGGGCACTGGCACTGGCACTCAGAGCATGTGCCCCATGTGCCCTGCGCTAGTGATGCGCCAGGTCTGGGAGCGGTTCTCAGTGACTCTGAACTCACTGAGCCACTCCCAAAAGTTGGCCCCAGAAGTCCTGGGAGTCAGGGTGTGTAGGGGAAAGCCAACCGCAAGGGATTTGCGGTTGGCTTTTCCTGGATGTGTACTGGAGGCTTAAAAAGTTGCTGCCAGTTACACAATGAATTTTATGTTTGCATGGAAGAAATGAAACTAGAAAGCAGAAGTTGTGAGGGATTAGCATTGTACAGCTTACAAAAGGTTCATGGTGATAGAATGAACTAGAGAGATATAGAAAATAAAATATCCCATGTAGGAGATACTAATAAATATTCATAGTACAAAGTGGAGAAGGAGGAAAATATCAGGGAGAAAAAAGAGCTTCTGGGACAACAAAATGCAATTCAGGGCATAAAAGAAAATATAAGGGCTATAGTGGAAGATGCATTTCTTGTAAGTGAAGATAAATGTGTAGCATTTGTGATAGAAGTTATTAATTGCACTTTACAGATGGGGAGGAGTAATGGAAGAATTAAAAAAAACCAAAAGCAGCAGAAGGTAATTTCTCAATAGACTTCATTGATGCAATTTTAAATGAAGAGAATAAAGTAAATTAAACACACAATTATTAACATTTGCCTGGAAAAGGAAAACAGTTTTTGAAGTGTAAAACAAACCCAAAGTGTGATATGTGTAAAGAGAAAAGATTATGTTCAATTGTCAGCATTATGTCTACACAGCACTTTTATCTCGAAATAGCACTGGTTATTTCAAAATAAAAGATATTTGGTCCAAATGACGTTTTCTTATTTTGAAAGGACTGATCTGGTCCTTTTGAAATAAGAATTGCTGTTTCGAAACAGGTTAAACCCGATTGTTTCAAAATGGCTGTTATTTTGAAATGGTTATTTCGAAATAAGGCCGTTTGGACATGTTGTTTCGAAACAACACCATTGTTTCGAAACAACTGTTTTGAAACAACATGTCCAAATGGCTGTATTTTGAAATAACCATTTCAAAATAACAGCCATTTCAATAGCAGGCTTTCCCTTAATTCGAATTAACATTTTGTTAATTCGAATTAACTTATTTCAAAATAATGACTTGATTTCAAAATAACTCATTTCGAAATCCTTATTTTGAAATAACGATGTGTGTGTAGACATAGCCATTATATGGTGTTATCAAAAATGACAGAGACATAAGAGGAGGAAGATATCAGTATATTTATAAAGGAATGTCTTAGTTGTTTTAAAATAGACAAACTCCAAAGGGGCAGTCATTTTAGTCTAGTTCAGTAAAAAAAAACAAGGGGTGTTTCTACAATGAAAAGTTTTTTGGGGATAAGGAGGCTTATCCCAAAAAAACCATTTCCCTGTCTGGAAAGGCATTTGCTATTTGAAATAAAGCAGTTCTGTATTTTGAAAAAAACAAGCACTTTTTTTCAAAATCATTAAGCCTGCTTTAATTTTGAAAGAGCAAATCTTTTGACATAGTTATTTAAAAAAAAGCTATTCCAGGACGTGGAATTAGCGTTTTCAAAATAATTATTAGGGGATTCCCCCTGGGAAGGCTGTATTTTGCCAGTCCCTCCCTGTCAAGGCAGGATTCCCTGCCAGGGAAAGATGCCCCTGCAGCTTTGTTCCCCACAGGGGACAGAGTCCCCTCTGGGGCAGCCAGGGAGCCCTGTCTGGGTTGTGTTCCCCACCAGGGCAGCCAGCAACCCCTGCGGGGCTGCACACCATGGCTGGGGCAGCCAGGAACCCTGGCAGGGCTGTATTCCCCGCCGTGGCAGCCAAGGAACCCGGGCTGGCCTGCAATCCTAGCTGGGCAGCCAGGGAACCAGGGGTACCACTTCCCACCCCCCCCACATGCTGATCTGGTCCCCAGCCTCTCTGTTCAGAATGGGGGGAGCCAGTAGGGAGCTCAGAGCCTGATGAGACTGGGAGCTACTTGCCAGTGCTGCAAGCAGCTCCGAGCCCAGTCGGGCTTCTAGCACCCTGCCCCTGTGTTCAGGCTGCGTGGGGCTAGGGGGCTAATTGGGCTTGGAGCTGCTTGCAGCAACTAGTAAGCAGCTCCCAGCATGATCAGTTTCACAGCTGTGAAACTGACCAGGCTGGAGCTGCTTGTGGCGTGCCTGGTCTCCCAGTCTCATCCTGAACAGGGAGGCTGGTGGGCAGATCAGCATGTGGGTGGGGGCAGTGGCACCCCCAGTTCCCTGGCTTCCCCACTGGGATTGCAGACCAGCCAGGGTTTCTGGCTGCTCCTCTGGGGACTGCAGCCCTGCCAAAGCCCCTCCAGGGTTCCTTTGCTGCCCTGGAGGAGGCATCTCTCCTAGGAGGGGAAACCTGTCTTGGGGGGAGAGTCTATTTTGAGTTAGAGAGTATAATGTAGACTCTCTAACTTGAAATACTAATTCCTACTTTAGTTTGAAAAAGGAGTCTCATGAAGACTCACTTTTTTGAAATTATTATGTTGAGTTAATATGGACAAAGTTATTTCAAAATAGCTATTTTGACATAGCTAAGAAGTCCTGTTCCAAAGGGGCAGTGTTAGTCTAGTAAAGCAAAAAAAGCAAAGTGCCTGTGGCACTTAAAGACTAAGGCTGTGTTCACACACAGGCATTATTTCAATAGAAGTTGTGTTGGAACAACTTGTATCGAAATAATGCCTTATTTCGAAATAACTTAATTCGAATTAACAGTTTGTTAATTCGAATTAAGGAAAAAAGCTCAAAGTGAAATAGCAGTTTCAGGCTACAGTTATTTCGAAACAAGTCACTGTTGTTTCGAAACGACATGTTCGGATGGCATTGTTTCGAAACAATCATTTTGAAATAACATTGTGTCATCCCCACATGGGGTTTAAGTTGTTTCAAAACAACGCCGTTGTTTCGCAACAACAGGTGCCATTGTTTTGAAACAACCGTGCGTCGTGTGAACACGGTATTTCTTATTTCGAAACAACCTCTGTTGTTTTGAAATAAGAGTGCTGTGTGAACACAGCCTAACAGATTTATTTATTGCATGAGCTTTCATGGGAGAACATCGCACTTCATCAGATGATTTGAAGAGAACTTACAGAAACCACAAAAAAAAAAGGAGTCCTGTGGCACTTAAATTTATTTATTACATGAGCTTTCGTGGGAGAAAAATCTGATTTCATCAGACACTTTGAAGAACAGTTGCCATGCATAATGTAAATCTTCAGTATAAACATTGCTGAGATTCTTCTGCAGAACATTAATACCTGGATATAATGTATAATGTTCACTATTCATGGAAAAAACTAGACAGTCTAGAACTGGAAGAGTTAGTTAAAGATCTCAAAAGCCCCTACATCATTTGTGGCGCTCTTAACAGTCAAAATGAATGGGCAAGTATGAAACCTAATTATAATGGTATTGCCTGGAATAGTTCACTGCGATAAACAGCCTTCTCGGACTAAATATTGGAGCACCAACTAGATTTACTTTGATGGATGGAATCTTTTCATGTTTACATTTGGAATTGCACCAAGCACTACACCAAGTAAATGCAACTAGGAAATTTATAAAGAAGCTTGAATGTGAAATGGTCATTTCCCTATGCTAACTGTATAGCGGGCCAAGGTGAGGATGAAGAAATCCCTATCTGGAGCCTTTTGAAAGCTACTGGTGACTTCCAGAGTAAATGTGATGAGTAGCAATCATATAAGTGATAAGATAAAGGAATTTCATGATAATATATTGAAGGGAATTGTAATGGCAGCCAGCCAGATTAGCTATATGTAAGATATCAAATATACGCTTGGCTTAACATGAGTAACTAGATGTAGATAAGGCCACATTTTTCAGAAAGTATGATTGTGGAGGTAAATGCATCATTAGACTAGAGATCAGATGTCCATAGTAGCTAATGAGGAACACTTTGGTATCATTCATAATAGACCAAACAACAAAAAAAGTCTGAAACATAAGATGAGGTAAAGAAAGGTCATCCATATACAGTGTGTGGAGAAAGAATGATGTGCAGGGATTGTTCCTGCAAAGTAACCAAGACAATCCTGAAGTGTGCTGTATAATGTAAAGTAATGCAATGTATGTGTAAACATTTAAGAAGGAAGACTTTTTGGTGTAATTTGCATTTGTGAGGTACCCTCAATACTCGCTCTGAATTTAAGCTGTGGTTTATACTGATAGTGAAATTCAACATAATGCTGCTTGCCTCCACCTCCTACAGCCTGTGTCTCCACTGTCAGAGAAGTAAAATAGGAAAAAAAAAAAAGGAGCTGTAACTTGAGTTGCTAACACCACCCCTGCAAGTGGGGGACCACTGAGGTTGACATCTACCATTCAAATTTAGGTCCATGCAGTCAGGGAGCAGCTTTTCTGATTTTTCCTGTCTGCTACACCATAGCAACATAATTTCTCAGCTGCCTGCAGCTCTGGAAAGTTTTCAATTAATTACTTTCTCTGAATGAAGCACTGTGCCTCTCTGTTGTGCCTGCAGCAGAGAACCAGTCAAGGAAAGCTTTCCCTGTTTCTTTTTCTTTTAGAGAAGAAGGGAGGGGAAGTGAGCAGAAGACGACTGCCTCCCCATAAGCTCCTGCACCTATTACCCACAGTGCAATACCTTTCAGGAAGTAATGTGAGCATGGGGGACACAAGATCCTGAGCAAACAATTTTGTTGTGATCACTCACCTTCACCTTTTGTAATTCGACAACCCCACCACCAGTGTAGACAAGTCCCACATCTGATCATATCAGCATAGATTTGGTATATGAATGATGAAATCTGGAGTTGAAATGAGATCTTGGGAAGCCACTGGAATAAAGTCTTGGGGGGCTCCCAACAATGGGGCTGTGGCTAAAATTCTGGATTCCATTTTTCTGGAACAGGTAATGTATAATTTTATTATATGTGTAGCTCTGCTGTTAAGGATTGCAGTCCAGCATCTAAGGAATGGCATTATAAGGAAGGGTTCAAATTTAATGAGGTTTACAGTACACTGAGGAGTGGATTAAATCCAAAAATGGCCTTTATGGACCCCCAGAGCTGTATTAGGGGGCGACTGGGGCCAAATGGAGAATAAAATCCAGTGAATAGTGCTGAATAGGAAATATAAAGAAGCAGCAAACAGTTATGATCTTACATGGCTAACTATTGGGAATTGGAGCCTAAAATCAGCAAGTCAAGAATGTAGAATTGCCACAAACTCAGAAATCCAGTTCCCCGATAGAATGAAGATTGTAAAAGAAAGAAAGTGACAAGGACTTACGTGAACTGTTAGGGATGTATAATGGTGGCACAAAGATTTATTAAACCAAAGAAAGTGAGTTGGAGGAAGTGTTGTAGGAAAATAATTCCAAGGTTGCAAAGAGATATAAACAAATTGAAAGAATGGTTGAGGTATAGAGAAAAACAAATTTCAATGGTTTTTTTTAGCAACTGCAAAACATTGAAAGTTCTAACCTAGTGCAAGCAGACATTTTAGCAGAACAGTTCCAATAAGTTAGAAAAGATTGAAATCAAAGTAAAGAGTTTCATGAACAAAAAAGAATGTTTGCTGAAGAAAATTTTGAGCGCCTCAATAGCTGACTAGACAATAACAATGATGAACTGAATGAAAATTTCATTATAAAGGAACTTGGAAAAGCTACAGACAAAAGTAAAAATTCAGCCCCACGTAAAGACAGCTTATGTAATTCAATGATTAAGCACCTGCTGGAGGAGATTTTAAGGGTTTCATTGAAATTATATTATGGGATATGGGGAAACAGGAATACCACCAACAGAATGACTGCAAGCAGTGGTTATAGAGAAATCAGGCAAATTATGCACAGGGCCTGAGGCGTAGTGACCAACTGTCCTCCCATCATACATGGGCAAAATTATGGAAAGAATGATAAATGAAAGCTTAGTAGCATATCTGGGAAAAATTAAATTATAAACTGCATATGATGTGATTTCAGCAAAGGATCAGGCACATTTGGTCATACTGTAAGATTATAAATGGAAATACAAAGAAGTATGAGGAATAGAAAGTTTATGATAGCTGTCTTTTTGACTATTGAAAGAATATACAATATGACATGCTATGAAAGAAAGGCTTGCAGTATAAAATAGCCACAATTCTAAGAACGTTCTGGTGGATAAGAGACTCCTCAAGTGACAGGACAGGGTGAGCAAACTTTTTGGCCTGAGGGCCACATCTGCTGTGTGGTGGACTTCATGGTGGGGGAAGAGTGGGGAAAGAGGTGGAACTGGGAGGGGGGCAGCAGCTGCCATGCTCGGCCAGGACGCTAATGCTGGACCCATGCAGTGGGAGAGGGGCAATTGCTGCCTGCCAGCTGGTGCCCTGCTGCTGGGCCCATGCAGTGAGAGAAAGGTGGTGGTCATGCTCTGGCCAGGGTGCCACTCTTGAGCCTCCATGATGGGGAAGAGGTGAAGCTGGTGGGGGGGGGGGGCAACAGCTGTGCTGCTGTCAGGAGGGTGCCGCTGGGCCCATGTAGTGGGAAAGCAGAGGCTGGGGAGGAGACTGGGATGGGGAAGCGACTGCCATGCTCTGGCCAGGCCCAACTGGAGAGCCTAGTGAAGGGCTGCCATGGGCCACATGTGGCTTATGGATCACATTTTGCATATCTCTGTGAAAGAACCATACAAGTCAGGATGGGGCAACTTTGTCATATATCTATAAACTCACTAATGTCACTCAACAGGGGAGTATTATCAGCCCTACTTTATTTAATATTATTATTAATCAGCTCCCAGAGATTATATGGTAGAAATAGATATTACTCTATTAGTGAATGTATCAGGGTTCATACAAAGCCCAGCAGGTCAAGTAAGCAGGCTGCAGCTCGACATCTCCAGGATCCTGGGAGGTCTCATTGGACAATCTGGGGTCCTGGTGGTCAGGTAAAACTCTAATCTTCTCTGTGGAGAAGATGGATTTCTATGGATTTCTTTAGCACAGAAAATAAGTGGCTTTTTTTTCCTGTAGACACATTTTCCTTCACTCTTCCCCATTTGATTGCCAGAATCCTCTTTAAGCAAGATTTTTCACTGGGAGTGTACACTACAGGTGCTTGGGGTGGGGTCTTCTGGGTCCACTATTTCTCCGTCACTCCTTTAGTCTTAGTGAAGGATCTGTAAATCCAATCACACAAGACAGCTGTGTTATATTGGCCAAACACAGAAGACTTATGACAGCTGTGGAAAGAACTAATGAGGAATTCAGTGGGGGTTTCAGACTGGGTAAATATTTGGGGATGTAAGTTTTCATTTGCTAAAACAAAAGGAATGATTTTCACAAAAAAGGAAGATTGGAAAAGAATGGAACCTACATATCTATGCGAAGAAAATTCAGGAAGTTCAACATTTTACATTCTTAGGAGTTCTGTTCAAGAAACTAACTTGGAAAGGTCATACAGAAAATATCAAGATTAAATGTAAAGGTATGATAAATCTGCTTAAAAGTATTGCTGGGACCAACTGGGGTACAGCTAAGAGAATGTTGATGACACCAATAAGACTGTTTACAGATAATGGATGACAAACTTCCTCTTGAGCTTTTAAATCAACATTTAGTCCATGTTCTACAAATCTTTGAGGAGTAGGTATTATCACAGAGTTGTGTCTGATGCAAGAAACTGTCAAAGAAATGCTGATAATTTTAAGGATGGAAACTGCTACAATGAATGTTTTGGGTGAACCTGAATGGATATAGTGAAGATAAGAGTACCAAACTAATATATAAGGATTGTTGGAAATAAGGTAACTGGGATCACAAACTGCCCTGTTTAAGTCAAAGGTTGCATAAAAAATACCAGAAAAGTAGAGACAGGAAGATAGTAAAATCCTTCATCATGGGAAATAAAATACTTCAGTTATGGATTTGGAATTATATGTGTGACAGGTTGCTCTAAGAATGTGAGCCAGTGTGCTGCTGTGACCCCTATATCTCCACATCTAAACCTTGTCATATCTGACTTTGCCAGGTGACTACTCATTCCTGAGTCATCCCACACTAGCCTACTACATGTAATCAGTCTTAGGCAGCGAGTATGTGAACTCTGGCCACGTATGGCATGGTCCCCAAGTGAGCATCCTCAGTTCCCAGACACCAGACTGGTAACTCCCACCCTATAGAGATAGGGACCTCTACCCAATCACCATAGACTTATGTACACCATTTGTCATGGAAATGGATAGGTTCAGCCTTTCTGATTCACACCCTTTGAAGTCCACACAGCTTTATATTAAACAAACTCTAGTTTATAGATTAGCATATGATTTTAAGCAAGTATATAGCAAATCAATGTGCAATTACTTAATAAATGAGTCAGGAGTTACCACAAATAAATAAAAGATGTAAAACACATGCTATTCTACTAGCACTGTTCCAAGGTTACTCTTTAGTCTGTTCTCCTCATTCTTATCCATGATGCTGACTACTGGTGTAGTTCAGCCAGCTCAGGCCCTCCTGGCCATTGGATAGGCTCAGTATCTTGTAGTTGCTTTTAATATGGTGTTTTTCTGGCAAAAGTGAGCAGCTTCCCTCACTCTCAAAGTGTCTGCATTTCTTTTCATTTCCCCTGCCCCCCCCTGCACTCTGTACTGCTGTGTGATTTCCTTTGTCCCACCTGAACTAGGCAGCTAAATTTGTATTACCTGAGTCATGTAACCCTCTAACCTCAGAGAAGGAGCTCTTAAGATCTGAACTGTGTAACATGCTTCACATCTGTACACATACATGATGCTGCAGGACATGTTACACCATAACAATATGGTAGAGCATTCAAAAGGGAAACTTGCACAGCATAATTGGCATCAAACCACCCAAATATATTGCAAAAGTGAACAGAAAAATTACATAGACCATAGCCCATTGTGCATCACTTCACAATATGATATGACGAAGGGAAGACCAAGACTGTGATCAACAAAATTTATGAGTTTATACCTGGCACATAGGGTCAGCACTGCCAAATCTATACACACATTTAAAGATCACAACATGGTGAGCTTGAATGGCCTTTAGTGTCCCTGAATTTGGAATTAAGACACCTATAAGACCATCCAATTTTATGGCCACTATGAAAGTTGAATTGTTAGGCATACTGTTGGCACTGATCTGGAGAAAGGATGCATACCTGCCTACAGTCGCTATCCTACTTGACTCCTTATCGGGTATAACTATGATCAGCCAGGGAGCCTCAGAAAACAGGAATGACTTAATCAAGGACCTAATTGTTCTAAATTACAGGGGCAGTACAATTAGATGTATATATAGCAATAGCATAGATACCAACTTATGTTGGGATACCTGGCAGTGAAATGGCAAGTGAAGCAATGAAAAATGTCTTAAGGATGAGGAGGCTGATGCAAAGTTTCCCCTAAATAAACAAGAATTAAAGCTTGGTTAAGAAAAACTAAAAAAGGAATAGCAAGGATACGAATCAAAAAGAAAAAAAAAAGGACAGAGGTTCTACGAAATATGTCAAAGACTCAAGAATAAGTGCCACACGACTCCTTGGGTTTTTTTTGCTTAAATCTATGATCAATTAAGTGAAGTAACTATACTTAGAGTGCTATCAGGTCATTGTGATTGAATGGTAATTTATATCTACTAAACAAGCAGAAAGACAGTTTGTGTGAAACATGTAAAGTTAAAGAAACAGCTGAGCATCTGCTGTGGCAATACAGGGAGAATTCTGCAGCAAGACAGGTTCTTTATGAGGAACTCAGGTGCCTCAAACTGAAAGAATATAGTCTGAATGGATTGTTGAGAGTACTGGGAAAGTGGGGCAGCATTAAAAAAAATCTTACACTTTTTTTAAGGATACAGAACAGGATGAAAGGATATAGATTTTTTCTATGGCAAGATTGCAATAGGTGGTGGTTATGGGCTCACATGCTGAGTCTGCTGCACCATAAAAAATGACACAGAAAGAAAGAAAAAGAAAAGATGCAATCACTCCAGAAGATGAGGAAGGGTGCCAGGAACAAAGAGGGAATTCAGAGGCTTGAGCTCCTTGAAGAGGGAAAGATTAAGGAAAGCTGATTATAAGAAGCTGTAGGTGAAAGAAATTGGATTCTCTGCTACTCACTATGACTAGGAGAATAATCTGGCATGAGAACTCAGCATTCCCTATTTACCCATTTATATTTGCTTAAATAACTAATGGAAACTGCAGTTAGTAATTATACATCCAGAGGCAATTATTGCCCTTACTTATACTTCTTACAACCCAGGCAACTCAACACGCTTGTAGGTTTACATGAGGACCGAATTTGATTAAAAATGTATCTTATTAGCTTCTCAGATCAAGGACCATGTCTTTATATATATTTGTACATCATTTAGCACAATGGGGCCCCAATCCCAATAGAGGCTTCTAATGCGGTTGCAATATAAATATTAAACAATGTTAATAAAACAGTTCTGAAGGAAGTGGGATTGCCTACAGGTTGTCTAGCAGAATACAAAACTTTTCCTTTCAAGTCCATAAATTCAAATCCAATGCAGCCAAGTAGCCACCAGCATCCAAGGGGCATTCACTTTCCTGTAGAACTAGAATTGGTGGTCTCAGTGCATTTGTTTGGTGGGTGGGTGTCCACATCACAAAAAACACCAGTACAACTAGTGTGGGGTGGCAGTTCCATCAGTGAGAGAGAGAAAGCTTTATTGCAAAGGATGGTCTCTGTAGGTCAGGGTCAATTCACATTTTGGAGATGTTTCCACTGCCTATACCTGGTCTGAAAATGAGAATAAGACTCTAGTCTCCTTTGCTGTCAATCAGATACTTTTCAATAGCAACTAAATTAATCTTAAGAATATGAGCTAAATTCCCTGTGCATATATGTGCTTTCCCTGATGACACAGATATTGATGGGGGGAGGCATTGCAGGACACTCACATTTGCAAGGGAGGAGAAAGGGAGG
This sequence comes from Podocnemis expansa, assembly GCA_007922195.1. Taxonomy (NCBI): domain Eukaryota; kingdom Metazoa; phylum Chordata; order Testudines; family Podocnemididae; genus Podocnemis; species Podocnemis expansa. The sequence goes on from ML681992.1 coordinate 40,893,877, forward strand.
ACAGTGGGAAGCTCAGAGCTGAACAGTATTTTACCTTACTGCAACATGATATTTTCATATTCTTAACATTTATATTATACTTTATTTTGGAGGGGGAAGCAAACTAGAGTTAAATCCTGCAGTCTTTATTTCTGCAAAATACACATTAGTTTACATGACCGTGTGATCAGACCAAGGACTAAAGACTACAGTAAGGTTCAAATAGGAGGCAAATATACAATGAATGAGCTAACTGATCATTTTGTCTCCTAAAATATTATTTTGTTTTCTGTGAAGAAAACTCTTCACAGAAGGACACCTCACTTGCATTTCAAGAGAGTTCTACTTAAAGACAGACATTAGTTTTGGAGCAACAGTGCTGGGTTCTGATGACTCTGCCGCAGATTCAAATCTCCATTCAATCATCTGTAAAATGGGTATCATAATTATACCCACCTCAAGAGGTTTTATGAAATTAATTTATATAGAAAACAACACATCTTGCAGGCATACCCACATGTGCTAATATTCCTTAAATATACGGATGTACTTCTGACAAGGTAAATGACATCGTGACAATGGGAAATATAAATATATTGAGCAATTTCATTAGCATGTTTAACACATACCATTTTTTCCTTCAGATTTTTATAGAGGCTATTTCACAGAATCATAGATTCTATTTGTGTAATTCATCTTCCTAGTCTGTGCACCCTTTGACTAGTGCAGGAAACCTTTTTGTCTTGCATGGCTGACTGAGAACAATTGTCTGCTCATACAGTAGACCTAATTAATTTGTGACACTGAGACCATTTACAGGGTGTGGAAAAAGTAATCATAGAATCATAAGGTTGGAAGGGACTTCATGTGGTAATCTAGTCCAACCCCCTGCTAAGAGCAGGAGCACTCTCACTAAATCATCCCAAAGAGGGTATTGTCTAACTGGACCTTAAATATCTCCAAAGTCGGAGATTCCACCACCTCCCTAGGCAACCTACTCCAATGCTTCACCACTCTCCTAGTGAGAAAGTTTTTCCTAATATCCAACCTCGACATCCCAGGATGCAACTTGAAACCATTGCTCCTTGTTTTGCCCTCCATTACTACTGAGAACAGCCTAGCTCCCTCCTCTCGGGACCACCCCTTCAAGTAATTGAAAGTTGCTATCAAAACACCCTCAGTCTTCTCTTCTGCAGGCTAAATAAGCCTAGTTCCTTCAGTCTCTCCTCATATGTCATGGGTCTCAGCCCCCTAATAATTTTCGTTGCCCTCCTCTGGACTCTTTGTAATTTGTCCACATCTTAACCACTAACGTCGAACACAAATAGACCACAGGTTAATGTTAAGAACAAGAATTATATAAATTCCCAAGTCAGAGGTCAATGCAGTAAAACACAGTTATGGAATATTGGCAGTCTGCATTTTTCCTGTTGGATTTTTATACGGGTGAGTCAGCTTCCCAAGCAGAGCTTGCTAGTTGAAGCTACAGCTGCCATGTCCATGGTGCAAGAGACAACACTGGAGATTCATTATTGTGAGTTGAGTAATGGCATGTGGGTAGAGTTTAGACAGGAACATAGATATACTGTAAAATCAAATATGGCAATACAGAAATATCTTGTGATTACTTGTTCTGATAGAACATTAGTCAATTAAATTTGACTCAGAGGCAACCATTTTGCCTCAATTCCAAAGCAACAACTTTATCCAAAAAGGATAAATTCTAACTGTTTTAGTATCTACCACTCTTCCTGAAATGTAACCTAGTTCAATGGTGCCATTCAAATGCCCATGGTTATGTTTATATTAAATTACTTAGCTGGATCAGAATCTATATCCACAGATTTTTGGTGATATTTACAATATTACAGATACACAGAATAAAAATAATAAAGTAATAAGAGAGAGACATAATTTAATGCTGTGGTTCTTAACCTTTTAGAGGTCCTGCATCCCCTATAGTGATACATGGTAACCCCCCACCTCTGCCAAAAAAATAGCATAAAAAAAAAGCTCCCCTCTCACCCCTATGGGTGGTATGTGTCTTCCTCAACCTCGGGTCCTCTACCAGAGGCCTGGGAGTTTGAGGGTTCTGCACAGTATCTTAGCTGTTCTGAGCACTGCACTCTTCTGGACAGAGAGCTCTGATGTTGTTCCTGGGATCTGTTGGACCCACTCTCCCAGCTTGGGAGTCACAGCCCCGAGTGCTCCTACCACCACTGGGACCACTTTGGCCTTCACTTTCCACATCCGCTCTAGTTCCTCTGTCAGGCCCTGGTACTTCTCCAGCTTATAGAATCATAGAATCATAGGGTTGGAAGGGACCCCACAAGGTCATCTAGTCCAACCCCCTGCCAAAAAAAGCAGGACCACTCACATTAGATCATCCCAGTCAGGGTTTTGTCCAGCTGGGCCTTGAACACCTCCAGAGATGGAGATTCCACCACCTCCCTAGGCAGCTTATTCCAATGCTTCACTACTTGCCTAGTAAGGAAGTTTCTCCTAATATCCAGCCTGGACTGCCCCAGCTGTAACTTGAAACCATTGCTTCTCGTTCTGCCCTCTGTTACTACCGAGAACAGTCGAGCTCCATCCTCCTTGGAGCAACCCTTCAAGTAGTTGAAGGTTGCTATCAAATCCCCCCTCAATCTTCTCTTCTGCAGACTAAATAAGCCTAGTTCCTTCAGTCTTTCCTCATAGGGCTTGTGCTCCAGCCCTTTGATCATTTTTGTTGCCCTCCTCTGGACTCTCTCTAATTTGTCCATGTCCTTTTTGTAGTGGGGAGCCCAAAACTGGACACAGTATTCCAGATGTGGCCTCACCAGTGCAGAATAGAGGGGAATGATCACATCCCTCGATCTGCTGGCAACACTTCTTCTGATGCAGCCCAGTATGCCATTGGCCTTTCTGGCAGCAAGCGCACACTGCTGACTCATATCCAGCTTCCCATCCACCATGACTCCCAGGTCCTTTTCTCCAGTGCTGCTATTTAGCTGATCACTCCCCAGCCTGTAGCAGTACATGGGGTTTTTTTGTCCCAAGTGCAGGATTTTACACTTGTCCTTGTTGAACTTCATGAGATTCCTCTTGGCCCACTGCTCCAATTTGTCTAGGTCTCCCTGAATCCTGTCCCTGCCCTCTAGGGTGTCTACTGTTCCCCCCAGTTTGGTATCATCTGCAAACTTACTAAGTGTGCAGTCATACTTCTCATACTCCTCCTTCCTGATGTTGCTGTCACTTGGCACTGCCACATCTATCAGCACCGCTGTCTTCTGGTCCTTGTCTATTACCACAATGTCTGGTTGATTGGCCAGTACCTGCCTGTCCGTCTGGATCTGGAAGTCCCACAGAATCTTAGCCCTGATATTCTCCACGACCTTCTGTGGGATCTCCCATCTGGTCTTGGGAGGGTCTAGCCCATACACTGTGCAGATGTTCCTGTACACAATGCCAGCTACTTGGTTGTACCGTTCAGTGTATGCTGTTTCTGCCTGCATCTTACACCCTGCCACTATGTGTTGGACTGTCTCTGAGGCCTCTCTGCACAGTCTGCACCTTGGGTCCTGTCTAGTATGGTAGACCCCTGCTTCAATGGATCTGATGCTCAGTGCCTGTTCTTGTGCTGCTATGATCAGTGCCTCAGTGCTGTCTTTTAGTCCAGCCCGTTCCAGCCACTGGTAGGATTTCCCAATGTCAGCCACCTCAGCTATCTGTCAATGGTACATCCCATGCAGGGTCTTGTCTTGCTATGGCACTTCTTCTGCTTGATCTTCCTCCCATGTCTGCTGCTGCCTCAGGCATTCTCTCAGCAGCTCATCTTTGGGTGCCATCTTACTGATGTAATCCTAGATGCTCTGGGTTTCGTCCAGGACAGTGGCTTTGACACTCACCAAACCCCGCCCGCCTTCTTTCCGGCTGGTGTACAGTCTCTGGGTGTTGGATTTGGGGTGGAAATCTCCATACATTGTGAGGAGCTTCCAGGTCTTCACATCGGCGGCCTCCATGTCCTCCTTTGGCCAGCTCACTATACCGGCCGGGTACCTGATGACTGGCAGGGCGTACCTATTGATGGCGTGGCTCTTGTTCTTCCCATTGAGCTGGCTTTTCAGGACCTGTCTTATCCTTTCATGGTACTTGGATGTTGCTGTCTTCCTTGACTCCTCATCGTGGTTCCCATGTGACTGTGGGATGCCAAGGTACTTGTAGCTGGTCTGTATGTCTGCTATGTCGCCTGCTGGTAGTTCCATCCCATCAGTCTTGACTATCTTCCCTCTCTTTACTACCATCTGGCCACACTTCTCCCAGTCCGAATGACATCCCAATATCCTCACTGTAGATCCGTGTCAGATGCTTTAGCGAGTTGATGTCTCATTCATTCTTAGTATACAGCTTGATGTCATCCATGTAGAGGAGGTGGCTAATGGTAGTTCCACTCTTGAACTTGTATCCATATCCAGTCCTTGTGATTATCTGGCTGAGGGGGTTCAAGCCAATGCAGAACAGCAGCAGGGACAGCGCATCACCTTGGTATATACTGCACTTGATGGCCACTTGTGCAAGCTGTCTTGAGTTGACTTCCAGTGTTGTCTTCCACAGTCCCATTGAGTTCTTGAGGAAGGTCCTTAGTGTCCTGTTGACTTTGTATAGTGCCAGACATTCACAGATCCATGTGTGCAGCATTGAGTTGTAGGCTTTCCTGTTGTCAATCCAGGCTGTGCTCAGATTGGTCTGTCTAGACTTTGAGTCCTGGGCGACTGCTCTGTCTATGAGCAACTGGTGTTTTGAGCCTCTGGTGTTGTTCCCAATGCCCTTCTGAGCTGTGCTCAGGTACTGGCCCATGTGGTCCTGTAGCTTGGCGGCTATGATGCCTGATAGGACTTTCCATGTTGTGGGGAGGCAGGTTATTGGCCGGTGCTGTTCCCTTGTGGGGGTCTTTCATGATCAGCACTGTCCTTCCTTGTGTTAGCCAGTCTGGGTGGGAACCTGCTGCTAGCAGCTGGTTCATCTGTGCTGCTAGGCGTTCATGCACTGCTGTTAGTTTCTTTAGCCAGTAGGGTGTGGATCATGTACGGCCCAGGTGCTGTCCAGCTCTTCATATTCTTGACCCGCTGTTGGATGTCTGCTACTGTGATGGTGACTGGTTCCTGTTCTGGGAGATTGCTGTAGTCTGTTCTCAGGTCCTGTAGCCACTTTGCACTGGTGTTATGAGTCTTCTGTTTCTCCCAGATGTTCTTCCAGTACTGTTCAGTTTCTGCTGTTGGTGGCTCTGCTGTTATTGTGTTGTTGCACTGCAGTTGGGAGTACACCTTGGATGGTTCTTTGGAGAACAGGGCATTTATCTTTTTGGCCTCTGCTTCTCTAGTGTATCTCCTTAGCCTGGTAGCCAGTGCTGTGAGCCTTTGTTTAGCAGTCTCTAGGGCTTCAGATGGAGTCAGGCCCTTGTATTTTTTCAGTAGCTGAGTCTTATCCTTAATCTCTACACCCTTTTGTAGTTCCACCAGCTGACTAACTTCTCTCAGTGTTGCCTTGATCTTATCCTCCAGCCTCATTTTCCAGGGGGGGATGTACTGCTGTTCTTTTTGATCGTGTAGCCAAGCTTCTCCAGGATTACAGAGGCTATAGCGTATACCAGTTAATTAGTTTGAGTTATGGTGGTAGTAGGAATTGTCGTTAGGGCTCTGTTGGCATCTTCTAGCATACTATCTGATGGTACTTCTCCAATGAGCCTTGATAATCGGTCTCGAGGGTTGACTAGCTAGTTTATCCATGATCTTATGCCTCATATCAGCTGCAGTGCTCTGTAATGGAGGGGGTGGCACTGAAGTTTCAGCTTCAGGTGTTGGCTGCACATCTAGTTATTCTTCTGGGTCTTCTTCTTGAGTCCAGGATGTAATGTGGAGTTGGTCTATCTCAAGTTGTGAGAGCAGCTGCCTCTTTACTATGTTGAAGCGTTGGGTAACTAGCTGTTTCTCAGTTAGCGTGGATGTAGGTCTTTTGTCCATCCATAGTTCCTTCATACATTTCATATATCCCCTCTCATTAAGTCTACTCTTGTAGTAGCATTCCATCAATTCCAGGTTCTCTTGTCTCATCCATTATGGTTTGTTATATACTGGTGTGGTATTGCTGATGTATCATCTTTCTTCATCTGTCATGATGATGTCACATTTGAAATATATTGGGTGGATGTTTCATGTTTAAATTATACATTACTCCCACACCCCTTAGACTCCCTTCCCAGACCCCTTTGTGGTGCAGGCACCCCAGGTTAAGAACCCCTCATCTAATGGATTGAACACAGAATTGGTAGCCAGGAAGTCCTTTCTTTTCTAAGTGTCAGATCTAGAAACTTCATCATTAGGATTGGACAAAAAGCAAGAATTCCTTGTCACTAAAAAATTGAGAGTTCAATATTTGTCTTCATTCTGACAAGGGGCAAAACTAAGAATATTCAAAATTTTTTGCAAAGAAACATGAGGGCACTTTCTTCCTCAAATAGCTAATAACTCATGTAGGCTTTAGAAAACCCAGGTTTAAATCCCTGTTCTGAATTTTTTGTAGCCATGTCTACTTTTAATTTAAAAAAAAAACTCCTTTACTTTTATTTAAAAATTTAGAAAAAAGCACACAAAATGTTTTCTTCAACAAGAAGTAAAATGTTTTAAATTTTTTAAAACAAATCGATAGCAGAAAAAAATGTCTATTATTCACTGACATTTATTTAGAGGACAATGCCCCTGCTATGCCTCTCTCTCCATGGGAAACTTGGAGGGTAGTGAGGAAGTGAGCTTCTCTGTCCTCAAGGCACAGACCCTGCCTGTGCTCTCCACAGGAAGGTTCAGTTCCACACCATCCCCAACGCGTCTGTGACAAACAGCACAGTTTTGCTTTAGGCTTGTAACGCATGTGCTCTCCCTCACTTTGCAGATGATAACGAAAGATATCTTGCTTATAGATAATGTCCTAATTAAACATTGAAGGCAATAGTCACAAACCCTCTAAGTGGTGCAGAACAGTCAGTAAATCATAATTATGCAAGAAGACGTGGTGGCTCCATTTAAAGAGAGAATCGGAGCCTATTTCCTTCATTAGCATTAGAACCGTCATTCCCTCTGTGCTGAACTTCTGCAGGGCATTAGGAGGTGTTTTTAATGCCACTATTTAATGAATAATGTAGTTGCATTGTACAAACAAAGGAAGATCACCACAATGTCACATAATTTGCTTTGGGCAAATCTGGTTTACGCATCCCAGATAATAGAAAAATTTCCATTTTTGTTCATGGTCTTTCTTTTCTTTTTCTTTTTTGGAAAAAGATAGACGCAAATGCCCCCAGCCCCCAGTACTGATTTGGTGTATTTATTTATTTGTCTCTGTTTGTTTGTTTGTTTGCTTCCTTACCTCAAGTAATATTGCAGATGAATATAAAAAGATGATTAATTTTTGAAGATACATGTGTGATGTTTCTTCCTATCACTTAGACTTAGAGGCAGATATTTTACAATTACTAACAGCAATTTACAAGATAAAAAGAAATACTTCCTACTATATCTATCCCACATCAGTTTAGTTACAGTGCTTCTGTGAACTTGGCAGTATTTTCCCAAAGCCTGATGGATCATTTAGCAGAGTGCAAGCACAGCAGTCTGAAGGGTCATCCACCCCTCTCCCTGCTCACAGATATTTACAGGCTGCTTTGAAAGACATTCAGGGCCCTTTCTCTCTCGTTCTCACAGCCATGAAAGGTGGTTTGGAAAGATTATTAATTGCAGCCAAATAAAAACAAAAAACTTTACAAATAGGAAAACCACAGCTGTCTCTTGTTTTTGTAAGAAAGAATAAAAACCCTTCCAAATGGAGCATGAGTTGTTTTACTTTTTGGACCACAGCTCACCTAAGTGAATTGTGACCTCCAAAAGTGACCTCTTTTTATACTTTGCTATAGATAAGAGAAAGAAAACAGACTCTTTTGCATAAATACATGGGACTTGAAGCTTAGGCATTTGAGAGGTTCTTTTCTACATGTATAGTCCTACTATAATCCCTATTGGACTCTGCTCTTGGGAAAGGCTTAACTCAGAACCACCACAGACTCTGAGACATCTGCACATGTCAAGTAGCATCTTGCTTCATCACTTACATAAAGTGGCTCTGAGAGTTGAATAAGTTGCACAACATGTGTCAGGCTCTCAAAATCTGGCCCTTAACTAGGGCTGTGGGTCACAGGAAAGCCAAGGAGCCTGGAGACTGATTGACTTTAGCTGAATAATTTATTTTGATAAGGACAAAGCCTTCATTTAGGGCCAAATTGCAGGATTTAGCTACTGGCTCCTGTTGCCTATTGTTGCCCTGACCTTTTGGGAGTTTGGACAGTCGTTTTCTGTGCACAGCACTTCCGTGAGTGAGCAGGGAGTGACTAGGATGGGGCAGCCTATGCTTCCTGGTGCTGGAGAGAGAAGATGAGTGGGATCTTACCTGAGTTGTACAAGGGTGTGGAAGAAGTTTTATATGAGACCCAGTTCCACAACCTCTAATACTTTATAGTAGCAGCTTCTTGGGGTACTGTATATGCAGCTGAATTTAGTCAGTCACCAAAGCTTCCTCATTTCCTGTGCTTTATAGCCAAGGAGGCTGGGTCAGACCCTTGGGAGAGGAACTCTTTCTCTATTATGGGCCATGGCTTTCCAAATGCCGAGTTCAATGCAGGCAATTTTTGCCTTGGGCTTTGCTCAGGGGAGCCCCAGCACAAGAACAGATTCTTTACTGCCGGGCTAAATGCTAGATCCCCAGAGAAGAGATTTAACGGTGCAGTGCATGACTTGAAGACTTAAAAGCAAAGCCTACAGAATGAGGAAAGAGAACATAGTTTGAATTATTTCTTTAAAAGCTTCTCCGACTTGAGAAGATTCATCTCCCTTCCCTTTCCTCTAAAACAAAACAGAAACATTCTACACTACTCTACAGTGACAACCAAATGACATGCACATAAATACACAATGCTCATTTATTTGGACCTAACTTTAGTTTTCCACAGGCTTATCTCTTGCACAAAAGCATTCTTGTTCTGATAACACCTGAAATAAATGAAAGCTGTTCCCTTAGCAACAGCCAGATCAGATGAATAATCTCAAAATGCTGGTAGAATAAATAGTGTAACTAATGTTTGTTAAATGTCTGGGCTCTGTGAAATATTGTTTTTCATCAGTGCAGTAAATGTGCTACTACTGAATGAAGGGTGGGTTTTAAAATGGTGTGTTATTATTTTGACTTGGAGTGTAATTTGTTTATGTGGATTAGAATGTTCTTAGAGCTCATATCTGAGCTTACTAGAAAAAATTCTAAAAGTCAATCTAATTTTTCTTCCCATTTAATTTGTAATTTATGTTTTGCTCTTAATGCCTCACTGAAAAGTTTTTAAAACATTCACTTTAGAGGTAACTCTACTTTAGAGAGCATTCTGCTAATATAGAGTATGTCAGCTTTATTTTTCCTCCCTCCTTTTCTAGTAAAATTCACATAAAAATATGATTGTTACTGCTTGAAGATGAAATCCAACAGAAAAGATAAGCAGCCTTTTTCTGTGCGGGGACTGTGTCTCAGTTTATGCTCGTATAGTGCCTACCGCAATGGGACTCAGTGGCCTTTATGCACTACTATTATCAAAATATATTATTAGAAGCAACACAGAGAGTCCTATTTAGGGGTAATTATCTGTCACCAGTGGAACCATGGAGTCAATCAGATTTAGGTGCTGTGGCCTTCTGCCACCTAAGAGGACAGCAGGCTAGAGGTCTGTGTTAATTCATTGTGTTATGTGGTCCAAGTTAATCAGTCAGCAAAGAGGATGGCATGCTTGCAACTCACTCACAAAGTGTTGGGGTATGTCCACATGTCTTTTTTATTTTGAAACAACACAGGTTATTTCGAAATATAAAAGATTTGGTCCACACGATGTTTTCTTATTTCGAAATGATGGGATCCGTCGTCGTGAAATAAGAAACGTCGTTTCAAAATAGGTTAAACCACTTTGATTTCGAAATGGCGGTTTTTCGAAACCGTTGTTTCAAAATAAGGCCTTTTGGACATGTTGTTTCGGAACAAACACAGTTCCAAAACAACATGATTTGACCTTCCTCCCGGGGTGCTTAGTACCCTGGGAGCATGGGCCACCCTTTCAGCACCCTGGCCAGGGAGCAATCAGTGGTGGGGGGTGCCAGGGTCAGTGGCAAGCCCAGCAGTGGGGTGCCAGGGTGCCTAGCTTTCCCCGCTGCCCCCAAAGGATGCAGTTGGCTGCAGCTGCAGCTCACCCCGCCAGGGCTGCGGCCCGGGGACCTGGGCACAGGGTGAGCTGCCACTGCTGTGGCCACCCCATGCTCTTTGCAAGTCCCCCGATCTGGGTGGGTGAGCCTGAGGGTGCCACGGCTCCCCAGGCTTGGGGAGCCGTGGCACCCCCCAGGCTCCTGGCAGGCCATCTCCCCAGCTCCGCCCTGGTTGGTGGCAACATGGCCCTACAAGGGGCCATGTTGCCACACCTTCCAGGATGCCCTTCTCCTGAAGCAAAATAGCATGTCCACACTTAGGACTTGCTATGTCACTTTCAGGGTTTCCCTTATTTCAAACTAATTTTTTTTTTTTTAGTTCGAAATAAGTGGTTTCAAAATAAAACCTTGTGTGTAGACATAGCCTTGGAGACATCTGAAGGAAAGAATAAACCATAAGGGCAGTCAGAAACCTCACTATGTGCTGAAATCAATTTCACTGGTGATAGCAGGCTGGAGGTCTGATTAAAATCCATTGCTGCGGAGTCAGCAGTGTGGAATGGCTAAATGGTGGACTAAGTAAAATACACCAGGCAGTGCTTGCTGGACAGTTGGAGAAATATGATGAAGACAGAAGCATGCTTCTTAGGTTTCCCACAAAACTTTTGCCAACAGCTACTACACTGCAGTATTTGAGATACCACAGTGTTCCCTATAATTAGGATAAGAAATAAATGGCATAGCACAGATTTTTTGGTATGATAATGCTTGGTAAATGTTGACTTGTTAATAGCAATCACAGTACTCAACAGGACTAAAATAAACCAGTCATGAGGCTTGTGAGGAATCCATTGGCCATGCTACCTCCTGCCATCAGGGCTGGTTTGATGATGATAAAGCTAAGCTCACAGCCCTCTTGGATGAGAAGAGAAAAGCTTTTTGTGTCTGGCAAATTCATCTAGTTGGAAACAGAGCTCTTTCCATCAGCTCAAAACTGAGACTCAAAGGAGGATCCAGGAAATCAAAAACAAATGTTGGGTGGACAAAGCAAAAGTAACCCAAGCATTTACTGACAGACATGAAATGATGGAGCAAGCTCAGACAGCCTACCACAGCTGAGATCTGAAGATGGTAGTACCCTTTTTCAAGACAATGACTCCATCAGAGTGCTAGAAGGAACAATACCCAAAGTTTCTAAATTTAGAATTGACTGTGACTGGTAACAGCATTGAGCCCATCCCTCAGCTTCCACACCGGGAAACTCTTGCCGACCCACCAACACTTGAAGAAGTCCATAAAGTGGTTAAACAAATGCAGAACAACAAAGCATCTGGCCTTGAAGGTATACCAGACAAAGTATTGAAAGATGAGGGAAAAACACTGACAAGCTCCATTTGCCATTCCTCAAAATCTGGCTCACTGACAAAATCTCTGCAGATGTAGTCAATGCTAACACTGTCACTGTTTTCAAAAAGCTAGATAGGGCCAACTGTGACAATAATCATGGCATTACTATTCTGTCCTTTGTTAGGAAGATTTTTTCTAGACTATTCCTGACTCATGCACTCCATTTTGCACAGGAAGTACGCCCAAAGTCCCAGTATGGTTTCAAACCATCATGAGGCATCACTGACATGATTTTCACAGCTCAGCAGATCCAGAAAAAATGTCAAGAATGACATCAAGAGTTGTGCATGGCCTTTATCAAGCTGACCAAAGCCTTTAACTCTGTCAGTTGTGGTGCTTTATGAAAAACCATGTCAAAGTTTGGCTGCCCAAGCAAATTGACTACTGTTTTCAAAGAATCAGAAAATTTTAGGGTTGGAAGGAACTTCAGGAGGTCATCTAGTCCAACCCCCTGCTGAAAGCAAGACCAACTCCAACTAAATCCTCCCAGCCAGGGCTTTTTCAAACTGAGCCTTAAAACCCTCTAAGGAGGGAGATTCTAACCCTCTCCCTAGGTAACGCTTTCCATTCCTCTTAGTTTTCCCTAATATCCAATCTAGACTTCTCTTCTTGTAACTTAAGACCCTTATTGCTCCTTGCACTATTATCTGTCAGTGCTAAGAACAGCTTGGTTTCATCCTCAGTGGAGCCCCCCCCCTTCAGGTTGTTGGAGGCTGCTATCAAATCCTCCTTCACTCTGCTCTTCTGCAGACTAAACAAGCCCATTTCCCTCAGCTCCTCTTCATAAGTCATGTGCTCCAGACCACAAATAAATTTTTGCCCTCTACTGGCATCTCTCCAATTTGTTCACGTTCCTACTGTAGTAGGGAGCCCCAAACTGGACACAATACTCCAAATATGGTCTCACCAAATGTGGCCGCATAGAGGGGAACAATCATTTCCCTTGATCTGCTGGAAGTGCTCCCGCGAATGCAGTCCATTATGCTGTTAGCTTTCTTGGCAATAAGGCAGGGGCATTGCTGCCCTGGGGATGGACCCGGGGCACAGGCCCAGGCCCCGCCACCAGCCTACAGGCTCCACCCCCTGGCCAGGGACAGGGCTGGAAGCTGCCGCGCCACTGCGGGCGGCTGGGCCCCGCATCCCCAGCTGGGGCCAGGGCTGGAAGTGGCTGCAGGTGGCCAGGGCCCGGATCCCCGGCCAGAGATGAGGCTGCCATGGCCACTGGTGGCTGGGCCCCGGATCTCTGGCCCGATAGGGCCGGACACCAGGAGAGGGGTGGCCCCGCCAGATCTGGGGCACCGGCGCTGGGATTCGGGACACGTGCCCCGGGTTCCCAGCGCCAGCGACGCCCCTGCAACAAGGGAAAACTGTTGATTCTTGTCCAGGTTCTTGTCCACTATAGCCACCATATCGTTTTCAGCAGAACTTCTGCTTGGCCAGCTGGTCACCTGTTTATATCAGTACATAGGATTCTTCTGTCCTAAGTGCAGGACTTTGCACTTGTAATTGGTGAACCTCATCGGATTTCTTTTGGTCCAATCCATCTAGGTCACTCTGCATCCTGCCCATACCCTCCAGCATATGTACCCCACAGCTTAGTGTCGTGCAAATTTGCTGAGGTTGCAATCCACCCAAACCTTCAGACCATTAATGAAGATGTTGGCCAAAACTGGCCCCCTCCCTGATTTCTGGGGCACTCTGCTTGTTACCAGCTGCCAACAAGACATTGAGCTGTTGATCACTACCCAGTTAGCCTGATGATCTAGCCAGCTTTCTATCCATCTTATAGTCCATTCATTCAACCCACACTTCTTTAATTTGTTAAGAATATGGTGTTACCCCCCAAAAATTTGATCTTCTTTTACCACATAAGGACCAATATTTGTGATTGTTGGTTTGAGTACCCATGTAAATGGAAAAGTATAGCTGAAATTTTTACCTATAAGTTTCCATGTTCCACTACCCCTTTGTCTTATGTTTACATCTGCTTCACAATAATGATAAAATAATATTTGCTGATATGACCCCGTTTGACACTCTCTTTCCTGAACAAGGCGTTTATACATTCCTAAGGATCCTTGTGCTACATCTTCTTTGGTAAAAATACTCATATTCATTTGACATTTAAAAGGATGGGTGGTACTATTTCCTTTGGGATCTTCTAATTTGAATGTTTGTACAGTATCGTTGTGCCTATTATGATACCACCAAACGTGCATGTGTTGTATATCCCCTTTATTTCCACAATGGAACATACCATACAATGATCCCACATTTAGATTCTTTTTCCATCATAATTGTTCTTTGTTCTGACCTTGACACTACATTTGGTCCCTCTATGATAACACATTGCCAATGTCCTGGTACACTTGTTGTTCCCGATATTTTTCCTTTATTTGAATCATTATCCCATTCACAAGTAGATGGTTTGGGGGCAGAGTAGTATTGTGGGTGTGTTAGAATTTTTCCCTGTTCTATGGTATCAAATTTAAGCGAACACTTATGTGATAGTTGTGCTGCAACATTTCGTATGTTGTCCCTTTGTATGATCACTTCTAATGTACCCATCATTATGGTAAAGTGTTTATTCTTTTTCACTATCTCCTTTCTCAACCCTTTTTGAATTGTGAATTCACACCCTTGAACCTGATATACTATCCCTGCTATGGGAGAATCAACCCATTGAATGTTGGTGGCCATTTCTTGCCTGTTTACTAATTGTGCCCTTTCTTTTATAACTCTTTTAATGGATGTACTAGCAATAATGCTAGCATTTTGACTAATAACACACTGCCATGAGCCTACTTTATTTACTTTACCAATTAATTTCCCTTGCTTTCTAGTGTCATTCCATGTACAACTAAAGGGTTGTGTTGATGTCCTACTGGATCCTATAGCCATAGTTATCCAACCTTCCTCTTTATCATCGAATTCAAGAGGACATTTATGGGCACCATTTGTGGAAAAACTTTTGTTTTGAGCTAAGGGTCTTACAATCTCTGTTAGTCCCATAAAAGCTATAAGTTTTGTGTTATTAAGAGGTGGAAGTGTGAACATACATTCTTCCATGTTTCCGAATGTAACACTGGAATCTTCAGCTGGTTTGCTCCATTCAATGGTTGCAGTCAGGGCTGTCTCGCTCACAGTACCATAGCAGCAACACAAGTAGGCAAAGACCAATGCAAAGATGACTCCATCTTCCATCCATTGTATTCTGGAACGAAATAAACACAAAGACCCTTCCTTCCTTCTTTAAACAACTAGTTTCTTTTTATTTTCATTAATTACTTATATAACATTTAGGCACTTTACACATAACTCACTGTTCATTAACCTTTTATGCCTCCCGGAGTTCCAAGCGATCAAAGTCGATAATTGATACATTTAGGGCTCTTAGGATATCTTTTCCAATGATCCCAAAAGCAGCACGGTGCCAAAATTTTATACCAAATCTATGGTAAACACCCTTCCTACCAATCTGAGTATAAATTGGATGGGTTATATGCATTTTGCCTTGTTGACACCGTATTTGCCCCGCAGTTGGTGGGAGCACTTCCATTCTCCTTAGATTTATTAAAGACCGCGGTGTACTTGGTATAAGATAAAAATAATCTAATTGTGTATAATTAGAATGAGTCAAAATGACAGAAACTAGCATGTTCCCATTTCTTGGGTTTCTAATAAGTCTAGCAATTTGGTCTGAATTCTCCTCCCATTCTTTTAATTCTAACAGAGGATTAATAAACACTTGTCCTTGTGCTTCTTGAGATGGTACTGCTGCTTCATCTCCTGACGCTTCTGCTTCAACTGCAACCGTCTGGATTTCTTTCTCCTCAATTATCATTCTTGCTATTTTCTGTTAGTCGGCTAAAATTGGAATTAAAGGTTTTTTATTTCTTATTTTACTCTGTTTTTATATGTATATAAAAAAACTGACTACACGCTTTTCTTTTAATTAATAACACATTTTATTTCTTAACAGAACATTTTTTTCTTAACAACATATTATTTTTCTTTCCTAATAAAACTTATTTCTTATTTTATCTATCTCTTATCTAAGCTATGTATTCCTATCCTAAATTTACAATTCTTATCCCTATCTCTATCTATATAATAACTAATCTAAATTTTATCTTACCTAACCTTATTCTCTTATACTAACTAATCTATCTTAATTCCTACACTTCTTATCTATTCTTATCTTATATCCTATTACCTAACTAAACTTACCTTATATTCTAACTTATCTTAACCTTAACTTATTTATCCTTCTTAACTAAAAGTCTTAACCTATTTATGCTTCCCAAATCTCTAATCTATCCATCTCTAATATTTTTCCATTTATTTTTAGCAGAAGATCTTCTCCCACAGTGCCTATAAGAGGAGAATTCCCATTAATAAGTGCAAATCTATGTTCGATTGTCTTTCTTCCTATGGTAACCCGTACAGGGTGACTGATGGCTGTGAGTCGAATGTCCTGTTGATTTAAAGGGTGGTATGCTCGCGCGACTCCTGCTACTCTTGGGGCAGTTGGTAAGGCATTAATGTTCAATACCGATTTTGGTGAGCTGGGGGCTAGCATGAATAAGGTTAACAGAAACTGTTCCTCATATCTTAAAATGGTGGGGACCATTAATGCTCCATTTGTGGATCTAAATAACGGTGATATTGGGTCCCTTTCTGAGTCCCACTCCCAATCTTCTTCCTGTTCGGGGTTTCTCCATCCTCCCTCCGGGAGGGCGGCTACATCTGGCCCTGCCTCAGCTGCCTCCATGACTTCATGTTCCTCGAACTGTCTCTCTGCCATCCTTTCTTTCTGCTCTGACTTTCTTTTTGTCTTGCTGGGGCTAAAACTGGAAATAATAACTGTTACTATCTTATCTATTATATACATAATAACTAACTATTAATACTAACACTTATCTTATTTACCTTATCTTAACATTCTACCTTATACTCAACTATGTTATCTTAAAATTCTCTAATTTCTAACCCTTCACCATCTATGGTGTTTCCATGTATTTTCATTAGGATGTCATTCCCAATGGTGCCACAGGTAACATTGAGTAAAGCCCTCATTCTGAATCTATGGTAAATAATTTTCCTTCCAATTCTTACTTGCATGGGGTGGCTTATTCTAATTCTTCTTTTTCCCTTGCTTTTAATGTATCCTGCAGTTGGAGGGAGAATATCCCATCTTGTCAAATTTATCATAGAGTATGACAAATTTGGCCTAAGCTGGAAATATTGGGTGGTTCTATGGGTTGCACGTATCAACGTTATTGGGACTAAAAGATTCCTTGTGATGGAATCCCTACGTAACCCCACTATAGGAGTTAGGTCATGATCCCAATCTTCTTGTTCTAAAACATCATCATGAGCCTCTTCAGTTTGGGCTCCCTGCAGATACATGGCCTCTCCATTTACTTCTGCCTCAGCAGCTACGGGAAGAACATGTTCGGTAATCTGTTCTTCTCTTCTTTGCTCAGCCATTCTTTACTCAATGTACCTATAAGCGCAAATACATGACTTATTTCTATATATCTATATGTTTTATTCTACTTATGCCTATGCTTATGCTATAATAATTCCTAGTACAGCTATTAACATCAATTTTCAGTATATTTACACTACCTTAGAGGCATTGGACCAGGACATCTTTTTCTAAATCAATTGAACACTTCAACATTCGTAAGATATCAATTCCCAGTATCCCATATGGGCTTTCATCCATTTCCATTAATCCCAATTTAACATTTTCAATTTTTTTATTCCCTATTCTCATTGTTAAGGGAGTTGTAACTTCCACTGTTCCTGGTATTTTTATTATTCTGATTCTCTTATATGTTCGATACAAGAGAATCTGTGGTATGATTCTAGTATTGATCATAGAATCATAGAATCCTAGGGTTGGAAGGGACCTCATAGGTCATCTAGTCCAACCCCCTGCCAGAGGCAGGACCACTCCCACTAAACCATCCCAGTCATGGTTTTATCCAGCCGGGCCTTAAACACCTCCAAAGATGGTGACTCCACCACCTCCCTTGGCAGCTCATTCCAATGTTTCACCACTCGCCTAGTAAAAAAGTTTTTTCTAATATCCAGCCTCGACCTCCCTAACCGCAACTTGACCCCATTGCTCCTCGTCCTGTGCTCCTTTACTACCGAGAATACTCGAGCTCCATCTTCCTTGGAGCATCCCTTCAAGTAGTTGAAGGTTGCTATCAAATCCCCCCTCAATCTTCTCTTCTGCAGACTAAATAAGCCTAATGCTTTCAGTCTTTCCTCATAGGGCTTATGCTCCAGCCCTTTAATCATTTTGGTTGCCCTCCTCTGAACTCTCTCCAGTAGGTCCCTGTCCTTTTTGTAGTGGGGAGCCCAAAACTGAACACAGTATTCCAGATGTGGCCTCACCAGTGCAGAATAGAGGGGAATGATCACATCCCTTGATCTGCTAGTAATACTTCTTTTGATGCAGCCCAGTATGCCATTGGCCTTTTTGGCAGCAAGAGCACACTGCTGACTCATCTCTAGCTTCCCATCCACCATGACCCCCAGGTCCTTTTCTACACTGCTGCTACTCAGCTGAATGTTTCCCAGCCTGTAGCAGTGCATGGGGTTTTTCCATCCCAAGTGCAGGACTTTACACTTGTCCTTATTGAACTTCATAAGATTTTTATTGGCCCACTGTTCCAATTTATCTAGGTCTCCCTGAATCCTGTCCTTGCCCTCCAACGTGTCTACTGTTCCCCCTAGCTTGGTGTCATCCGCAAACTTACTGAGAGTACAGTCTATTCCATCATCAAGATCATTGATGAAAATGTTGAACAGAACCGGCCCCAGGACCGACTCCCCTGGGGCACACCACTCGTTACTGGTTGCCAGCTAGACACGGAACCATTGATTCCTACACGCTGAAACCATTGATCTAGCCAGTTTTCTATCCACCTTACAGTCCACCTATCCAACCCATACTTCCTTAATTTGCCAATGAGAATGCTGTGGGAAACTGTATCAAGAGCCTTGCTAAAATCAAGGTATATCACATAGAATCATAGAATCATCAACGGTTCTTACTGCATCCAGAAAACCAGTCATCTGATCATAGAAGGAAATGAGATTGGTCAGGCATGATTTACCCTTGGTAAATCCATGCTGACTGTTCCTGATCACTTTATTTTCCTCTAAGTGTTTGAGGATGGATTCTTTGAGAATCTGCTCCATAATTTTGCCAGGGATTGAGGTGAGGCTGACTGGTCTGTAGTTCCCTGGATCCTCCTTTTTCCCTTTCTTGAAAATAGGCACTACATATGCTTTTTTCCAATCCTCTGGCGCCTCTCCCGTTCTCCATGAGTTTTGAAAGATAACAGCCAGAGGTGCTGCTATCTCATCAGCCAATTCCCTCAGTACCCTTGGATGCAGTTCGTCCGGCCCCATGGACTTGTGCACATCCAGCTTCTTTAAGCAGTCCCTAACCTGACCTTCTGTCACCAAGGGCCTCTCTTCTTCTCTCCCATCTGCCATACCCATGGTAGTGGGCTGGGAGCTGACCCTACCTGTGAAAACTGAAGCAAAAAAAGCATTGAGCACTTCAGCTTTTTCTTCATCCTCTGTCACGAGGATGCCTGCCCCATTCATCAAGGGACCTACACCATCCCTGATCCTCTTCTTGTTATTAACATACTTGTAGAACCCCTTCTTGTTATCCTTTACATCCCTTGCTAGCCGCAGCTCCATTTGTCCTTTGGCCTTTCTGATTTTATCCCCGCAGTCCCTAGCAATATCTTTATATGCCTCCTTGCTCATCTGACCAAGCTTCCACTTCCTGTAAGCTTCCTTTTTATGTTTAAGCTCAGAGCAGAGTTCTCTGCTAAGCCGTTCTGGCTGCCTCACATATTTATTCTTTCTTCTAACTGGAATGGCAACTTCCTGTGCCCTTAGCAGGGTTTCTTTAAAATATAACCAGCTTTCTTGGACTCCTTTTCCTTTCAGATTAGCTTCCCAAGGGATCCTGCCCATCAGTTCCCTGAGGGAGCCAAAATCTGCTCTTTTGAAGTTCAGGGTTTTTGTTTTGCTTCTTTCCTTCCTTCCTTTAATCAGCATCCCGAACTCAACCATGTCATGGTCACTACTTCCTAGCTTGCCATTTAGCTCTACCTCCCTGATCAATTCTTCCCTGTTTGTGAGCAGCAGGTCAAGAGGTTCAAGGCCCCTAGTTGGTTCCTCAAGCATTTGTACTAGAAAGTTGTCCCCAACACTCTCTAAAAATCTCCTGGATTGCCCATACACTGCTGTATTGGCCTCCCAGCAGATGTCAGGGTAATTGAAGTCCCCCATCAGCACCAGGGCCTGTGATCTAGAAGCTTCCGCTAGTTGTCCATAGAACACCTCATCCACCTCCTGCTTCTGGTCTGGTGGTCTATAGCAGACCCCCACCACAACATTCCCCTTGTTGCTTTCCCCTCTCAGTGTAACCCACAGACTTTCTACTGGCATGCTTCCACTTCCATAATGGAGCTCTGAGCAGTCATAGAGCTCTTTTACATACAGTGCTACTCCTCCCCCGATTCTTCCCTGCCTGTCTTTCCTGAACAGTTTATATCCATCCATGGCAGAGCTCCAGTCATGCAGACTATCCCACCACGTCTCCGTTATTCCTATGATATCATAGTTCCTTGTCTGCACTAGTACTTCCAATTCTTCCTGTTTATTTCCCAGGCTCCTCGCATTAGTGTATAGGCACCTAAGGTACCCGCTCAATTGCCCTACTTTGTCAGTTTGGTTTTCAATTCTATTACATGAACCTCCTTGCATTTTTTCTTGGAGTCCTCCTCCCTCACTCTCCTCACATGTTGGGGCTTCAGTGGAACATTTAAGACAATTATTTGATCACAGAATGTGATGCTGTAGGATTTACGTAACATACGTGACTTGTTTCATTATCTCGCATTTTTACAAATATGATTATCAGTGGTCTATTATAATGATCTTTTAGCAGTGGAGTTATAACATATCTATTATCCAGAAACATAACTGTTGGGATCTCTTCTGTCTGAGTTCCTTTTTCTTTGGTATCATTAAGAATGTCAAAGAGAACATCCTTCCTTGACTCATCACTTAGTTTTTGTTTTCCGTTCTGTTCTTCTTGTCGCAAAATCTGCTCAATTTCTAGACTTCTCTGCGTGGTATTTCCCTGGTCCAATATTTTCAATACCTCATCTTCTTCTATTGATGTTACTTCCTCTACCCAATCCGCCATAGTTCTAAATATTGCAAAAATGACTTAATTACTTTCTATACCTACTTTATAATTATTCTATACACCATTCTTATTCATCCTTACTTTCCAACAACCTTCTCCTTCCCAAGTCTATTACACAATTCGTTGCCATAAGTGCATCTAATCCTAGAACACTATACTGATGTGGACCCAAATCTATTAAGTCCAAAATTTCCAAGCAACCTTCTTGTTCCTATGCTGATCTTTAGAGGGATGCTTATTGGAATCGTTCCCCATCCTGATGAGGAATGAATCCACCTTATCTCCTCAGTAGTTATATTATCAATATATATTCCATTGATGTTTAATATTGAAAAGGCCGCTCCTGTATTTATAGTAAAATACACAGTTCTTATTACTCCATCTATCAGTAGTGTTGCTACAGTAAACCATCTATGATCCAAGTCCTCTATTAATCTTGCAATTTCTCCATCCAACAATTCAGTCTGATCTTCTATACCACTCTCATATCCACTTTCTTCACTTTCACTCTCCATACTTCCTACAAAAATGAAAATCAACTATTCTTAAACTATACATATATACAAAGTTTTCTTTTTCTGCTTAATGGCTTATTTTTGCTTTTTCAGTTTATTCTCCTTTCCACTTTTTCATTTGAGAGGAATGGAACCATTTGACTACTTTTCTTTTTCCTCTTTTAATTTCCAGCATATATACAGTGGGGCTTGCTTTGTTAACAATTTTAACTGGACCTTCCCATACAGGACACAAAACATGATCTTTTTCTTTAAACTGCCTATACATCACTCTATCTCCTATTTGCCATTCTTGTGGGTGCAGAATTGGTCCTAACTTCTGATCCATTTGCTGAGCTTTTGCCTTTAAAGCTATTGCTATCTGCTTATGAGTTCCTGAAATGGATTTCAGGAGTTGTTGCATCCAGTGATCTGTTAGCACTTTTGGTTGTATTTCATCTGGAGGGTTCCCAACTAACCACCATTGTTCTGGCAACTTCATGTTTCTTCCTGTCATTGCTTTAAATGGTGTCACTCCATGAGATGCCACTGTTCCTCTAATAGCCATTAATATTAAAGGTAGCTTTTGATCCCAATTCTTTCCTTGCAGATTCACTACTTTTCTTAAAGCATTTTTGATAGTTCTATTGGTTCTTTCTACCTGTCCTGAACTTTGTGGATGTCCTGCTATGTGTAATCTTTGCTTAATTCCAAATGCTTGGCACAGGCCTTTTGTTATTTCACCTACAAAGTGCGGACCCTGATCTGAATCTCTCTCTTTCGGAATTCCCCATCTAGAAAAGACTTGATCTACTAATACTCTAGCAGTAGTTAGTTCAGTGTTATTCCTGGTAGGAATTGCTTTTACCCATTTAGTGAAAGGATCGACAATCACTAAACAGTACTTGTTTCCCTTAGCAGTATTTGCAAGTGGACCAATATAATCAATTTGCAACCTTGACCACGGACCTTCAATCCTTTGGTGTCCTAATTTCCCTTTTATTATTTTGGTGTCTGCATTGTTTGCTGCACAAGGTAGACAGTTATTCACATATTGCTCTATGTCTGATCTCATGTTAGGCCACCATCCTGTCATTTGCAACCTTTCTAAAGTTTTATCTGCACTGAAATGTCCATGATCATGTGCTAAGGCTATCATTTCTGTTCTAAGATCAGATGGTACTACCCATACTGGTATGTCTTCCTCTGCTTTGGCTGCTAGTATTAGTCCTGTTTCATGTCTTTTAATATGCCAACCATGGAATTCTCCTTTCTCTACTAGTTCCTTTATCTCGGGATCTTTCTTCTGCAATGTTATTAAATCAACTTGTTCTACTTGTTCTTCTCCTATGCTGGCTATTGGGGCTGCTTGAAACTGTATTTTAGGATTCCAGGGAAACCCCTCCTTGGCTCCTAGTTTAGTTTGCTGATCTGCTTTATTATTCCATTGAGCCTCTTCTGTGTTTTTCCTGTGTGCTTTTACTTTTCCCATTAACACTGGTTGTGATCTTGTTTTAGCTAGGTTCCACAGGTATATCAATTTTTCAGAATGAACTATGGGCTTGCCATCAGCTGATTTCATTCCCCTTTTCTGCCAATGAGGCATCCAATCTACTATAGCTCATAATACCCAATCAGAATCTGTGAAGATAGCAACTTGTTTGTCTTCTGGGACATTTTCTAATACTATAACAACAGCCACTATTTCAGCCGCTTGAGCTGAATGAGGTAAGCATTGTTCCTTTATAACTCTTTCATCAGAGATTCTGATTTCTGCATATCCAGTAAAATGCTGTCTTTCCTTGCAATAACTAGATCCATCCACAAACCAAATCTCATCTACCTGATCTTTTACTTCCTGCAGTTTTGTTCCTCCTTGGAATAGTGTAGGACCTTCTGGAAGGATTTCTAGCAATAGACATTCATGCTGTTCCCCTTCTATGATGAGTCCATAAGCGACTGGAGATAAAGCTGGAACTGTCTCCATACTTACATTCTTGTTTAATAGAGCTAATGTCCACTTAGCTAGCCTAGGACTGGATACATGACCCTCATTAATCTTTCCTGTCAGGACATATTTCACAGGGGAGTGTACAGTTTTCAGCAATATGGGGGATAATCCAACTAGATATTCCCAATGCTGCAAAGCCCACATTAATGCTAATACTTCCTTTTCACAAGGAGTGAAGCCTTGTTCAACTCCGTTGAGATTTTTAGAAGCATAAGCCACAGGTCTCAGTCCAGTACCATGATCCTGACTGAGGACTGTGCTCATTCCGGTGTCTGTGGTAGCTAATTGAAGCACAAAAGGTTTCTCTATCTTTGGGTAAGCTAAAGCTGTAGCTTGTGCTAGTGCCTGTTTTAACTGGGTAAACGCTGTTTGTTGTTCTGTTCCCCATTCCCACTGGGTACCTTTCCTTAACAACTTGTATAATGGAGAAGCTTTTTCTGCATAATTTTCCACAAAATCTCTAGAAAAGTTTGTCAATCCTAAGAATGATCTCAGAGTGGAAATATCTGTAGGGGCTGGTAATTTCTGTAGGAGCTCTACTCTTTGCTTATCTGGTGAATGTCCTTCTTGTCCCAGAGTTACTCCTAGATAATTTACCTGCTGCTGGCATATCTGTGCTTTTTCAGGGCTAACTTTGAATCCTGTTTCCTCTATTTTCTGCAGAACTTGATCTAGGATTTCTACATTTTCTTCTCTGGTTTTTGTGCTAATCAGGATGTCATCAACATAGGAGATGATATTAACCCTTTTGGGCACATCATCCCACATTTTGATCACATGCATGTGGCATATAGTCGGTGACAAATGAAAACCCTGTGGAGTTCTACAGAAACACAATTGCCTGCCTTGAAAAGTAAAGGCAAATTTATACCAACAGTCTGGGTGTAATGGTATGGAAAAGAATGCATTTGCCAGATCTAGCACTGTAAACCATTTCGCTCTTCCTATTATAGAAGCCATTACCTCTGGATATTTGGCCACAAGTGGTGCAGTTATTGGAGTTACTTTATTCAATGGTCTAAAGTCAATAGTTAATCTCCATGTCTTTCCATCTGCCTTCAGAACTGGCCAAATAGCTGCATTATTCCTGCTTTGTTTTTCCACTACAACTCCTTGATCTATCAGACCTTGAATGGTTTTTGCTAAGCTTTTCTCAGCTTCCTTGGGATATTTATATTGTTTTTGAGGTGGGGGATCAGGTCCTGTAAAAACTTCTGCATTGATTTTCCCACATTCTGCTTTGCTTTTAACCCACACCGTTTTATGCTGTAAGGCGATTTCTAAAATTTCTTGTGGCCAGTCAGGCCACTTTACTTCTTCTGCTGCTTTTACAGCAGATAGCCTATAACCTGCTTCTATGATTACAGATTCTTTTGCTGTGTCTTCCTGACCTATGGACATTTTCCATAATGTTCTGTTCACCAAATCAACTATAAGCTTTAGATTTCTTAGAATGTCCATTCCCAGTATTCCATTTCCATCTAGTTCTATTAGGCCAAATTGTCCCTTTCCATTTCTATTTCCAAACCTAAAATTTACTACTGGGCTAAATGGAACCCTACTTTCTGCTTCATTGAATCCCTGCAGATTCCTGACAATGACTGGAGATCCAAATAGATATTTTCTTTTTAGTACTAACTAATGAGAAAGTGGCACCTGTATCAATTAGCATATTCTGTCCGAACGCTCCCTGTTTAAACTCTACATAAACTGTAGGTCTCCCCCATCTATCTTGATCTAAATGTGCCACTAAGTCAGCATGTTCTCTGGCTGACACTGGGGAAATAGGGGGTGCTCGGCCTCCCTATTCTTTATCTGGTGGGAGAGGAGGGGCAGATGGAGCTGGGTTTTCATATTTTGCTAGCCTCCTTAATATTTCTCCAAAAGGTAGTCCATGAATTTTCTCTTTTGGCTCATACTCTGACAACTTTTTCCATGCCCATGTTCTAACTGGATCTTCTCTCCTTAAGGGATAAGCAGTAGTTGGACAAGAATAGGAATTTCTTATCCTATTCCTGTTCCACCCTTCATTTTTACCATTTCTAATCTGTCTAGGTGGAGGGTTCTCTTTCTTTTGTGGACCATTATTTGAAAAGGTTACTGTTGATACCCTTTCAATTCTTTTCCTAGGTACAGGGCAAGTTTCTTTTTGAATTTCATAGAGTGCTTTTGCTTTTTCCTCTATCTCCCTTAAAGGTGTGTCTGCTGGATCCATAGAAATCATTGCTGTTCTCATACTTGGGACAAATCCTAACAATAGTGCTTTTCTAAACTGCAATACATCATAATCAATAAGATCTTTCCAACTTAAAAATAGGTTTTCTGCATCTTCTTTTGGGGTTGCAAGACCTGAATGCTTGTATACTAACTTTTTCCTTGCTATATAAGGTTCAGGTCTTTCTCCAGGTTGTTGCTTTTCCCTATGAAACCATATGACTGGGTCTTCTCCAGGGAAGAAGAATTTTAAAACTTCCAGCTCTACAATGTCCTTAGCCTTTTCTTCTCCTCCTTGTATACCATAGGGAAGCCCTGCAAAATTTTCCATCCCCATACATTCCTTAAGTAATGCTGATATATCTACTCCTGTTAATCCTGGCATTCCTGTTATCCTGGTAAGCCATTTAACTGCTGTACTTCTATCTAAAATTCCTAAAGTTCTTCCTAAGGCTTTAATTTGTTCAGGAGTATAGGGTCTTTCTTCTGTTCTTTCCTCTGTGCCTCCTTGTCTGCCTGTTTTTGTTTTCTTAGTTACTTTTGTAGTTATTACTGGTGCTACTGGAGGTGGTTTCTGAAGCTCTTTTAGCTCTTTTCTTAAAGCACTGTATAAAGTTTCTTTCTGTAATGTCCCTTCGCAATCTTCCTCAATATCTTCCCACTCATCTTCATCTGTTCCTACTTCCTCATACCTCCAACAACTTGCATTGCTCTTTACTACTGAAATTACTCCTTTGCTAACTCTCAATTCCCTCTTTAAAACTTCTATCTGTTTTAAACAATCTGCATGCTCTATCCTTCCTTTTTCTTTTGCATCTGAAAGCATTACTCTTACAGCGGCTTGACTGTCTGTAGCTACCTTTTCCCACTTTTCACTTTCTTTAAGCAATCTAGCTATTTCTTCTTTTCCTTCTTCTATCTCCTTCTGAAACATTCTTAATTGAGTAGATTGTGTTAGCAGGACAGATCTTAAGTTACTATTCTCAGCTTCTGAGTTCTTTAGCTGTTTAATATTGCTGTCTTTTTCTTTTTGCATTCTTTGTTTTTCTTCTATTAATTTTTCTACTT
The DNA here is from genome assembly GCA_007922195.1 of Podocnemis expansa. Lineage (NCBI taxonomy): Eukaryota > Metazoa > Chordata > Testudines > Podocnemididae > Podocnemis > Podocnemis expansa. Next base: position 40,920,571 of record ML681992.1, read on the forward strand.
CTTTGTCTAAAGTGGCTGCAACTAGATATAATCCTTGCATAGCAGCTTGTTTTCTTTCTTTTTTATTAGGCTTTCCTTTAAAAATTCCTTTTTGATCTTCCTGAACCCACTGATCCCATTGTTTGCATAATTGTTGGAAAGCTCCTGGTCCTACAAAGGCATTTTCTTTCCATGGACCTTTTCCTATTTTCTGGACAAAATCTTCTAAACTATCTCCTAGCATTTTGTCAGAGTGACTTTTACTGGTTTTACTATGCTTTTGTTTCTGTGCCCTCAACATCTTGTAATTTTATGCTAGAAGTTTTCTGCTTCAGATCTTTTCCAAACCTTACTTAAATTAATTTTTAATACTATGGGCACCTTTTTTTTTTTTCAAATGCAAAACTAATTGTAATATTACCGTGTGCTATTTCAGCACCACCTAATTGTAATTGTGCACTATTTCAGCACCACCTAATTGTAATTGTGCACTATTTCAGCACAAACTGTCTGCCTTGAGCAACGACAGGGTTAGACTCTTCTCTCTAACTTGAGTAATACTGGACAGTCTTTCTACAAACTCACTTCAGGGCTGAGCAACCCATCGGAATCTTCTAGTCTGACTTCTCCGTCAATAAAACCTCAAAGAGATCCCCAATCTCTAGAGATACCTAGAAATTCCTAAGTTAGTCCACTACCAACCATAACCTCCGAGACTAACTATAAACCTGTCTCATCCATAGAAACGTCTCCCTCACGGTGGCCACAGGCCCTGTACCCCTCAAGCAAGGCTGTCCTATACCCTCACTATATTGGTTACAGGTTTACTGGATATGGTCCTCCAGCTGGACAGCTCGAGCTATACTTTCACACTTCTATTGCCTTAATTCCTTAAATTCAAATTGTGATATCACAAACAAAACCAAGTACTGATCAGCAAAACCACAAGCAAACTGCTTATTTAGATTATAAACCAGCAGAATTCTAACTAAACTTGCAAGTATTCAACTCCTTAACCAACAGAGTTATGAATGATATTTAAAGTGCACTTAAACCTTCAAATATACTTTGGCAATCGATTTAATTATTTTAAGTCTTAATGCGCTTTAATTAAATTTTTCATTTACCAATTACTATTTTTTTTGTAAATGCACCTTTAAAATTATTAACTAAATTTTCCTTGATGACTCTTTGGGTATACCTTTTTTTTTTTTTTTTAAGCAATCATTATTCTAATAAACCTTAAATCAGTTTTCTTTGACCAATTGATGTTACTTCTATACATATGATTTTAAATTACTGCAGTATTAATTTTACCTAATACAATTATTTTTAAACTTTTCCTATTTCCCTAAAATTTTGAAAAAGGTTCTATTGTCTGCTGGTTGAGCGTGAAGGGTTAAGGTTAAGGTGCCGGCTTGAGAGAACGTTCACAGTCAGCACAGCAGACAAGGCTCCGAGAATTTTTAACTGCCCCACAAGCTCAGAGAATTTTTAACTGCCTCATGACCCTTATTGCCTTATGGTCTGTGCACCCCCAATTTAGACAAAAAGCTCCTGGCTCTATTGCTTTAGAGTCTGTGAACCTTTATTGCTTTAGGGTCTGTGAACCTTTATTGCTTTAGGGTCTGTGAACCCCCAATTTAGACGAAAATCTCCTGGCTGGCTCGCCACTTCTGTTACTCCAAAAAAATTTGATCCCCAAAACCTAATCGGTTAGTTCAGTAATTTTTCTAATTTTCAGACTGTCCAGCAGTCTGGGCTTTATATTTGCAATTTTAAATGGGGTGACTTATATCAGGTCTTTTCGCCTAAACGGACAAATATCCCAAGTGGGGATTACGGCTACAGCCCACCGATCAAGCACAGACCCAAAAACAAAAAGGATTTAGAGCCAATAACTCATTGCAATCAAAAGCGGTTTTGTTATAGTGTCTATGATAAGCAATGAATAAAGCACGTCTGTCTCTTTAAGAAAAACCTCTACTTAACCTTAATCTTAATGCATCAAAGTTACTCTAGGCAATTACAATATACAGACACTACTCAACTTATGACTATGACATAAGGCACTTAAGGGTCTATAGATACAACCAAAACATAAAAGGCAACACTTATACAATTAAAAGCATAAAAGGCAACACTTAACTTATAACTATAACATATAGACAATGAGGTATTTAAAAGAGAACATTCAGCAAGTGAGGGCCAGTCACTGGCTGAATGGAGAGATCTCAGTTCTTAATGCTACTCCTTAAGGTCTAAAACTGGGTTATTTGTCTTACTGTTCTTAACTAATCTGGCTTAACAGTTACTTAGTAGGGCTTGGGCGTGCCCTAATACTATTCCCTATAGGTGTTCCTCCCCTCCTTGGGACCCTTTCTCTTACCCCAAAAACTGGTGAAAAAGGCTGTTGAATGGAGAGCAGGGAACCAGCACTGTCTCTCTGGCAAGGCCTTGCTCCACTCTGGGCTGGTTGCTAGGCAACTGGAGCTCTGGCTTGGTTTGGAATGTTCAGCAGCAGGCAGGTGTAGTTGCTGGATGACTGGAGCTTCGGCGCGGCTTCAGGGCGGACAGCGGCTTGCAGATATGATAGCTGGGCAACCAGAGCTCTGGCATGGCAGCGGCTTGCAGGTGCGGTGGCTGGAAGCCCTGGGACTGCAGCGTTGGTATCTGGAAAGCCCTTTTTAAAACTGGGCACAGAGACCCAGCTCAGGGATTAAGTCCTGAGTCACCGCTCAGAGACAAAGTCCCTTTTTGCCTCTCAGAGACTAAGTCAGAAACTTCGCTCCCAGAAACTGAGTTGAAAGAAACCCAGCTCTCAGAGCCTAAGTCCAAAACTTAGCTCTCAGGCTTCCACTAGAGACGATGTTACTCTCTCTAGGGCTGAATGTGAGTTTGGGAGCCTAGCCAGAGGCTAGTGGAACCCAGTAAGGAGTAGGAAAGATCTCCGCAGAGCTGCTTTGTGCACAGCCTTTTATTCGCTGTTCTACCACTCCCAGTTTCTTCTTGACCAGTCACAAAGAGGTGAGTTCATCTTCATCCAATTAAAAAGGGTGACTTCACTGTCCACCTGCTTAGTGCAAGCACAGTGCCTGACAAAAATCAATACTTTTGATGGGTCTTTTTGACAGGAGGTGGGCACCTTAGAATACTTGATGGGAGGGGGACTGAGTGAGTTCAAAAGTTCAGAATCTTCCTCCTTCTTGACCTACTTAGCTTTCTGTTGAATCTGCTGATGGAGATATGTACCATCTACCTATAGAATCTGCTAATCCTATGATCTCTCCATTTATTTCTGTATTTATTTATTTATTTAATTTTAAAACACTGTTAAATGATTGATTTATGAGTTCTTTACCCTTAATTACTGCATTTTATGCTGTTTTCCAGCTTTGCCATAAAATTTCTGCTAAATTGCCTTAGCATTTCTTGCTCATATGGGTTTTTGTATTTTTCTAGTATTTTTATTTATTTATTTGTTTCTCTATGATACTAAAGAAATGGTAAAAATCTCAGGCTACAATGGTGGGAGACTATATAAAAAGTTTTGCAAAAATGAGGATATATCATATTTGCAGCTTTCTTTACATCCACAGAGCCAGCAATCTCATCATAGAAGACAATGACTTGTTCTTTATGAATCCATGCTGACTGTTCCTGATCACCTTCTCTTCTTCTGTAAGTGCCTCAAAATATATTTCTTGAGGACCTTCTCCATGATTTTTCCAGAGAGTGAAGTGAGACTGACTGGTCTGTAGTTCCCTAGATCCTCCTCCTTCCTTTTTATGAAGATGGGTACTATATTTGCGTTTTTCCAATAGCCTCGGACCTCTCCTGGTCACGACAAGCAGTCAAAGATAATGACCTTTGCAATGACTTCAGTTAATTCCCTCAGCACCCTCAGACGCATTGCACCCCACACCCTGGGCCCATGGATGTCCAACTTTTCTAAATAGTCCTGAAACTGTTCTTTCACCAGTGAGATCTGTTCACCTCCCTGTTCTGTGCTGCCCAGTGCAGTAGTATGGGAGCTGACCTTGTTTGTCAAGACAGAGGTGAACAAAGCATTGAATACTTCAGCTTTTTCCACATCATCTCACATCAGGTTGCCTTCCACGTTCAGTAAAGAACTCATACTTTTCCTCATTTTTTTTCTTGTTCCTAACAAATCTTTTTCTTCTTGTTAGCCTTCACCTCCCTTGCTAGCTGCAACTCCAGTTATGCTTTGACCTTCCTGATTTTACTCCTTCATGCTCAAGCAGTACCTTTATACTCCTCTCCAGTGAGTTCTCCAAGCTTCCATTTCTTGTAAGTCTGCTTTTTGTGTTCAAGCTCATTGACGATTTCTTTGTTATGCCAAATAATATAAGAATCCTCCACAACCAGATGACCGCCTTCATCTTGTGGGCTGGCTCTACTTTTGAGTCATTTGCCATTGAATTGGCATAAAGGAAAGTTGTTTACTGGTACCCACTCTCTTTTCCAGTTTTCTGGAAGTTATGTAAATGGTAATTAAAGCCTGACTGTTCCAGGGCATCCAATATCAGAGTAACAGCAACCTCTTCAACTCTCTCACTTCTGTGCCAGAACTGATGTAACATCAGCAACAATATATGACCTTTGGCATGCAGATGATTGTGGTGTAGTTGCACACTTTAAGGAGGATCTACAAACTGCCCTCAGTTGCATCTCTGAAGCTTACAAAAGCATAGGACTAACCCTGAACATTAGCAAAACTAAAATTCTCCACAGCCTGCTTCCAGTCAATCATCAGACCTAGCAAGGCAGATCTGTGTTGACAGAGAGGAAACATAAACGTTGAGATTCAGCATAGAATCTGCTGTGCCAACTTGCCTTGCAGACTGTTTCACCAGCTGTTCAAGAACCATGACATCATAACACACTCTAGACTTTTAGTTTATAAAAAGGTGGTAATCCCAGCTTTCCCCAATGGCTGTGAGACTTTGGTGACTTATCAAAAAAGCCTGGAAAATGTGAATGCCAGCACTAGCACTTTCTCTGGAAGATCCTCAAGGGTATGGCCACACACACTTCTTATTTCGAAACAACAGGGGTTGTTTCGAAATAAGAAGTGCCATGGCCACACGACGCATGGCCATTTCAAAACAAGCAAACAGCTTGTTTCGAAATGGCCGTGGTTCTACCAAAACAACTTAAACTTCATTTGCTTTCGAAACAGGGTTGTTTTGAAACCAGAGGTTTCAAAACAGCCCTGTTCGGACATGTTGTTTTGGAACAAAGTGTTCTGAAACAACATCTCACATTCCTCCCAGGGTGCTAAGCTGGAGACCGCTGCTGCCGGGGCCAGAGTGAGCGCCGGCCCGGAATCCCCAGGGCCAACGCTCCTGCGGGAGGCGTGGCCGGGGCATCCCCTGGACACACCCCTGGAATCCCCAGCGTGACGCTCCTGCCGTGCTTTACCCCGCCAGTGCCTGCAATCCCCTCCCCAGGCAGAATAGCATGTCCACACTGTGGACATGCTATTTCGCTGCCTTGTATTTTGCTGCCTTATTTCGAGGACAAAGTTTTTTGTCTTCGAAATAAGGTGTTTCGAAATAATATGTTATTTCGAAACAGCTTGTTTCGAAACAAGCATACCCTGTGTGAACATAGCCCAACATAAAGGGGGTGCACCAATGTCCTCACAATGACAACATCTTCAATTTTGAGGCTCTGATTACACTGCACAAGTGGAGATGAAGTGGAGACTATGTGTGCATACTTGATACGCATTTACCAAAACAATAGCTGTACATCTTCTCCTCCCCTTTAAGACAAGCATCAAGAGATGTGGCATCAACATCACATGCTGGGAAACAGCAGTCCAAAACAGGGCTAATTGACGAATCCATTTCTGAGAATTTATGACCACTCTTTGGGAAAATCACCTTATTCTGACTGCAGAAAGACTCTGGAAAAGAGCTGAAGGGGTAGCCTTGTTAGTTTAGTTCAGCATCTGACATATGTTGAGGTGGGACTTTGCCCATGAAAGCTCATGTGAAAAATAAATCTGCTTGTTATTAAAGGTGCCAGAGGACTCCTTGTTTGTCTACTAGACAAGACAGACAACTGTCACGCAGCAATTGTGTCCAAACCCTGCCTTCCAACACTGCCTGCAATGTCTGCCAAAGAGCATGTGGCTCAAGGATCCATTCCTTGGACACCGAAGGACCCTGTATAAAATAAACACCTATGAAAGAGATTGTCCTTGTCTGTTGAAGGACTGCCACCGACAGTGCCTTAAAAGGACAGTATGATTTCTGATTTGAAACAAAGATCTTTAGCCAGCAATTTCTGAATTCCAATCCCAGGTCTACCACTAGCTTCGTGACTGACCTTGGGCAAGTCAATCACTTCAGGTTTCAGTTTTTTTCATGCCAACAAACACTGACTCAGGGTGATTGCAGAGCAGGCACAACAAAATTAATTATGTGCATACTCGTCTCAGGCTGTCTCTGCTTAGGTTTCCGGAAACATCTAGTTTATACTGGGCATGCTCAGAGTTTTACCCCAAGCATCAGTACTAAGCTAATGCTACTTCTATTAGAATAATTTTTCCAAATTTTCATTTTCCCATCATTTATTATTTTGTGGATTTAACATTCCTTGAGAAAACAATTTAAACATACTAAAGTCATATTTTACCTTACGTGCCAACTTAGTTGCATACAATTTCTGTTCATTTCATTATTTGATGGTAAAGATCAGAACACTGGAGTCATTCTTACTTGAAATGTCATTACAAGAGCATATTCTTATCTATAAAGATGCTTACACCTCCTCTCACCACTATTGCATCTGAGCACCATGTAGTAGTGTACAACTGAGATGTGACTCTAATCTGTCATGTGGTTCATTCTTTCTTTTATCTTTGCTATTGGGGAAGAACTGTGTGCATAGTGTAGGTTTTTGTTTTGGGTTGTTGTTTATTTAAACATACATGTCATTATGAGTTTATATTAGCACAGGTATGTTGAAGATGTACAATTAGAGCAGAATGTGATGAGGTTTCTGAGGAAATTCATTCCACAAATTTCAGCTGGCCCCTGAGGAAGTTTCATCTCCTGTACCAATGAGTTTTACCCTTCTGGTAGAAAGTTCGCTCATACCTGGGGAAGGGAGCTGTCAACCACAGTCTTCAACCAGGAGCTTCAGGTGATCTTTAAGATATCTTGGACACATTCCATTAAGAACTTTGAAGGTAATTGTGATACTGGAATAGTAGATACCAGGTAATGCCAACGTTCCTAGGCCTCATCTGAACATTGACAAGTGCTAGCTGGAAACCAGTCTGACTTACCTGTGTGTTAATATTGTTAAAATAGTTATTAGAATTATAAAAATGTGTTTAGTGTTTAGATTTTAAGAGATGCTTGTAAGTTGCTGCATGCATTAATATCACTTATAAAAGCTGCACCTTATATAAGTTAGAAGCTTATTTTTAGGTGTTCACGCTACGATGACAAAAGTTTTTGCTCTGAATCTGTAAACCAATTGTCAAGAGAGAATCATCACCAAGTGTGGAATATTGGTTTGCTGCAGGCAGTATAATCTCCTGCCCAAAACAAGTGGTCCAGATACACCAGCCAAACCACTGAGGCACATTAGAGGGCAAAAGACTGTTGATTGCTCCAATCACACCCATGAACAGGAGATTACCCTGAACTCTGATAGAAGGGAAGAAGAATCCCTGACAGGAAGGAACTGTATCTTTATGCTGAATGGACTCGGAGAAGGTGAAAATTATGAAGCATAATCAAAAGATCCCATGTACATGGCCTGGGTTAGCCATGAAGGACATACAGAGCTTACTTATAGAAGTTTCAATCATCTTTTGGAACCTAAGATTGTAACTTACTTGTGAGTGTGTAGGTTTACTTGCTTTAATCTTGCAACTAACTCACGTTTTTTTCTTAGTTAATAAATAGTAAGATAGTCAAACTTACAATAAAATACAAAGAGTGGCTTTGGTGTGAGGTCTCAGGTGCAGTTGACCTTGGGTAAGTGGCTGATTCTTTGGGACAGGGAATAACCTGAATGTTACTGTTATTTTCATTGTATGGGACTATCAATCAAAAAGGCAACCTTGCCTAAGTGGCAAGATGGACCAGTGTACACAATGGGACTGGCTGTGACTCCATGTTAAGAGTATTGTAGTACTTAAGGAGTTCACACTTGACATTTGGTTGGTGAAATCTAAGTATAGAACTCACATTTTTGGGTTTGTTTTCTGGTTTGTAATAGTCTGTGCTGAGCTCAGCACTCATGCTTTTGAGCTACTCTAGGTAGCTTCACAATAAGCAATGAGAATTTGACTTGATATTTTGTGGGAGGCCAATGTAAAGAGTTGAGGACAAGTTTGATGTGCTAATAGTAACCTGTGTTTCTTAGGAGACATGCTTCAGTACTTGGTACTAACTGGAGATTCCTAACAGCTGATGGCTTTATGCCAAAACAAGTTGCTTTCCTGTAATCCTGGGGGGTGGGGAGGGAAGGTCACAAAGTCGTATATTGCAAAGAACAGGTCATTTTCCTTTAGGGTGAGTCTCTTAGCCAACTGGAGGTGGTAGAAATATTATTCACAGATTCTGCTATCTGAGAGCTTAACATCAGGAACCCCCTGGAGCCCTGCCTCCTAAAATGACAGGGTGTGTGCCTTCAGTTCAAAGAAACTAATACATTGCAATTCCCAAATCCCTTAAAGTATTTACATTTTTGTCATATCAGTCAGGTCAAAAGCCCTACTTTTTAAATCTTTATTATTCACAACGCTTTGATCGGGAGTTTTTGCAGTAGTTATTAAATGGGATGTTTCTCAGCGATATGCATTTCTTTGCATTAAGTTGCATGTGTCTAACTTACAAAACATGGATATAAACAAATGCTTTCCCATGATGTCTAGAATAAGAAAATTAATTTGTTTTAGTCTGAAGAAGCTTTATCTTAATTACACTACACACATCTCTGCCACTTAGATTCCAGTTATTAAAAGACAAAAGAAAAACAAAAAAAGTTAAATTTTCTGAATGCTAAAGAATTAAAAGCAAATTATGTTCCTTTCTATAAAAACTGCTGATGAGTAAAAAGATCTGGTTTTCTGTGTCCATAACAATCATCTGCATTAGTGATCATTAACTTCACAAGAAGTAAGAATGCTGATTTATTTAATGAACCTGCAGGTAATTGTTGTTTCTTTTATTAATTACATTAGGGAAAATGAGACCTATTAGCATTGGAATGGCTTCAAATGCTTAAGCAAACCTTTGCAAAGGGTAAAATGCTTCTTACTTTGTGTTCTAAATTAATGTTTTAGGTTTTTGTTTTTTTCCCTTTGGTTCCAAGAACTCAGCCTAAAGCCTATTTTGTCCACATTAAATAGTGAACATTGGCCAGTTCTGTGTTTCAGGAGTCTAAGAAATAATCATAAATATTTAGAAAACATCCCTTAAGAAACCCAGAGTTTTTACAAGATTCATAGATTTTAAGCTCCAAAGGGACCACCCTTGATCATGTAGTTTGACAACAGTGTACTGTAGGCCATCCCCACTCCCAGGTCTGAAATAGACTCAAACTCTGTCTGATTACTGAAGTCCTCAGATCATGGTTTAAAGATTTCAAATTACATAAAATCCAACATTTACACAAGTTTAAACCTGAAAGTGACCTGTGCCCACAATGTCTCTCCCCTAAAGCTGACTTTAAGGTTTAAGTCAACTTTATTAAGTCAGCTTAATAAAGTTGACTTAAGGCACGACAAAAGGGGACCCAATTAAAGTCGACTTTATTAAGTCGACTTTAAATGGGTACCCTGGCTTAAGTTGGCTTTAAAGTCAACTTGAACAAATAGGGACTCTCTAAGTCGACTGTAAGTTGGCCTTGTTAAGTCAACGTAACTGAGCCCTCTAGTGTAGACATAGCCACAGAAGGTAGACTGTGCTCCCACTGCTGTTGCCTCTCCTACCACAATGGCACTACTATTTTTAGCATGCTACCTCAAGGACAACTGCTGCATGAACATCTACGTGACCTTGGAATCACCTCCCAGTTTGTAGTGAAGACATTGTATTAAAGTATGTCTACTTGTAGCTGGGAGCATGCTTCCCAACTTGATTAGATGGACGTGCTCTAGCTCTGCTACAGCCAGTGAGCTAAAAACAGTAGTGTGGTGGGTATTAACATGGGCAGAGGCGTGGGCTAGATCAGTACTTCCCATCCTTTTCAGTAACATGGCACACTTCATGAGACAAACAATTCCATGGCACACCCAGATTTTTCAGCTAACTGATTGCTCATAAACCACACATTTACTTATATTTGCTATAGTTAAGGTCTTACTAGAGAGGTTTGCAACCTAGTGCATAAAACAAGCTAAAGGAGGATTAAATGCATTAATGTTTCAAAGGCACTGGAAAATATACACTTCATCTCAATTTTTCCTCCTTTGGCCTCCTGCATTTAGAATGTTCACATTTTAGAATCAAAAAATTGATACCAAGCTTTTAATTTGATGACTAATTTTCATGACTTTTATGAGCTGTAATTTTGGTTAGGTAGAATATTGTTTAAGGTGAAACAATGTTTGTTTTACATTGGTTTTCATTACCTTTGTACAAAAATACTATGACATACTCGGACAGCTCTTGTGGCACAACAGTGTGCCATGGCACACTGGTTGAAAACCACTGGGCTAGATTCCCAAATAAAAATCTGTCCAGATCCCTTAAGGGCTAGCCTGCGCTTCTGCCCTTGCTACCTCTGACTGTATTGCACACTGTGTGCCACCTTGGCTCTATTGCACACAAGTTCAAGCTGGCATGTACCCATCTATTCAAGCTGAGAAGCAGTCCCCCAGATACAGTGTACATGTATTGTTAGGAGGGAAGTTTTTTTGTGCACAGCCTCTCTCAAAGGGCAGATCCTTCCCACCAGCAGGCATCTGTCATCTTGCCACACCCTATTTTGTGACAGAGATTCACAGAATACACAATGGTAATTACTTAATCCAGTGAAAGTGTATTATTGGAAGAAGGTGAAGGTATTGAAACCAACAGGGAGGTGAATCAAGAAGGTAAAATACATCAAGTCCAAAGGAATAGATACATGAGAGATCACAAATACAGTATATAAAACACCTTGAAAATATATCAACAGTTTCAAGGTTAACCGGCCCACAATTTCCACTAGTACCCACTGGGTGTTTCAGAGGACTACAAGGCCTCAGATAAGGTTCCCTACCAGCGGCTGAAACCACTAAGGACCCTTCGGCTTCAGGTAAGTTGCCCCAGAGTGGCTAGGATCAGCTACTCATACTCAATTCCCCTTCATGACATTAGCGGCCTTTCACACTCCCACAAGGAATTCTAGGTAAGTATTGCCTTCCAGGAACCCCCAGTGCAAAAACCATAAGGATTCTGCCCCCCCCCCCCCCCCCCCCAGGCCCGAAAGCATTCAATATTCACAGTTGCCTTCGCCTCCTGGTGCTGGCCTACGAATCCTGCAGAGGTGTCCCATGCAGCTCTCACTCTCCTCTCCTTCAATTACAAACTGGGGCTGTCCACTTCAGGTCAATTCTGACCCAGGGGTCCTTTAATTAAAAGTCTTTTTGCCCCTTGAACAAAGTCCAATCTGCAGCACTCCGCTTCCCACAACTCAGTTCAGAAGTCTCTGCCCTTTGGGGGCTTCCTGGAGTATGTTCTTTTCAGCGTCCTAGGACTACACCCAAACTTGGATCAGAGCTCCTGACTCAGTGAACCAGATGCTCAGAAAGACACAGCTCTCCTGAGAGTTCAAGGCTTGATTTAAGCTCAATAGTCAAAACAGTACTCTGTTCGATCCGAACAACAAATGCAATCTGTTTTGACAGGGACAACAAGACTACCCAGACTCCAGATGCAGCTTGCTAGAGAGCCACCTGTCATGCAGAGAATCGGGCGCAGCGAGCCCCATTCCCTCAGCCAGAACCCCTTAAATGCTCACTCCATTAACCGATCAGCAGCACCTATAGGCTATTATGGAGATTGTTCTGGAAGGAGTGCACACGTCTCCTTAGTAAGTGCATGTGGCCCTCCGTCGCCATCTTGTCCCTTTCTGTTGCTAGGCAGAATCTCCGCCCTAGCGCCACAGCATGTCAGCAGTTGATAGGTGGAACCTACCATCAGCTCCCAGTGAAGAGGGTTAACTGGCCATACCATTGTGGCATGGCACCCAGTGCTAGTCTGGAACACTTAAACATTTTGCTGACACAATTATCCATGTAAACATTAAAAACACCAGGTAAGTATACAATTCACAGGTGCACATAAAACCATTAATACAAACTCACATTTAAAAACAAGTGCTGGTTAAACCTAGAGAAAATTCCTTAACAGTATCCTGAAGGGCTTGTTTTCTCTATGAATAGAACTTGATACATAACAATATGCTTAATTCTCACCTAAAAAGATCTATTATAATAATGAAACATACATGGGGGGAGGTGCTTGTTGGTGAATACAAACCACCCCATCACAAAACTCAGAAAGGAAAAAGAAAAGCATTGTAGAGCAGGTCTCATTTTGATTTAAGTGTGAGCTACGTTTGCAACCCCCATCTTCCTCTATGACCTCCCAACTTCTCTGAGACAATCAAGTTCATAAACATCAGATGAAAACACATGAGAACCAGAGATAAACTATTTTCATTTTTAGGGGATCCAGATATGGAATATGTTTCCAGAGGAGCTCAGACTAAGCCTGATCTTCATTACCTAACAGGCAAGCTAGAAGATCTTTTGTTCTGAGAGTGGTCTCATCGCAACTGGAATGAAAGTCAATGAAGCAATAATACTATATACCTCTCTCACCCATCCCTAAAAGCGAGCAACAACACTACTCCACCCTAGCTATTTATTTAACAACAGCAAGGCCTCATGTAACCAGAGAAAGGAGAATAGAAGAATTCATAAAATCCTCATCACAATGCAGACTTAAATTACCATATAATTATTACTGTGGTGGGCACTACAGAAACTCCTGTGATAGAAACAGTTTTAAGTAAAATGCATGCCTGAAGCTGATAATGACTTGCTGTTGAAACTGTAAGCAACATAATTTCTAGGCTGTAACATTTCTGAAACGGAAATCTCTTAAAATTCTCTCACACTTTAGGAAAGGCTTTGAGTAGAATTAGACCCAAGTGTCTCCTGAGTCCATTCATGTTTCCACCCATAACTCTATCTTCCCTTCAGAACTATTGTTTTAATTGAGATGGTGACTTCCATGACTCTCTCTTACCCTCAAACGAAATTAACACCTTTCAGTTCCCAGTTGTCAGCTGAATTTTAAGCACCGCAATTCATCTCTCCATTTCAGCATATTGGAGCTCTGGAACGCAATTTAATTTTAAAAGAGGCACATTATCTAATCTGGTTTAATTTGAGCTTCTCAGTAACTTACTTCTGAAATAGGTTTTTAAGAACATTGATTGGAAAAAGTTGTATAGCTCAAGCATTTGAAATATTACAAAGCAAAACTTGTTTGAAGATGTTTCAGTCTTGTGCTGCATTGAGTACAAAGTATATTTCACTCACCACCCCTCTGCCCCCAGCAACTTTTAGCTGAAACTAAGTAAAAGCAGTGTCTCAATAAACATAAACCCATGAAATCCACAGTTGTTTTTTTTTTTTTATTTCTGATCTTGTTTGACAGCATGCCTGAAATAAGTGAGATGACTAAACCAGCAAGTTAGGACTAAAGTCAGGTCTCATTTGGAGGTATCTAAGATTTAATGAGTAACCATTTCTGAGCTGAATATTAACAACACAGAAATACCTGCTTGCATGAATAAATAAATGTATATGGCAGTTTTAATCTAAGACTGTCAAAGTGCACTATGAACAACTGCTTCCTAGGAGTGTATCTGATCTACACTCCTAGGACACACATGCTGTGATGTAGTGAATCCGAATGTTGTCACTGCACAATAGTTCATGACCCTGACAAATAGAAAGTTTCACAAAGTAAAATATGTATATTTAGCTAGATATGATTACACAGATATTAATATAATCAGTCTTGGTTAGAATGCAGAATTAAATATCAATTTGTGCCTTTAGTGCTGCATAATTCTGTCAATAGTCACTCAGAATTCAGAAGAACTACATGGGAAAGGGTTTAACTAGGGACTCTGCATTTTAGGATTTACTCTGCATTTACTGCCACAAGAAACTTACAAGATAAGGAATTATTGGCCTTAAATTAGTTTTCAAACTTTAGTGCAATTTTCTTTATAATGGGCCTGTTTTCAATTTTATAACAAAATGTACATGCACAAAAACAGCAGAGTGATTTTTTCCCCATTTCTTTCTGAATATTTCACATAATTTCTATAACTGGAGTGCTCTTCAGATACATATAAGTGATGTTGACAATAGTGCCTTATAGACTTTTGACACATTCAGAAAGATCATTGAAAGTTTACTGAGACTATACCACTGAAAACATACTTTTGTGTAATAAAAAGCTTATGAAGCTGAAATGTCATGCATCCTGATTTGCTATTAAATAACCTGGTCATTGTACTTCCATAAAACTCTAGAATTATCCAATAAAAAGATCATTCTTTTTTATAAGGTTCTGAAAGAGTCACATTTCATACTTTGTGCTCATGTTACATATGGAAATCACTTGGAAAAGGTCATTGTGTATCATAGACACTATTTGCTTAGTTGGGCATGATAATTACATACATTCAGCCGTCCTGATCTAATAGTCTATTTCACACATGGGGGGGGGGGGCCTCCAAAACAAATAACCTTAAAAATAATAGTTTTATAGAGGTTCAGGAATAGAGGGGGGAAATGATAATGCCAATACCAGTGATAGTTGTTTACAGCATATTAGAGAGAAGAAAGAAGACATGGTGTAAAATTGTACGTCCTGATTCTCCTCTCACCTTGCACTTAAACCAGCTATGATCTATTTAGTGAAATCCTGGCCTCATTGAAGTCAGTGGTAAAACTCCTGTTGACTACAGCAGGATTTCCCACATGGAACTAAATGGAGGTATCTCCATTTTATGCTAGTGGAGCTGAGAGAAGAAGCAGACCACAAAATAACAGAGCTAGAGAAGATTCATTTGCTCTAGCGCCTCTTCTGTGAGTGCTTACAGTGTTCAAAGCATTTTGTATTCTTTTAATCTTTATTTAATTTAACCTTGGAAGACTTCTTCATAATAAATAGATTCATTTTCAGCAAAATTTCCTGATATTTAGCCTGCTTCATTCATTAGATCTTATTATTCTCCTGTTATATTTATGTACCAATCTAAAGGCCAGTCTCTAAAGCCTCTGCTCACTTTGAGTAGCTAGTTAACTCTGTGATAGATTCCACTGACTAAAATGGGAATACTTATTGTGTAAGACAGTGATTTTCAAACAATGGGTTGAGACCCAGTACTAGGTACCAGACCTTCAGGTACTGAGTTGTGAAGCCCGCTGGTGATGCCGCCAAAAGACTGGAATGCATTGCTCAGAGTTGTATTTGTTGGGTCAGAGGCATAAATTATTTTTTTAAACTAGGTCTTGAGGAAAAAAGTTTGAAAACCACTGGTGTAAGATACTCTTCAACATGTCTACATTTGGCTATGTCTACACTAGGAATTTAGTTTGAATTATGTCCACACTGGTTTTCATCAGTTTGAACTAAGGAAAGCTTACTTCAAAATAGTAAAGCCTGCCTTTAATTCAAATTAATGGTTACCCAATGTAGATGAGTTAGTTTGAACTAACCATTAGTGCAAATTAAATGCTGTTTGACCTTCCTGGGAGGAAGTGCCTTCCTCTTTTTATTGGATTGAGTGGAGGGATGGCCCTTCTTGGGTGTCATGTTGCCACACTTCTCATGGTGCCCCCACTCCCAACCAAAACTGTGCATGGACATGCTAGTTTGATTTAAGTTTCTAGTGTGGACTTGCTAATTTGAACT
Organism: Podocnemis expansa; assembly: GCA_007922195.1. Lineage (NCBI taxonomy): Eukaryota > Metazoa > Chordata > Testudines > Podocnemididae > Podocnemis > Podocnemis expansa. Next base: position 40,936,536 of record ML681992.1, read on the forward strand.
AAGTTAGTTCAAATTAATCAAAATTAGTTCACACTAATTAATTCAAACTAACTTAGTTTGAACTAGCATTCTTAAGTGCAGATATAGCCTTTGAGCTGGAAGGTATGATTCACAGCATATGTAGATGTACCCACAGGAGCTCTCATCAAACTATCACCTAAAAATAGCTAAGTTCCAAAGGGGTAGCTGTGTTAGTCTAGTTTGGCAAAATAAGCAATGACCCTTGTTGCACTTAAAGACTAACAAATTTATTTAGTACACATGCTTTCATGGGAGAAAATCCCACTTGATTGCTTCAAAGCATCTGACGAAGTGGAATTTTCTCCCACAAAAGCTCTTGTCCTGAATACAATCACATCTAACCCTCTGGGTTTGTACTTGGCGCCTATCCCAAACTGCGACCCCCTGCTGTCATGGCCACATTGTTACATTAGGGGTTAGCTGTGTCACAGACAGAGTGGGTATGGCCATTTAAGCTGGGACTCACACCTCCTAGCTCCACTGTAGATGTACCCTGAGGGTATTAAAATCTAGCTTTAATCCTGAACTTGAATCTATTCGTGCAAATGTAACAAAGCAGGGCTTCAGTTCAGCCACAGCTGTCCAGAGAGGAGCTCCAGTAAAAATTTCAAAGGGCTGGTGTGCTTCCCATGGGGCAGAAACCCTGAGCCCCAGCACCTCATGTGGGACAGAAACCCCTAATCCCTGGCATCCTCCCTCTAGGACTGAAGCCCCAAGCCTATGGCGCACACCCCATAGGGCTAAAGCCATGAAATGCCCCCCCAACAGCTATGGAAGCGTGGAGACCCCTCACCCAGCAGGGCAGAAGCTCCTACCCCCATCAATCTGCCACAGGATAGAAGCTCCAAGCTCCCCTGCTCCCTCTCCAGTCCAACTGCTGAAGGCTGGATCCCTGAGCACTGCACATTTGGCCCTGTAGCTTTTATAGCATTTTGTGTGGAGATATGTGTGAGTGGATGGGTTCTGAAAAATAATCCTTGAGAATTTAAGCCCTACTCCATGAGTATGTCCACACGTCTTTTTTATTTCAAAATAACACTGGTTATTTCGAAAGAAAAAGATTAAGGCCACATGACGTTTTCTTGTTTTGAAACAGCTTAAACCTGGTTGGTTTCGAAAAGGCTGTTATTTCGAAATGGTGGATTCGAAATAATGCAGTTCAGACACACTATTTCAGAATAACCATCATTTTGAAATAATGTGTTGGACCTTCCTCTCATGGTGCATAGCACCCTGGGAGGAAGGGCCACCCCTCCTCAGCACTCTGTCCAGGGAGCCCTCAGCATTGCCATTTCTTGTCCTTAAGAGCACTGACATTCCTTGGGATCCAGATATACCCAGTGCTAGATAGATAAAGCTAATGCTATTTTTGCAGAGGGTTTTAAAATTTGCTTCTTAGGAATGAAAACTGAACTATTCAAGCTTCTCAGGAAAGGAAATGGAGCTGTGTTTCCAGACCAGTCTGCCTACCAGGCTCCCCGAAGATGTGGACCCTGGAAGCCTGAGCACCCCAGCAGCTGGGCTGCCAAGGATTTGTACAGGTGAGCTGACAGAGACAATTTTCAAAACCTTCCTGGCAAAAATGGTTTTGTCACAGCCCTCTCTGTGTTCTGCCAGGAGTCTGGCTAAAATTTCTCCAGCAAAGATTTTGATTTAAGTACATTGACAAATTCCAGCACAACAATGTTATGTCAGAAATTTTCTGACCAGTTCTATATCATACCTGTGCTTTATAATTATGCATCTTCCATGTATTTTTTAAAATCCTTTTTCCCCCTTACACAATTTTGCACTTTGTATCCAACCTATTTGCAATGACTGAGGGCAAATATTTCAAACCTAGGTGTCTAAAGCCAGGCTCCTGGATCTGTAGTCAGGCACCTCACTAGAACTGGTCTGATTTTCATAGCTCTTCAGCATCTGAACCTGGCTAGAAATGCAAAAACGCACCACCATTGAAAATCATTCTACATCACCACCCTATTAAATGTACAACCATAACTATATTTGCTTCAACTTGAAAATCTTGACATAAATCTTCACAGTTAGGTAGGAATTTGGCTGGTAATTCTGCCTGCAATGTTGAAGGCATAATAGATTTTGCTTTGCTTTTTCAGAGTAGTTTGTTTCTTCAGAGAAAATTTCCAGTGCACACAGCATGCTGATATTTTAAGACCACAATGCCATTCAGAAATGGCCACATCTGAGAGCTGAGCCAAACTACAGCACAAATGAAGCTAGAAGCTGAGGAACTGAAAGGAGTCAGGCAACAGATAATTGTCAAACCTAGAACATTTATGCCTTTTTTGTATCATTTAAGATTGTTTCACATATCACCTTTTCACTTGTAACCACCTGATCTCTGTCTAATATCCCTGTAGTTCACTTAATGAAAGAATATAGTGTGTCAAATTTTCAGGCTAAGGCACAGAGTCCCATAGGCTATGTCTACACCTAAAACCTTAGTTCAGACTTGCTTAGTCCAAACTAAGTAGCTTGAAGTTAGTACAAACTAAGCACAGTTTTTTAATTTGAACTAACTTCTTAGTATGAACTAGCCATGCTTATTTTAGTTCAAACTAAAAAACCACGGCTAATTCGAACTAATGGTTAGTTCGAACTGAAAAATTTGAACTTGTATGTCCACATTGGGCTAGTTTGGACTAAATATGCAAATACATTTGAACTAAGCAGTTAGTGCAAACTAACCAGCTGAACTAACCAGCTAGAACTAAAAAAATTTTTTTTGGTTTGAATTAGGTGAAGCCTGGTGTAGACAGGGATCAAATTAATTTGGATTAAGGGTCTTTAATTTGAACTGATTTGCTAGTGTAGACATAGCCATAGGTTACTAATTACCTCCATATTGTGTTAGTTGTAGCTTTACACTTATTGGGCTAGATTATATAATTTGGGACAAGTCTGGGACTACTTAAAATAACTCAGTTTTTATGGTGTGAAGAAGATTATACATTTTATGCAAAAGAAAAGACAAAAAAAGTCCTCCCCACCACAAATATGACCTCTTTTCTTTTAAAGTAAAGGTCAATGATCTGAACTGGAAAGATTTCTCTCTTTGATATAATTGGAAGTCCAGTCCAATGCACACTGGGACTTGATCAGTCCTTAAGAAACACCAGTCCTGCTGCATACCAAATAGCTTCCCAGGAGGCAAGTTATGTTAATTGCTACAGCAATAAGTTATTTATCATTCTTACAGACATGTATTTTCCATTTACGCTAATGTGGCGCTTGATTGGATTTTGTTCATTAAATGGAAAGAATCAAAACTGGTCTACAAACTGTTGTTCGTGTTAATTGGTGAGTATGTTAGCACTTAGAATCTGAAAAATAGGTTTTAAAATTATAACCTACATCAATCTGGCAGTCTTTCTACATTAAACCAAACACAATCTGCTTTGTGTATTCAGCATTAAAGAAAAGTGCTACATTTTTACTTTTGCCATTGTCAGATGGCCTGGCAGAAAATATGATGTTCTAATTAATAAAAGGGTCAATAAGCAATACATGCTTTTGCCTCTGTTTTGTGTCACTTAATAGTGAGAGAGGCACTTCCATGATCTGCATGGCCCTTGACTGTCAGAAGCTGCTACAGAACAACTCGATAAATTGCCCCATTTTTAATTTTCTTTTGAAGGATATGGCACCAGCTACTGCCTGAGGAGAGGATACTAGGCTAGATGGATCATGGGTTTGACCCAACATGGCCACTTTTTATGGTGAACCAGCAGGAGCAGTTGATGCATGATTTAACAGCTCAGCAGCTGGAGGAACAAAATCAGCTGGCACAATAGATGGTTATGATACTACCCAAAATCCATAAAAAAGGAAACCCTGGATGCCCCATCATCTCAGGCATTGGCACTCTTACTGCCGGCCTATCTGGCTATGTGGACTCCCTCCTCAGACCCTATGTTATCAACATCCCCAGCTATCTTCAAGACACCACAGACTTCCTGAGGAAAATACAGTCCATTGGAGAACTTCCTGAAAACACCATTCTGGCCACTATGGATGTAGAAGCTCTTTACACCAACATCCCACAGAAGGATGGATTACAAGCTATTAGAAGAACCATCCCAGATGACACAGCGCAGCTCGTGACTGAACTTTGTGACTTTGTACTCACCCACAACCACTTCAGATTTGAGGATCATTTATATCTCCAAATCAGTGGCACTGCTATGGGCACCCGCATGGCCCCACAATATGCCAACATCTTTATGGGTGACTTAGAACAACGGTTCCTCAAGTCTCATCCCAAGGCGCCTCTTCTTTACCTGTGCTACATTGATGACATCTTTATCATCTGGACACATGGCAGGGATGCTCTTGAAGATTTTCACAGAGATTTCAATAATTTCCACTCCACCATCAAACTGAGCCTGGAACACTCCACACAGGAGATCCGCTTTCTTGACACTACAGTACAAATCTGGGATAGACGCATCACCACCACCCTATACCGAAAACCTACTGATTGGTATAGTTACCTACATCCTTCGAGCTTCCATCCTAAACACACCACACAATCCATTGTCTACAGCCAAGCCCTAAGAGATAACTGCATCTGCTCTGATCCCTCAGACAGGGACAGACATCTTGAGGATCTCTATCAAGCATTCTTGAAACTACAGTACCCACCTGGGGAAGTAAGAAAACAAATTGACAGAGCTAGACAGGTTCCCTGAAGTTATTTACTACAGGAGAGACCCAAGAAAGAAAGCAACAGAACACCACTAGTCACCACATACAATCCTCAAGTCAGACCTCTGCAAAAGATCATTAAGGACCTACAGCCTATTCTAAAAAATGATCCCTCTCTGTCTCAAGCATTAGGAGACAGACCACTCCTTGCTTATAGGCAGTCCCCTAATCTTAAACAGACACTCACCAGCAACTACAGATCTAACAACAAGAACATTGAAGCAGGCACACACCCCTGCAAAAAACCACGCTGCCAAGTCTGCCCACATATCTACACAACAGACACCATCATAGGTCCTAATCAAGCCTGCTACTCTATCAAAGGCTCATTTACCTGCTCATCTACTAATGTGGTCTATGCCATCATGTGCAAGAAATGCCCCTACACCTTATATATTGGACAAACAGGACGATCGCTCCGTAAGAGACTGAATGAGCACAGAGCTGATATCAGAAATCAAAGAACAGAGAAACCAGTTGCTGAACACTTCCATCTTCCTAATCACTCGATGATGGATTTGTTAACGACCGTCGTTAGAGCTGTACCTGGGACATCAAGACTTCAAAGAGAGACAGCTGAACTTGAATTAATATGTAAGCTAAATTCTGTGAAGGCTGGTCTGAATCGAGACTATGGATTCTTTTCCCATTACAAAGGGTAATTTGACTTCAGGCTTCCCATGGTTTGAACCTGTAAACTGCTCTGATTTGCTGTTCCTGTATGACCTGATCCTATGTTTTACACTCCCTTGCATTTAGTTTCATTCCTTTCTGTAAGTTCACCCATCTTTGAAGCATCTGAGGAAGTGGGATCTTCTCCCATGAAAGCTCATGCAAAAAATAAATCTGTTAGTCTTAAAGTGCCACACAACTCCTTGTTGTTTTGTCACTGGACTAGACTAACATGGCTATCCCTTTTAAAATTGACATGATACTATAGCTATCTGCCACACAATAGCCATGACCCAGCAGTGGCTCCTGCCCCATCAGATTTGCCAAGAAGGGCCTGATGACACTGGGGGCTCTAGACCAATGAGCTATTTTGCTGGGTCCGTATTTAACTGGAGTAAGGCAAATGGATTATCACTTTGTAGATCCTGTTGTGGGTCAAGAGCATGCACAAGTCAAGGCTGCCATTCTCAATACCCTGGATAAAAAGAGACAGTCTGGCAATGTATCTGCAATGAATAGAACCATCAAGGATCAAGACTCTGCCTGGTTGCCCAGAAGCTGTGAAACTGTGCTGGAGATGACACAGACTGAACATGAAAATGGGAAGTCAGCTGGCTGAGCTGTCTTATTCCAACAGTTCATCCATACACTGTCACCTGGTGGAAAAGACTGGGTGTTGTATCACCATCCCCAAACCCATGATGGATGCTATTTGTCTCATGGAAAATTATGTAATGGTGAAGACACCCATGATGACTTCTGCTGGGGACCCACTGTAAGTGAGGGTCCCACATAAGCAAATGAGAAACTAGGTGGTGGAAGCCAACATCATGAAGTACTTCAACCCACTCACCCACCTCATCCAGATACAGGAAGGCCCAGGAATTGAGGAGCCCATGGCTAATCCAAATCAAAATTCTGGAGCTGTTGACCTGCAGCTCAGTCCAAATGACTGCCAACCCACCAGAGTTCAAGAAAGAAGTATTGTGCACTTCTGAACTAGGGAGATCCTCCATGGAGGGGACCTTCTGAACACCTACAGGAGAGCCCAGTCACAACAGCAAAGACCAAGATGTGCATTTTGCATGTGACTGTCCCGGGTGCTGGTCCTAAGATTGCCCTTATATGTAGTACAGCTTTGGGAAAATCTTAGGTTAGCTCAACAAGAAAAACCTGCCAAACTGATCAGCCCCTTAAAGGTGAATGGCACAGTGAAGTCATCGGGTACATATGCTTAGGCCAGAACCTACAGTGGGATGAGCGGGACTTTGCTCCAGGCATGCCAGAGCGGCTCCACTGAGCTGCCCCATTAAAGGGTATGTTCCTCCCCACTCGTCCCGAGCGTGGGCTATTATGAGGGGTGCATTCCGACTGGAACACGCCCCAGGCATTGCATTTTTTAATTATGGCTCTGACTTAGGCAGGTCTCATACTTTGGTTTGGAGCTCTGTGGTCTCAAACCATGGATCAGCTCAGGGCTCCATCCTATTGTAATGTGTGCAAGGGGACATAAATCTTATCCCTGCATTTAAGTGACTCAAAATGTGAATGCGTGTACAACTCGCTGATGATCAGCTGAGACCCAACCTGTGCTATCCTGTTATTGTTAGCTGGTTGCCTCCATAATTAGCAAAACTTGCAGGTGTGAGGGAGGTCACTGGTCTTTCCTAGAGGACACATAACCACCTGGAGTCAACTCAACTCCCCTGTGAGGCTCCTCCTTTACCCGAGTTAGAGCTCCTAATCCAGTTTTCCAATGTCATTGAAAAATAATGGGCAATTGCATGCTCTGCTAAGTGCATAACCCAAATGTCAATGGTAAATGGGGAGACCATTGAATCCCATCAAGCTCAACTGTTCCCACACTTTGAAATTCAAGGCAACTACTTATAGTGCCTTGAGAAAGACTAGCAGACCAAGGAAGTCCAAAAACATCTTCTGTTGCTCTGACCTTACTGGAGGGTGGTTATGGAGCTGGCCCACACTACGCCTTCCACAGGGCACATTGAGGGAGAAGACTCAAATTCTAGGTCAGATTTTTTGTTTTTAATTTTTTTGCCCAGAGTTCTATAAAGGCATTCTGAATTTTTGTATCTCTTGCTCAGAGTGTCAACTGTCAGCCCCTTGGCCAATGGAAAACCTTCTTTGAGTCCCACCCACTAGCAAGCACACATTTGAGTGAATTGGGATAGACAAGGTTGTCCCCCTAAAAATGGGCACCACAATCTACCAGTTTATTTTAGTAGTACTAGGCCATCTAACCCAGTATCCTGAGGCTACACCACTACACTCTATGGCTGTGTTCACACAGCCCTCTTATTTCGAAACAACAGAGGTTGTTTCGAAATAAGATTTAGGCTGTTCACATGACGCATGGTTGTTTCGAAACAATGGGTCCCGTTGTTTCAAAACAACGGTGTTGTTTTGAAACAAGTTAAACCCTATGTGGGGACGAAACAACGTTGTTTCAAAATGATTGTTTCGAAACAACGCCGTGCAAACATGTTGTTTCGAAACAACAGTGACTTGTTTCGAAATAACTGTTGCCTGAACCTGCTATTTCACTTGGAGCTTCTTTCCTTAATTTGAATTAACAAACTGTTAATTCGAATTAAGTTATTTTGAAATAAGGTGTTATTTCGATACAAGTTGTTTCGAAACAACCATATCGAAATAACCCCCTGTGTGTGAACACAGCCTATGAATGTAAACCCAGTTGCTGCTGAATGTATGTGGATCTTCACCTGGGAGAGGGCATGATGAAAGTCCATACCTTAGCACAGAATAAGCTTTGTGTCCCAAGTGATGAGGCAACTGCACTGAATGTTGAAAATCAAGACCCTCAAAACATCCATCTACCATTTCCAAACAAATGGTTAGGTAGAGCAAATCAACAGAGCATTAAAAGATGCTCACTATGTTCGTCATTACAGTTGCATAACACTGGGTCCATTTGTTCTCTTACAGCAAATTGCCATTCAAGAGCCACCACAGTCAGCCATATTGTTTTCATCATTTGAGCTGTCATGTGGGAGACACCCACAAAGGATTTTGGATCTGATTAGAGTAATGTGAGAAAACCAATCACCTCACAATAATAATGTGGTACAGTGGGTCCTTAACTTGCAAGAGAAGCTTTAGACTTGTTTGCCAAGAAAAAAACCTCTTACATGGCCAGAACACCCATGAAGCAGCCTATAATAAAAAGGCCCACTTTAAGGTGTTTCAATCTAGTGGTCACTACTGACCAGTTCAGAATCTAAGCCCAATCACAGAGGCCATGTGATTCAGTAAGATGGGTAGGGCTGGTAAAAATGTAAAATCTGACTACCGGACAAGTGAAAGTTGCAGCAAATCTACCATATGTGAAAGCCTGATTATAGCTGAGATTGGTCGAAACTGGAAGCAACCTTACCCCAAAACAAAAGGCTGAGGACACTGCATTTTCCACAATATTCTCTCCCCAACCTGGGTGAATCCACTTAATAACCCATAGTATTCAGACCAAAGTTGGACTTAGGGCTTTTTCCCAGAAATTTAAGAAAATGTGATGCAGGGACTATGATCAGTGCTAGATCTGGGGTTAGTTAAAGAGTTATTTAGTGACTGGAGGAGCCCAGTTATACTTGTCTCCAAACCCAATAGGACCACAGATTTTTTTTTGCATGTGTAACCTTTCTGCCAGGCAGAGCTGGCAGCAGCAAAGTGCAGGGTACTATGTTTAGGGCAGGCGTGGCCAAACTGCAGCTTGGGAGCTGCATGTGACTCTTGAATGAAAAAGTGTGGCTCATGGAAGAACGTCAGCAAATCAATTTAGTAGGTAAAAGTAGATGGTTATATGCCTCAATGCAGCTCTTGAAGGTTTAATAATCAACTTGTGTGGCTCTTGAGTTCTGTAAGTTTGGGCACCCCTGGTCTAGGGGCTCCTATTAATGACACAACACCAAACCGGCTTAAGCCCCTATCTGGTCTCCTGGGGAAACATGCACTACTCCCTGGGTACCCTTAAAGGCAATATTTCTACTATTACAAGCACAATCTCTAAGGCTGTGTTCACAGAGGTTGTTTCGAAATAAGATTTAGGCTGTTCACACGACGCACGGTTGTTTCGAAACAACGGCTCCCATTGTTTTGAAACAACGGCGTTGTTTCGAAACAAATTAAACCTAGTCTGTGGGCGAAACAACGTTGTTTCAAAATTATTGTTTCAAAACAATGCCGTGCGAACATGTTGTTTCGAAACAACAGTGACTTGTTTCGAAATAACTGTTGCCTGAACCTGCTATTTCCTTTTGAGCTTCTTTCCTTAATTCGAATTAACAAACTGTTAATTCGAATTAAGTTATTTCGAAATAAGGTGTTATTTCGATACAAGTTGTTTTGAAACAACCGTATCGAAATAACCCTCTGTGTGTGAACACAGCCTAAGTGTAGAAAGTAAACTTTTTAATAAAAGCAGGAATAAAATACCTAAACAGCACTGGTTTGAGAAAATAGTGCAATGCAGAATTTGTAAACACAATGAGAAGAACCCACCCTACTCCAAAGTATATAGGTTGTATCACTGACTTCTCCCTTTTCCCTCATTGACCATCATAGTTGCAGTATCCGCCTTTCACTTGGGGGGGGGGGGCTCATCCTCCTGCAGGCTCTTGCTGAAAGCAGGCTTGACCAGGTCCACTCCTCGGCTGCCCCTTGCCATCTCTGGGTTCCACCAAGTCCCTGTTTGCTGGCTCTTGCTGTCTGTTGGCCATCTGAAGGCATTTACCATTCAGCCACTGCTGACTCCTCTCTGCTGGTTGTCAAAGTCTCCCAATTTCTCTAGTAATTCCATAGAATCATGAAACTGGAAGGAACCATGACAGGGCACTGAGTCCAGTCCTCTGCACTCGTGACAGGACCAAGCATTCCTTAAATCAGGGGTTCTTAACCTGAGGTGCACTCAACCCCTAGTGTGTGGGAGTAATATGTAATTTAAACATGGACTTTGTAATAACCATGTTTGATTTTATATATTAAACATTTATCATTCCATTAAACAACCTAAATGCACAATCAAAATTGATAATCATTGAATTTTTTTGGTGGGGGTGCAGGGTTACCATGTATAGCTGTAGAGGGGTGCAGGGCCTCTAAAAATTTAAAAACTCCTGCTCTAAACCATCCCTGACAAGTGTTTGTCTAACCTGCTCTTAAAAAAACTTCCAATGATCGACTTTTCACAACCTGCCTAAGCAACTTATTCCAGTGGTTAATCACTTTGACAGCTAGGGATTTTTTCTTAATGTCCAGCCTAAACTTCCCTTGATGAAATTTAAGCCCACTGCTTCCTGACTTATCATCAGCAGTGAAGGGGATCAATTTTTCCTCCCTTGTCTTTATAGGAATGTTTTAGGTATTTGAAAACAGTTATCAAGTCCCTTCTCAGTATCTTCTCCTCCTGACTAAATAAACCCAGCTCTTTCAATGCTCCTTCATAAGTCAAAGGTTTCAGACCTTTAATCATTCTTGATGGTCTTTTCTGAACTTGCTCCAATCTGTCAACATCTTTCCTGAAATGAGGCACTCACAACTGGACGCAATCAGCATGGAGTAAAGCAGAAGAATTACTGCTCATGTCTTTCTTACAGCATTCATGTTAATACATCACAGAATAGTATTTGCTTTTTTTTTTTTGAAACATTATTACACTGTTGACTCATATTTAGCTCGTGGTCCACTATGAGACCCAGATCCATTTCCACAGTATCATAGAATCATAGGGCTGGAAGGGATCTCATGAGGTCACTTAGTCCAACCTGCTGCCAAAAAAGCAGGACCATTCTCACTAAATTATCCCAGCCAGGGTTTTGTCTATCTGAGCCTTAAATACCTCCAAAGATGGAGATACCACCACACCCCTAGGTAGCCCATTTGAATGCTTCACCACTCTTTTAGTAAGAAAGTTTTTCCTAATATCCAACCTTGACCTCCCCAGCTGCAACTTGAAGCCATTGCTCCTTGTTCTGTCCTCTGTTACTACTGAGAACAGCTGAGCTCCGTCCTCCTTGGAGCAGCCCTTCAAGTAGCTAAAGGTTGCTATCAAATCCCTCCTCAGTCTTCTCTTCTGCAGGCTATATAAGCCTAGTTCCTTCAGTCTTTCTTCATAGGTCTTGTGCTCCAGCCCCTTGATCATTTTTGTTCCCCTCCTCTGGACTCTTTCTAGTTTGTCCACATCCTTTTTGTAGTGGGGACCTCAAAACTGGACACAGTATTCCAGATGTGGGCTCACCAATGCCAAATAGAGGGGAACGATCACATCACTCTGTCTGCTGGCAACACTTCTTGGCCTTTTTGGCAGCAAGAGCACACTGCTGACTCGCATTCAACTTCCCATTCACCATGACCCCCAGGTCCTTTTCTCCAGTACTGCTACTTAGCTGATCACTCCCCAACCTGTAGCAGTACATGGAGTTTTTCTGTCCCAAGTGCAGGACTTTGAACTTGTCCTTGTTGAACCTCCTGAGATTTCTATTGGCCCGATGCTCCAATTTATCAAGGTCTCCCTGAATCCTGTCCCTGCCATCCAGTGTGTCTACCATTCCCCCCACCTTGGTGTCATCCGCAAACTTACTGAGTGTGCAATCTATCTCATCATCCAGATCATTATTGAAAATGTTGAACAGAACTGGCCCCAGGACTGACCCCTGGGACACACCACTCATTACTGGTTGTCAAGTAGACATGGAGCCATTGATTCCTACTTGCTGAAACTGTTGATCTAGCCAGTTCTCTATCCTCCTTACAGTCCACATATCCAAACCATACTTCCTTAACTTGCCGATGAGAATGCTGTCAGAAAGTGTATCAAAGCCTTGCTAAAGTTGAGGTAGATCACATGAATGGCTCTTCCCACATCCACAAATCCAGTCACCTCATCATGGAAAGCGATGAGGTTGGTCAGGCACGATTTAACCTTGGTGAATCCATGTTCCTGATCACTCTATTTTCTTCCAGTTGTTTTAGGATGGATTCTTTGAGAACCTGCTCCATGATTTTTCCAGGGATTGAGGTGAGGCTGACAGGTCTGTAATTCCTTGGATCCTCCTTTTTCCCTTTCTTGAAGATAGGTACTTTATTTGCTTTTTTCCAGTCCTCCAGCACCTCCCCCGTTTGCCAAGAGTTTTCAGAGATAATGGCCAGTGATACTGCTGTCTCATTGGCCAACTCTCTCAGCACCCTCGGATGTAGTTCATCCAGCCCCATGGACTTGTGCACATCCAGCTTCTTTAGGTAGGCCCTAACCTGACCTTCTGTCACCAAGGGCCTCTTGTCCTCTCTCCAATCTGCCATACCAAGTGTACTGGGCTGGGAGCTGGCCCTGCCTGTGAAAACTGAAGTGAAAAAAGCATTGAGCACTTCAGCTTTTTCCTCATCCTCCATCACGAGGCTACCTGCCCCATTCAGTAATGGACCTACACCATCCCTGATCCTCTTCTTGTTATTGATATACTTGTAGAACCCCTTCCTGTTATCTTTCACATCCCTTGCTAACTGCAACTCCATTTGTCCTTTCTGATTTTATTCCTGCACTTCCAAGCAATGTCTTTATGTGCCTCCTTACTCATATGTCCAAGCTTCCACTTCCTGTAAGCTTCCTTTTTATGCTTTAGCTCAGTGCAGAGTTCTTTGTTAAGCTGCGCTGGATGCCTTCCACATTTGCTGTTCTTTCTGCTTACTGGAATGGTATTTTCTTGTGCCCTTAGCAGGGTTTCTTTAACATACAGGTGGCTCTCTTGGATGCCTTTCCCCTTCAGATCAGCCCCCAAGGGATTCTGCCCATCAGTTTCCTGAGGGAGCCAAAATCTGCTTTTCTGAAGTCCAGGGTCTGCGTTTTGCCTCTTTCATCAGGATTCTGAACGCTACCATCTCATTGTCACTGCTGCTCAGGTTGCCATTCACTTCTACTTCCCCAATCAATTTTTCTCTGTTTGTGAGCAGCAGGTTGAGAGGTGCAAAGCTCCCAGTTGGTTCCTCCAGCATTTGTACCAGGAAGTCATCTGCAACACTCTCCATAAACTTCCTGGATTGCCTGTGCACTGCTGTATTGGCCTCCCAGCAGATGTCAGGATAATTGAAGTCCCCCAAGAGAACCAGGGCCTGTGATCTGGAAACTTCTGCCAGTTGTCCACAGAATGCCTCATCTACCTCCTCCTTCTGGTCTGGAGGTCTATATCAAACACCCACCACGACATCCCCCTTGTTGCCCTTCCCGCTAAACTTAACCCACAGACATTCAACTGGCTCATTTCCACTTCCATAATGGAGCTCTGAGCTGCTCCTCCCCCTCTTCTTCCCTGCCTGTCCTTCCTGAACAATTTATACCCAGCCATTGCAGAGCTCCAGTCATCTAAGCTATCCCACCATGTCTCTGCTATTCCAATCATATCATAGTTCCTTGTCTGTGCCAGTACTACCAATTCTTCCTGCTTGTTTCCCAAAGTACTCACATTTGTGCACAGACATCTAAAATACCAGGCCAATTGCCCTACTTTCCCATTGATTTTCAGTTCTGTTAAATCTACCTCCTTGCATTTTCTCCTGGTTTCATTCTTCCCCATTTGCCTCAGGTATTAGGGCTTCATTAGGACATCTAAGACAATTATTTGATTCCCTCCATGTTCCAACTATCCTGTCTTTTATCCCTGGTGTTACAGTCCCAGCACCCCACCCCCCAAGTTCCATCTGTCCTCCCAGGTCTCCCACATTGTGACTTACCTGTGGGCTTTGATCTCTTTCCCCCTTCAAACCTAGTTTAAAGCCCTCCTCATTAGGTAAGCCAGTCTGCATCCAAATATGCTCTTTCCCTTCCTTGACAGATGGAGTCCCTCTCTGCCTAGCAGTCCTTCTTCCTGGAACAGCACCCCATGGTCAAGGAAGCCAAAACCCTCCTGATGACACCATCTTTGCAGCCAGGCATTCACCTCCAGGATGCATCTGTCTCTGCTCAGGCCCCTACCCTTGACCAGAAGGATTGAGGAGAACAATACCTGTGCTCCGAACTCCTTCATCCATGTTCCCAGAGCCCTGTAGTCACCTTTGGTTTGCTGAGGATCACCTCTCACAGTATCATTGGTTCCAACATGCATGGCGTATAAGTCAGAGGAGCAGATGATTCTTGACAATCCCTCCATAACGTCTCAGATACGGGCACCCGGCAGGCAGCATACCTCCTGAGAGGCCTTGTCAGGGTGACAGATGGATGCCTCCATTCCCGTCAGAAGTGAGTCCCCAACCACCACAACCCTACATTTCCTCCTGGCTGTGGTAGCTGTGACCTTCCCAGCCTCAGGGGTGCATGGTGTCTCCTCTTCCACCTCATCCATCATCTCTAGGGCCGTGCAGCAGTTCTTCACTGCAGTGGAAGGAGGGATTGAAGCAGAGGTGGAGCACTGTCTGCTGCCAGAAATAACTAGCTGCCAGTATCCTCCCTCTGCCAGAGGCATCCCATCCTTCTCCAGTGGTGCAGCAGAAGTCTTTAGCACCTGGATAGTATCCTTCTCCTTGCACCTCTCCTCATGGATGCTATCAAGGAACTTTTCCATGGCATGGATACTCCTGAGCTTAGACAGCTCCTCCTGTAACTCTCCCACCTGCCTCCGGAGAGATTCCACCAGAAGGCACCTGTCACATTGATTCATCTCCCCAGCCTGATTGTCTGTGACTGGGAAATGCAGGGCACATTGCAAGTCCACACCAGGATCTGAATAGAGATATCCATGCTCAGGATGTCTGTCTGGCTACAGGCACAGGTGGAGGAGACAAAGGGGGTGCAGGCACAAGTAGTGCAGCTCCTTTTCACCATTGTGGCCTCACCAAATTCCTCCCCAAACTCCCTCTCAAACTCCTGTTTTCAGTCCCCCTGTTCACTTCCTAGGCTGCCATTGCCTATTTTGTATGTATGCAATGCATGGTTCTTTCAGAAGTGGAGTACCTTCAGCTCTTTGAAAGTTTTAGCTCATAGTAAAACATTTCTGCTGACACAGGAGCAACATCCCTGCTTCAAAACAGAAATCTCCAAAAAGAATCATTAATTCTATCTTTTAACAATAGGCAGTAAGGGTTAATCACACCTGAGGGGTAGCCTCTGTCAGGACTAGGGCAATCTCAATAAGAAATCCCCTCAACCCCTCCCTGCTGCGTTTACAATGCTGGAGCATCTATCAGCCACCCTTTGGAGCTCAGTTTAAGTGGGAGTGAATTTTTCATTAGACTAGACTAAACACAGTTCTGCTGTCATTTGTTCATACAATTGAAGGAAAACATTTCACTGCCGCTGCAGTTAACACAAAAGTGATTCGTAACCCAACCAACCATACTAGTCATTCCCATCATGCCCAGGATCTGGTGAGTTTAATTCATACAAAGTAAAGGTATGCTAAATACTTAACTGTACTCATGCACCTACAAAGACCCCGTATAAAAGGTGTCCCCCTTTCAACTGACTGAGTAGGGGAGTGCCCTCAGACACTCAGACCTTGGTTGCGCATGGATTTCAAGAAAGTCAATGCCATATCAAAATGTGATGAATATCCTATAACCTATGTGCTAATGTAGTAGACCAGCAAAGTGAGGCAGCATACCATCCTGGATTTGATCCAGGGGGTATCGAAAGATTCCCTTCTAGAGATGATGCCAAGGGGTAGTGCACACCACACTTTAATATTTCCTGCTACCCCTCCTAACTGAAGAAATAGAATAGCAGCAGAGATTGTTTGTTCCCTTACTATAGTGTGTAAGCTGTGACTGTGGAAGTAAACAGTGAAATACAAGCAGGTAGTTTCCTACCTCAGAGATTGAGCTGCTGAAAAGCGCAATCTACAAGACACACACTAGCCAAAGTAAGTTTCAAACTGACAATTGTTCTGTGTCCTTGATTGCTTGGGAATCATACCTGAAGGGTATGTGGATGTGATGAACACGCACAAACATGTTCATTCTTTCTGTCTCCCTGTTCTTCTCTTTCTCACCCCACAAAGTAGGACATAGCAAATCTAGCTGGGAGGGCAGTGGCTCACAGCCATCCCAGGGATGTTTGAAAAGTAGAACAGGTGTCAGTTGTGCTGAAATGTTATTTACACATTACAGTATATGAAAGATTTCTTAAGTTTCTAGTCTGTGGAGTCACTCAGTGCAAAGTCTTTGCTTTAGTATGTGAAGAACACATTGTCAAGGTGTAATATTAATGTACCAATCTGTATTGCACAGCCTTACGATGGTGCCAGTGCTGTGAGTAGAAATCTAAATGGTTTGCAGGCTTTCTTACAGGAAGAAATACCTCAAGCATTATACATTTATTGTTTCAGTCACAGGCAGAATTTAGTTTTGTTGTATGCAAAGAAAATATTCATGCATTGGATTTTTTTCACTATTGAGGAGAAATTGTACATTTTTCTCTCTAGAATGATACGGACAAAATTCACCACCATTTAAAGGAAGGTACTAAGTAAAAATCAAGTTCCAAAGGGGTAGTCGTTTTAGTCTAGTCCAGCAAAACAAACAAGGGGGCTGGTGGCACTGTTAAAGACTAACACATTTATTTATCACATGCACTTTCATGGAAGAGAATCCCACTTCATCAAACTCTTGAAGAATGTGTATTCATCTCTTACGTTCCAAAGCGGTAGCTGTGTTAGTCTAGTTCAGTCAAACAAACGAGCAGTCTGGTGGAATGTTTAAAGCCTAGCAAACAGATATATGAAAGTTTATGTACTAAATAAAGTTGTTTGTCTTTAAAAGTGCCAACAGACTCCTAGTTTGTTATTGATATGTTAGTTAATTTGAATTAAATTTCATAGTAAGAAGAAAAGCAAAGAAAGAAGTTCCAAAGGGGTAGCTGTGTTAGTCTCGTTCAACAAAACAAACAGGGTCCTGTTGCATTTAAAGACTAACAAATTTATTTATTGCATGATCTTTCGTGGGAGAAAATCCCACTTTGTCAGATGCTTAGACACTTCTAAGCATCTGTTGAAGTGGTATTTTTCTCCCAAAAAAGCTTATGCAATAAACAAATTTGTTAGTCTTTAAATGCCAATGAAAGAAGTGAAATTGCTTTGTACTCAGGATGGTGTAGAGGTTAAGAATAACCTGGCCCAATACCTAAACAGATATTTTGTCCACATTTTTAATGAGGCTAATGAAGCATTTGGGGATAGTGCCAGGGTGACCAATGAGATATGGTGGTGAATGTTACCATATCTGTGATAGAAGCCAAACTCAAAGTGCTTAATGGGACTAAACTGGGGATGAGGTGGAGTGGCTGTATAAGCTCTGTCCAAGACTATTAAAGGAATTAGCATGTGACCAGGGCCAGCCCAAGGTTTTTCGCCACCCTAGGCACCTGTAATTTTGCCTCCCACTCCAGGGCAAGAGAAGTAATCACCCCTGGCCTCCTCACAGCCTTGCTGTCTCCCCCACTCCACCTTCGGTGCAGAGCTGAAGGCAGCAGGGAAGTGGGGGGAACTGGGAGCACAAAAACAGCTGCTTCATGGGGTCAGCTCGCCCCACCGTCAGGGCAGGGAACAGCTGGCCAAGAGGCAGAGTGGGCCAGTGCAGGGGCTAGGCTCAGATCTCCTGCCCCACCTATGGGCCAGCCCTTTCCACCCCCAGGGTGGAACAACCAGCCCAGGGGAGAGGCGAGAGAGCGGAACCCAGCCTCTGGGCTGGCCTGCTCTGCCCCGGGGGCGCCCATTCTCTGCCCTGGGGCTGGGGCGAGCCAGCCCTGTGGAGTGGCCTGTTTTCTGCTCCTGGGTCCCCTCTCCCATTTTCCCTGCTGCCTTTGGCTCTTTGCCAAAGGCAGTGGGGAGGAGGCCGGAGATAGCGAGGGCATGGGGGGACCAGGGGCTGATCGCCCTCTCGGCCCCCCCAGGGCAGCCCTAGGGGAGTGCCCTTGGTGCCCCCTACTGGCTGGTGCCCTAGGCAACTGACTAGGTTGCCTCTATGGGTGGACTGGGCCTGCATGTGATGTTGCAAATCCACTAGCAAGGGTTTTTATTTAATCTGTAAACTCAGGAGTTGTACTGTTTTTAAGAAAGGGGGGAAAAGTGATTTGGATAACTACCAGCCTGTTAGTTTGACCTCAGCCAGGGCCGTAACTACCCATCTGGGCACCTGTGGTAAGCACCTGGAAAAGCACCCTCCTCCGACCCTGGGCCTTATCCATCTCTGGGCCTGATCTGTTCCCAGATGCCTTATGGCTATGGCTGGGGACGGATCTGGATCTCCGCCACCCCTCATGCTGCTGGGAAGTTATTGGGGGAAGTGTGGGTGAAGCCCTCACCTGTAGGCTGCAGTGTGTTGGGCTGGGGGTCAGTGGGGCCATGCAACAAGGCAGACATGGCTGGCTGCAGCTGCCGCACCTGTCTCGGCACCTGGCTCGGTGTCCTCGCGGCTCATCCTGTCCCAAACCTCCGAGCTACAGAAAGCAGGGCCATCGTGCAGGCCAACCCCAAGGGCTGCTGGCCACAGGCAGGTGCCAGGCTGCTGTGCAGGGAACTGTAGGGGACACTGTTCTGGCCCCAGGACCGTGCCAGGCCTCAGGGCGATGTGCCACTGCTGGCCAGCAACTTCCTCTTTGGGGCTGCCAGGGTTGTGATGCTGAGCCGGGCATGGCTGCCAGCCATGCCCCCCTCACTGCATGGCTCCGCTAGCCCCTGGCCCAACACACTGTGTACCACTCTCGCCAGCCCTGGAGCCTCCATAGACTTGCCAGCAGCTCCCAAGCTCCCTGTCTCCCTGTTTGCCTGGCCCTGCCCACTCACCCCGGCAAAGTCCCAGGCACTGAATTCTAGAGGGTGCTGTGCCGGGACTGATCCAGCACCCCACGGCGGCTGGGAATGGAACCTGTTCCTCACTGCCCCAGCCACCACCGGCATGGTGCCCTCTAGAATTCAGAGCCTAGGGCTTTGCCCTAGTTACGGCCCTGACCTCAGCAGTATTCAAGGTCTTGGAAAAAAAAAATTGAAAGAGAAATAGTTAAAGAAATTGAGGTTGATGATAATTTGAACAAAATACAACATGGCTTTACAAAAGGTAAATCATTTTCACACTTTTATCTTTTACCCAAACCAATCTGATACCCTTACTTTGAGAAAAAAATTTTAGCCAAAGGGAATGCAGTGTATCAAATTTACCTTGATTTCAGTAAGGGATTTGATACAGTCCACAGGGGGAATTATTAATTATTCATAACAGATGAGAATTAGTAAGAAAATTGAAAGGATAAGAAACTGGTTAAAGGTGAAACTGCAACAGGTCATTTTGAAAGGTGCAGTTAGACTTGAGGGAGGTTAGCAGTGGAGTTCCTCGCAGATGACACAAAGTTTGGAGGTATTTCCAAAACAGAGGAGAACCAGGAGAGTATAAAAGAACATCTGGATGACTTTGTGAACTGGACTAAAGAAATAGGGTGAAATTTAAAAATGGAAAGTGCAATCATGCAGTTAGGGAATATTAACAAGAATTTTAGCTATAAACTGGGTATGCATCAGTTGGAAGTGACAGAGGAGGAGAAGGGCCTTGATCACAGGATGACTATGAGAGGCCAATATGATGTGGCCACAAAAAAACAGCATATGTGGTACCAGGATGCATCAGGGAAGCTATTTCCAGTAGAAAAAGGGAGGTGTTAGTATGCTTATACCTCATCTGAATACCGTGTGTGATTCTGGTCCCCCCATCTAAGAAAGATGAATTCAAATTGCAATAGGGGTGGAGAAGGGCTATGAGGATGAGCCATGGAATGGAAAAGCAGTCATGAGAGTAAAGTCAAAGAGCTTGGCTTGTTGAGGTGAGCTATGATTGCACTCTATAAATACATCAGAGGGATAAATACCAGGGAGGGAAAGGAATTAGTTAAGTTCAGTGCCAATGTGGACACAAGAACAAATAGATCTAAAGTGGCCATTGGGAAGTTGAGAAAAGTTGGAATTGAATTAGATGAAGATTTCTAACTATCAGAGGAGTGAATTTCTGGAATAGTCTTCCTGGGGAGCAGTGGGGCAAAAAATCTGGCTAGCTTCAAAACTGAGCTTTAATAGCTATGTCTACAACTGCCAACCTTAGTTTGGACATCTTAGTCTGAACTAAGAAGTGCGAGATTAGTTCGAACTAATCACACTCTTCTAAGTTTGAACTAACCACATGTCCATAACACTTAGTATGAACTAGAATGCGAGGTTAGTTCAAAATAAATGGTTTAGTTCAGATGTCTTAAGTCTGAGCTAAGTGTTAGGCTGCAGCTACATTACACCTATTTTGAACTCAAGTTTGAACTAAGCACATTAGTCTGGACTGAGCAGGGTTACTAGCTAGTTCAGACTAAGAAATCTCTTAGTTTGAACTAGGGAAAGCCTAGTGTGGCCATGGGCTAAATTAGTCTGGACTAAGCCCCCTTAGTCCGGACTAATTTGCCAGCATAGACATAGTTAGTAAGTTTATGGGGGAGATGTTATGATGGGGCAGCCTAATTTGACCATTACCTGATCTTTGCCTACTAGTGGTAAATAAGCCCAAATGGTGTGTGATGGAATATTAGATGGGTTTGGGTTCTGAGTTACTACTACCCACTTTCTTGGGTGTTTGGCAGGGGAGTCTTGTCCACATGCTTTGGATTTTGCTGATCACCATGCTTGGGATTGAGAGGGAATTTTCCCCCCTTGGCAGACTGGCAGAGGCTCTGGATTTTTTTTCACTTTCCTCTGTAGCAATGGGACACAAATCACTTGCTAGTGGAATTTCTGTACCATGAAGTCTTTAAAGCATGATTTGAGGATTTCAAACTCAGTCACAGATTAGGTGTCTATTATAGGGGAAGAGGTTCAGAGGAGTGAGGTTCTGTGGCATGCGCTGTGCATGAGGTTAGACTAGATGGTCATATTAGTCCTTTTTGACCTTAACATCAATGAGGTTAAAAGTTTGGAAGATGCAGTAATGGACCTAATTCATTACTTCATTACATTGGTTTTACCCCAATAAAACAGAAATGAAATCAAATGGAGTAACTTCAGTGTACAAATAGAATAAAGCAGTAATTAGTCAAGATCAGATAAGGGCATGCTGTCATTAGTTGTAAAATCATTGCATCACCTTCTGTATTTCTGTGATTTTTCAAATACTCCTAGTTACCATACTTGCTGTCTGCTCTGTAGCTGCATATCCAGCTTATCTTTTCACTGGGCTATCGGTGTTGATTGATAGAGTTGAATCTTGGCTCCATGGAAGTCAAAATAGAATCCACATTGATATTACTAGACCCAGGTTTTCAAGCGTAGTCTTTTCCCTGAGAAGCACCTGCAGTTTCTGCCCCATCAGCATAGTTAGGAAGTTCATTATTTTTGCCTTCAAAGCATCTGATGAAGTGGGATTTTCTCTCACAAAAACTCATACAATGAATAAATTTGTTAGTCTTTAAGTGCCACAGGACTCCTTGTTTATCTTACTGAACTGGACTAACATGGCTGCCCCATTGGATTTTTGCCCATGTGTACTATAGTTAGCATTTATTCAATGCTCCTCAAGATGTCACTTAATAAAATCCCTGCCCAGGGCTGGCGCTGGGGATCATGGCGCCCCCCCCCCCCCGCAGCAGAGCGATGCCAGCGCAGATGAGCGACGTCATCAGGGGAGCGCCACGGCGCTGTCCCCTTTTGACGCCCCTCAAAATGCTGGCGCCCCCTGCAACGCAGGGGCTGCTTTACTGCGTAGTGCCAGCCCTGTCCCTGCCATTGCAGGGGGTCTCAGGCAGTGGTGTACTTCAGTCCCTTCAATTCTCTGATTTTGGCACACCATACGTAAGTCCCTTGAGAGTTAGACTATTTTGGTCTAATTTCCAATGTTGGCTTTAGTGTGTAAGAGCTGGGTGCAATGGGTTGTCTGTGATATACCAGAGTTCAGACTAGAAGATCCGGCGATCTTTCTGGTAGGGGCAGATTACTGCATGGACCTATGGGACCCCACATCACTGAGTCTGCTGGTCCTCCAGTGCTAGGCGGAGGTGGTGTTGCCGTAGACCAGAGGCTGAACTCTGCACTCCCACCCCACCCCTGGGCCAGCTGGTCCACCGCTGGAGGTGGTAGCAGCCCAGCACATGTTTGCTTCACTCCAGGGGCAGGGCCAACTGGCATGTGGTATGGCCTCCAGCACAGCCTTCCAGGGCCCACAGCCCTGAAGGGCTTGCACCAGAGCTGCAATCAGCCCTGCCACCACTGGGGGGCAGAGTAGCCAGAGCACGAGGCTGGGGGGCCTCAGCTGTGGGGGGCACCACTAGGGGGCTGGGGCCCAGGGCCCTTAGGCCTCTAAATCTGCCCCTGCTTTCTGGCCTCAAACTCTGTGATTCAACATCCAGTCCCTTCAAACTTTTAAATCCAAATGGACTTTCTCCATCAAATCTTCAGGTTTTTTAAATCAAAACAAATTTAGTATAATAGACAAACATAATTAAGTTGCAACGGGTCAGCCATGTTAGTCTAGTTCAGTAAAACAAGCAAGAAGTCCTGTGGCATTTCAAGACAAACAATTTATTTATTGCATGAGTTTTCATGGCAGAAGATCCCACTTCATCAGACACTTTGAAGATGGGCGAACTTACAGAATGGGACAAAATAAATGCAGGGAAGTGCAAGTCATGGGATCAAGTCACACTGTAAGAGCAAATGAGAGCCACTGTCAAGATTTAAACACTGGGGAACAGCATATATAGGAAGATGAGGTCAAATAACCAGTTGTAATGAGGAAAAAAATCCAAAGTCCCTATTAAGCCCTGAAGCAATATATGCATCTTAAAATAAAAAGACTAAAATAAAATAGCATAATCTGTGATAACTTCATTGAGGACTGATGTTTTTCTCCAATATTTGAACTCTTATATTTCAAAACTAAAATGAAAAAATTGAATCCAAGAGCTCATGTGTTTTATAATGTAACGGCCACAGGAGCTAATGCATACATGAAAATTGTCATTTTTGACATGGATAAATATAAAATGTTGTCATGAACCACGATGGTTTTCCAAAATAAAGATGAATTTGAATGTGTGTACTACAGAAAAATAAAAGACTGATTTCGGACAACATTTCTGAATCAATCCCATGGTATATATATCAAAGGATACCAGAAAGCACTATTTCATCTTACTGTCTCCCTCTGTAACAGGTAAGAAATGGTGTCATTATAAAATGGAAAAGCTTGCTTGACTAGCCATGTGGTCAACAGAGCTTAGCATAGTCTGTTGCTTGCTAAAGCTTTGACCCAGATATGCTCCAAAAACTTTCAATGTCTTTATACTCACGTTTTCTAGACTTGAGAGGAAACTGATTCAATTTTCTATAATAAATTCTGTATGAATGCTAAGCACTTATATTCCCAATCAAGTGTATATTGCTAGCTCTTGCAATTCATCTTGATAAATGAGTCTTTTAAAAGATCCTTTTAGATTTTTAAGATATCAGGTTTTACAATCAGTGAGTTTTTGGTTAAAGAGTGCCAAAGAAAAGCTTCTCTTCAACCAGATAAATAAAGAAGTAAGTAAATTAAAAATAGGTGACCTCCTATGGTGACAGAGAAGAGAGACACATACGAACAATGCATGGTCAATGGTTGCCTCCAATGACAGACTGTGAGCTGGGATGCTGTTAAATCACCAGAGAAACAGCATAAGAAAGAAAAGCACTCACTCAACTAAGTGTCTAAGCCAATCCGTTTAAGAAACAAACCCCCTCTGCTAAGTGATTGCACTACAAATGTTTCAGTCACAAGCAAATCGTTTTCCCACAAAATGTTCTCCAGTTCAGGATTAGTTAGCATTTCAGATTTATCTTTGCCTCAGTTAACAAATTATATAATACCTGAACATTAATGGCTCAATCTTGCTCTCATTGGAATCAATGGGAAATGGATCAGCGACAACAGCAGGTTCAGGACCTTCATATCCAAAACAGATTCATGTTAGCAGGCAGAGGTCAGTCTTGTGAAAATGTACATCATAACCTGAAGTTACTTGTCCTGCTGTAATGCAATGCTATTCATTTTCTCTCATTACTGACATTGTTTTGCTCCAAAAGGTAGGAAGTAAGCAGGAAAATATCTTTCATCTTCGAAAGAGTTACAATGATGGCCATAGAAAGAAAAGAGTGGATTATAATTTGTTATAAGTTCCTCTAGGTTATGGATTTTCAATATGTGCTGTTATCCATGTCAACAAAAACAGGCCATTACAGCTTTCAGTGACATTCATAACTAATTTAATGGATGTCCTGATGTAATATGCTATTTAAGCAATAGCTATTTTGCAATTGAAATCTCAATTCAAATGGTGGCTGTAGCAATTTATTTTTATTTTCAAAATGGGTTTTCCAACTCATTATTATGCTGTAAAGCCCTGTAACCTTATCAATATGTATTTCATAAATAGATTTGGCAGGATTAGATTTTTATTGGTTAAATGTTGCTAAATGTCAAATTCACTATATACCCACAAACCTTAACCAACCAATTATAATTGAAATTTACAAGTAGGCAAAGTAATTAAAATGTTGCTTGACAATTATCATAGCATGATTTAAGGATATTAATTTATTTTGCTCATTTTAACATGCTGTGCTTTAACATTTATTAGCTATAAGTTTTTGAATCTCAATATCCACACTCCCTAAATAATTATTGTCCTACTCCTTCCAATTTCCTGCAACTATAAAGATGTAAATCCATAACAATTCAAATAGTGTTTAAATTAAACCAATGTTTATTTTTATGTATGTATTATTTTATATATATATATATATGTGTATATATATATATATATCATATATTGATATTATAAAAAATAAAAATCAAGTTCTGCCAACCCTATTCCTAAAGCAATGATTAAATTTATTAAACATATACAAACCTAAATCAAATGTTGAAAAGGCAAAAAAAAAAAACTTTAACTGTACAGAAGCAATTGATGTATTTCATAAATACATTTTTCCCAGTAAAAGAAAAATGTTTTATGCTTTTTCTTCCACCACACAGAATATTTGAGTTGTAGGACAAAACAAGTAGCCTCTTCAATGTATCATGAAAAGATGGAGACACCTTTGTGCCTGTGTGCCTAGGGGTATTTGTGACACCTCAAAGCCTGCTGTGCATGCCAAAGAGGTCTAAAAATGTTAAATGTTTCAAAATGCTTGGAATCCCATTTGGTGACATCTTTATAACATATCTCCTTTTTATGAGTGAAATAACTGTCTCTCAGACAATCTAATTTCCAGAACAAGTTCCTTTTGTAATGTTTGTTAGGTATGGTTATTATCTTACTTGTTTTGGTTTTTGATGCCACTTGTCCTTATTTAAATAGAAAAGTAATACAATCCCAGGAGAATTTAACATATGCCTGAAATTACAAAGGCATCGTATCAAAAAATCTTTTGATTTTACTTGTCATATTTTCCAGATATACTACTATTGATTCATAGTTTCTTCTTGAAAGTCATGAAGCGACTGTCTCTGTTAAAATCCACAATATTAGTAGCAATCTATCCTGAATAAAAAATATTTATCAGCTGACAGACATAAAATAAAAGTCAATAAAAAGAGAATTATTTATTAAAAAGGTCTAATATTACAAGAACAGTACACAGGAACTATTATTTTGACTGTGTCTTTCACATAGTATACACCATTATGTATAGTATATATATATACAGATAGTATACAAGATATCTAACATTTTGAGATGGGCCATGACAGTATCTTTGTTTTGGGCTGCAAACAAAATTTCTTTGATTTTTTAAAAATTGTATTTATTTATTTTTAAAACAGCTCTTCTGACATTATACAAAAATACAGTCTCTTTAGTGACTGCCCTGTTACAATCTAATTCAATGAAAGAAAAAGAGAAATCTCTTTTTGCAGCTAAAAATTAATGTGTCATGATAAGGAAACATTGCCTTCAACAAAGTGATAAACGTGCAATACATAGGTACTTAAACATTTAAAACATGTTTATTAATATACGTAAGATGCAAAACACATATTCTGTCCATGTTGAATATAAAATGTATCCCCTTGCATCCCTGCAATACAATTACATGATTTGATGGCGCATTCCTTATTTCTACCAATATTTTGATGCTATTGATCTAGATATAAGTAGATCTACTCATGGGTTAATGTAAGCCAGAATACACCTGAATGGCGCTCCAGGGCCCACTAGTTCTAGGGGCTCAGCACTCTGGCTCTGTTTCTATTTTTAGGTGCCCATTGAATGCTGAGCCCCTAAAAACAGCAGGCCCTGGAATACCATTCCACCGCGCTCCGGCAGGGCAGAGAGCTTCCCCCAGGCTAGGAGATTTTAAATCTCCTGCCTTGAGCATGCTCAATAATAGCAGGTTCCAGGTGGGAGCCTCAGCCTGGGCCAGGGCCGCTTTGCATGGCAGCCAGGTAAGAGGGGCCTAGTGTGGACAGGGAGTGGGGGAGGGGGATCAGCCAGAGGCATTGGGGAAGACAGTGTGGCACAGTGGGGGGTTGGGGAAGGGTCGATGGACCAGCAGGGGGTGGGGGAATGGCTCAGGGAACCAGTGGTGAGATGGGAGCTGGGGCAGTAGCTAGGGTGGGGATGGGCATGTGGGGGGCATTAGCTGGGGTGGAGGGGTAGGTTTATGAGGAGCAGTAGCTGGGGTGGGGGGTAGGTTTATGGGGAGCAGTAGCTGGGGTGCATGAAAGGGGCCCAAACCTGCAGGAAGGGGTCCCAGAAATTTAGGAGGGTTCTGGGGCCTGCCAAATTATACTTTAACCCCTGAATCTACTGTACCTGTATCTGTTTAGCCATACCAGACTTTGAAATTTCCAATCAACCATTTAGGGTATTAAAAAATGTTTTGACTAGAATGCCACCAACAGTGGCTATAACCCATTTGATTATGAATACCACTCACTGAACGGCACTAATGTACAAAGAGAGGGAATTATGTTGAACTAATTTTAGAATGGGGAACTTTTACCCTCTGGCTCATCATCCCTGATGATTCTTCTCTAAAAACATGAGCCTGCTCATGCAAGCTCGCTTTATACAATTCAAAAGCTTCAGTTTTGCAAACGACAGTGGGCAACTGTTTCATTTCAACTTGCTCAACAAGCAACAGCAGTGAAGCCAATGGGCATTGCATGCATTCTATCTCATCTCCCCCTTTTTGACCACAAACTGTTATTTCAGGTGAAGTATTTCAAGAAATTCCTTTTCTGCCTTTTATCTCAAAACTTTCAGTGTTCAGAAAATTATCTTATCATTGTTCTTCTTGCAGTATGGTCACTAAGAATATTTAAACCTGTTTTTGGGGTGATTTGAATAAAGCCTTTAAGATTATCAGTGTGTAATCAAGAAAATGATTCTAATGGCCCTTGAAAAACATTTTTGTAGAATGTTCAAAAAGATAAAAAATGAAAATCTATCTTTCGTTCAGTTTTCTACAACTTTTGAGTACCTGCTTTGTTACGGTGCTTTCCTGGATGTTATTTTAAAGAGGGAAGAAATGGTACATTTGCAATGTGCAGGTGAGCAGGCAAAGTGATAACACTTTTGTTAGAGAAGCCAGTGCCTGAATTAGATCTCTACCAAAAGAGTTAAAGAAGCAGCTATAAGAGTTATGCTACCACAACTTTCCTGATAAAATGATTCAAGCACAACACATTTGATATCTGCAACAAAGCAAAGTTCATCCTGGGCACAGTTTCTAAAAACACAGTAGTAAAGTCCCCTCCCCAAGAACGCCACACACCATACTATACAAATGCGCGCACGCACACACACATCATATATACGAGGGGTCATTTTGACTTAGGTGCCAACAAGAGGAAAGGCCTTTGGATCTAGAATGGGGACTCCTCCTAATTGACTACAGAATGGAGAAATGACTGATACAGCAGAAGAATGGCTGGGTTTACAGCTGACAGCACACACTTCCTACAAGACAAATCTCTATCTGTTGAGCTACAAGAAGAAGGTCCAATAGACCTTGCTCAATAATTTGTATTTATCCAAGTATCGTTAGAGACACAACATTCCCAAAAGCATATTCTAACTGAACTGTGTATGTTTGCATGACTACAGTCCATGAAATATTATGGTCTCTCCATGATATGCATTCTTATATATTTCAGCTTTAGCTTAATTACCAAATATAGAAAGTACAGTGCCATACAAAAATGGACTAAAAAAATAAGATCTAAGACTGACAGGAAAAAAGCAGATTTGTCTCCTTGCATTCCTTTTATTTGTCCATTTAGCAACTACTGTGTGTTATGGGTAAATGCCCAATGGTGGTAAAATTGTCATATGCACTGTTAATGAATTTAGACTATTTAATTTGATATTAAAAATAAACATTTACTTCCTCTGCAATTAAATTACACAATATTTGATGAAAAACAATAGCACTTATTTCCTTTTAATTTTATGTTCAGCATTTTCAGTTTACCTTGCAATAAAATTAATGGCTTACTCTCTCTTCTGTTTTCTTCCTCTGGGAGTTCTTTCAAAATATCTGTTAGACAAATTTTGCTAATTAAGTATGCATTCTTACACTTTTCAGAAAATATTGCCTGTACTCATCCAGGGGGGCCATATAAGAGAACTTTTTCTTCTCTCGTAGTGCTTCATCAATGTAAGCATCGAGCCTTAGGTAGGTGAAGCAAGAAAAGCACTAGATTCAAAGCCTTTATCAAACTTTGATCTTTTAAAAAAATTACAAACAAAACTAATGTACTGTACTAGACACCAGAATTTAAACTACTAATGGTACACAACTGGCGGTCACCAAAGTTAAACATATTAAAAAAGTAAAGTACATTTGACAGAAATTACATTTGCTTACAAAAGTTTATTACATACAATCTGCATATTTTTGTTGGGCCAATAAGTGTCCTCTCTGCAGAGGGCATTTACAAAAACTGAAGAGAAAAACCTGATGAATTATTTATCATTTTTCCAAAACTCCTCTAAGTGCACCATGTGTATTTTTTATGGGTCTTTAAGCATTAGCTTAGGGTTCCCGTTTCTTCATGGACATAAAGCTCCATCCATTGGTGTTATCAAGCTAAAGCAAACAAATAACAGGAAAAAAAGGTCTGCAGTCTTCACCAAGAGGTGGAAGGGACCATCAGTGCCAATAGCAATGTCACAGATGACGAAGAAGTAGAGAAAGCATGTAAAGTGGATTGAGAGCTTGTAACTTTTCCACCTGAAATGTAAAGCAGAACCAGAGGGGAAACAAATGGAGTAAACTATCCTTACCATATTTAAAAGCTGTCAACAAAGTGAGTTAAATGAGATGCAGGGTTTTTTTTCCCTATCTATATACAGAATTTAAAAGAATCTGTGTTCTGCTACAATACAGGTGCTTGGCATCAGGTCACTTAATGGCCTAAAGGAATTCATTTCTGTAACCCTGTTGAGCTAGAATCCTGATATATGTCACCATTCATTTCATTATGGCCAGACAAGTACAAATGCAGATATTACATTTCATCTGGGGTCACCAAAAGTTCATCCATAATTGTTATTGGATTCCTACCATTCAGGTGCCTTTATGTGTATAGAAGGGAGGAAAAAATAAATTAATTTATTTTGTGAGTTGGACATAATGGCTAGCAGTTTGGAGAAATGAATGTATTCTGAAGATACTAATTCTGTTTATGGGATTACATTGAAAAACATTCCCATAAATACATTTATCATGAGAGTGCTACCAGTAATTATGTTAATATCCTGGTATGTGCTGCTTTCTGAGAGGGAATGGGCCAGAATCTCCAGATTATTTCAGCTGATGGAATTTAATTGTAACTTATATCAGCTGATGGGGTGCCTATATGTATTTGTGCATGGCTAGTTGTGATTTTAACTAGGAACTATGTGCTCCCAAGCAAATATTACTCATGTTGGTGCAAAAGAATTAGTATAAAGTGTGAAGTGACCTCATTCCTCACTCTGTCACCAGTTATCACTAGGAACACAACAGGTGTTTTTCTGCTTTGAGTTTCACCAGTGTCAATCAGGAGGAACTGCAGTGAAGCCAAAAGAGTTACATTAAATGTATGTGAGAACAGCATAGGGACCATTATTCCTGTGAGACTAATATTACTTACTGTGGCAAACAGCGAGCTCCCCTTTATGGGTCTTGTGCTTCTGTCTCCTTTGTGGTTTAGGGCACTCCAGTTCCCTGTCTTCCTACTGGGGGAAAAAGGCCTCTCCAGTGGTGTCTACTGGCTCAAGGAAGGGGGAGGGACCCAGGCCTGCCCACTTCACTGGGTCCTCACCCAGGGGCCCTTCAAATGGCAGCTATTCGCTGCAGCTGCTGTAGTTGCTGTTGCAGCAGTTTCCCCTGGGCAAGCTCCCCCTTCTGGGTTTTCAGTTTCTAGTGCTCAGGCTCTCCAGTATCTGAAAAATAACTCAGTCCTCTTACGCCTCTCCCCCTTCCAAGGGTCTGGTACCTTCCTTCACAGTTCTCTTGCTTCTCCCTCAAAACTTGCACAACACTCATCAGCATGACACAGCACGTCTCTCCTCCACCTCCATCTTGTGCACCGTTTGTCTGTAGCAGGGAGGCTTTTATTGGGCACCTGGCTAGGTGCTAACTGACCTCTGGTGCCTCTGATTGCCCTGCAGTAACCCCAGCTAGCCACTAGGGAAATAAGTCTCAACTTTCTGCAGCTTACACACCTCCCTTCACTCCCTCTCAGAGTGCCTGCTGCCCTTAATATCTCACACTACCCATTATATAATGTATTAAAATCTGCTAAAATTTTATTCTATTTCTTACTGTGCATGGAAAATTGAATGTAACTTTACTAAGAGGCTAGAAATCTGCATGTTTGTGAATTAGGAAGGGATCACAGATTATGTTTACATACATTCCTTTGCAAATCAGATCCCAATTTCTTTGACTATAGCAACAAAATATAATAACGGTTATGACATGACAAAAACTGCAGCTCACTGATATGTGTATCAGGGTTTCCCAGCCTTATTTGCTCAAAGAGCTTGCTACTATTAAGTAGAACAGCAATATGTTCATTCTATTTTTGGGATCAAGAGACTGAAAATCAGATTTCTCTTGCCAAAGGAGCCCCTAAGTCTTCAGAATGTTGACTAATATACCGATGTTGTCTGTCTTGATGTGATCTTAAAGCTTTACCTAAGTCTGAACACATAGCTGTTTTTTACTTCCTCAGATAATCCTCTCTCTATTTTATACCAGCTAGTAACTTTACCTTTATCTTGTATCTGAGGGCAGGCACATGATGTCATTTTAGATTTAGTACTGATAAGTAACAAGGACCTCATAGAAGAACCAGTTCTAGAGGACAGTCTTTGTTTGTGTGACCATGTGTTAATTCAGTTTAAACTAAATGGAAGGAAAAACCGAAATAGGTGTGTAATTAGGACTTTTAATTTTAAAATGACAAACATGAAAAAAAAAAAGGGAATTATGGAAGTGGACTGGCCTGAAAAACTCAACAATATGAATGTGAAAGGAGGTTTGTAATTACTTGAAGTCACAGTTGCAGAAAATATCTGAAGCCTGCATCTGAAGCAAGGGGAAAAAAACTCATATAGAAGGGCTGCAGATTAAACTGAATGTCCTAGCATCCCAACCAGTCAAATAAGACAAAACAGACAAGCTACAAGGAATGGATGAAAGGAGGAGTAAACAAAGAAAGATACCTCTTGAAAATCAGAAAGTGTAGTGATAAAACAAGAGCTGCCCAAAGCTAAGAACTGGACATTGCAAAGAAAATTAAAACTGGTAGTTAAAGATTCTTCAGCTATATAAATCCAAACAAAACAAGGATGAAGAAAGGGGGACAATAATCGCTGAGGACAGGGTGGAAATTAAAGATAACCTAGTTATGGTCCAACATTGAAAGGAACACATTGCCTCAGGTTTTAATAAAGTAATGAAGAGTTTGGGGATTAATGAGATAAAGGGCATGGTAATAGAAATAACCTTTTCCTAAGGTGGAAACCAAACTCAAACACTTTAGTGGGATAAAAATCAGGCAACCTGGGTAATTTCCATCCAGGAATATTAATGGTACTTGCACATGAAATGGCAAACCCTGTAGCATAGATTTTTATTGAAACTATAAATTCAGGGCTACACCCTATGACTGGAGAATTGCCAGTATAGGGCCTGCTGTCTATCTAAGGGGGGGGGGCATGATCTGGGAAACTAAGGTCCATCAGTTTGACCCCAATTGTATCCAAGATTTTAGAGGAAATTTTGAAAGAGAAATTAAAGACATGAGTTAAATAGTAATTAGGATAAAATACAATGTGAGTATAAAAAAGGTACACTGTGTCAGAGTAATCTGATCTCTTTTGTTGAGAAGAGGAGACCAACTTTAACTGCTAGTAAGAGATTAAAGCTGAGGACCTGCATGGTAGCATTCTCTGTAATGCTTCCAGGTCCATACAGAGAGCCCATTTGACAGGCAGAACTGCAGGTTCAATGTGTGGAAGAGATGCTGTTATTTACACAATGGATTTAGGATTATTAGGAACTGCAAAGCCTTCTGAGAAAGGAGAAGCTAGTAAGAGAAAGGTGGACTCCACCTAATCCAAAACAAAACCAGATTGCTGGAGTGTAAAAAGAAAAAAAAAACTTCTTAGAAGAGTTTTTAAACTAAGGACTGGGGGAAGAACAACAGGTGCAGAGAAGCACAGGGTTTGGACAGACACATCCCTTAACAGAAGATTTATTAAAGGGAATATCCTACATTTAAGTAAAGAGGAGAGCACAGAAGTTGATAAAGCACAGGTAGAAACTGAAGAGAAACAGTCAAATGAAAGAAAGTCCTGTTCAATTACATCACATAAAGGCAGATGACAAAATATTGACAAATATAAGTGCTTGTATACAAATGCTAGAAGTCTTAATATTAAGATGGGCAAACCTGAGTGCCTTGTCTTACATGAGGATATTGATATAACACACATCACAGAAATTTGGTGGAATGATGATAATCAGTTGGATGCAGTACACTAGGGTACAACATACATAGAAATGAGACAGTAGGTTGTGCTGGTTGAGTAGTGGCATGATGGATATGGGTAGTTAAAAATCTGAGGATGGCCCATATCTGACTTGTGGGGTATAGGTAAAGGAGCTAGTTAACTGCTGTATAGATATTTGGGATCAGGCTAGTGTTGGAGCTCTGAGACTTACCACCAGATCTCAGAACTCAGATTCCAGACCAAACCTGAATGTCTACACTGCATTTAAAAAGACTTGAGTCTTGTTAGCCAAAGTCAACTGACATGGGCCAATGATGAGTGCTTAACTGAAGTGTAGGTGTACCTGACATGTAAAAGAAAACATAGAGTCAAACAGAGTAAACATTTTAAATTAATCCAACAGTACCATACACTCTTTAGGGCTAGAAATTTGGTGCTTGCATAATAGAGTAGAGCAGTCAGAATATATGACTGACTGCCTGACCAAGCTGGTGACAGTGATGGAGAAATGGAGAACAGAGAGGCTGCAAAAACGCAAAACCCAATACTTATGGGTAAGGAAAAGATTATGTCATGGATCTTTCAGAAACCTCTATGATATTTTCCATTTTAGCCCTGGGGCAGCAGGGCCAAAACCATCAGCCAGAGGAGACTCTGAAGCTCTGCATCACCACAGGAGGAGGGGATCACTTGAAGCTCTCAGGCACTGTGAGCAGTGGAGTGACCTGGAGTTCCAAGCTGCTAGCCTCAGGATCCCAAGCTGACACAAACGGCAGAGGGACCCACAGACACAGAGGTCCCAGCTGCTGGCCCCAGAGTTTCAAGCCACTGTGGATGGCAGGAGTCCTAGATCTCTGAACCATGGCCCTGGAGCTCTAAGCCACTGTGGGCAGCAGGAGAAGCCTGGAACTCACAGACATCACCAGCTGCTTGGGGGGCTCTGGAGCTCTAAGCTGCATCAGGTGGCAGGGGAACCACAAAGCTGCAAGCTGACTCCTGGGGGCTCTGGAGCTGTCAGTCACAGTGACAGGGAGCATTTAGCCACTTCCCCTCCTGCAACAGAGCTCAGGCTCTCCTCTCCCCTGTCAGCCCCTTTTTATTACAGTTATTTTTAGTAAAAGTCAGGGACCAGTCATGGGAAATGAACAAAAATTCACAGAAGCCTGTGGCCAGTTCCTGACTTTTACTAAAAATAACCATGACAAAATCTTTACTTTAGATAGGGATTTCAACTATCTTCCTATCAGTGGGAATATGTCACCTCCAGACTGAGATGCAGAAGTAAAATTTACAGACACTATTAATAAGTGCTTCTTGCAGCAGCTATTCCTGCTATCAAAAAGATGAGAGGCAATTCTTAATTCAGTCCTAAATGGTATACAGGACCTGGTCCAAGAAATGAATATAGTTGAACCACTTGATAATAGTCATCATAAGGTAATTAAATGTAACATCCTTATAAGAGAAAGATATCAAAGAAATCATAGCATTTAAAGTAAAAAGGAACATTTAAAATTTTTTAAAAAAGCATTTAAAGTAAAAAAGGAGAACTACACAAAAATAAAGATGCTAGTTAAATGAAAATTATAAGGCACCATCTCAAGAGTGAAATGGCTGAAAGCTGCATGGAAACTTTTTTAAAGCACCCTACCAGAGTTTTGAATGTCATGTTTATTCCAATGTAAAAAAAAAAAAAAAAAAAAAAAAGGCAGAAAGAGGACCAAGAAAACACTACCATGGCTATACAAACAGTGGAAGAGGTGGAGTGTGAGAGAGAGAAATAATCATCATTTAAAAACTGGAATTCAAATTCTACTACGAAAATAGAGAGGAACGTAGACTCTGTCAATTCAAATGTAATTAGGCAGGCCAAAGAAGAATTTGAAGAGTAACTTGCAAAAGACACAAAACTAACAGCATTTTTTTTAAGTACATCAGAAGTAGGAAGCCTGCCAAACAATCAGTTGGGCCATTGGGTGATCAAGGCACTAAAGGTACATTCAAGGAAGACAAGGGGGTTACAGAGAATCTAAAATGAATTCTTTAAATCAGTGTTCATTGCAGAGGATGTGAGGGCCCTTCATACACCTGAGTCATTCTTTTTAGGTGACAAGTCTGAGGAACTGTCTCAGATGAGATGTATGTAGAATAGATTTTGGAACAAATGAATAAAGAGATGACTGGAGGGAAATATGATAAAGGTCTATAAAATCATGAATGTTATGAAGACAGTAAATTGGGAAGTATTATTTATCTCTTCACATAACACACAAATCAGGGGTCCCCAATAAAAACTATCATCATTTGAGGGAGTCCAAGAAATATTTTGATATTAAAAAGGGATCTTCATACTAGAAAAGGTTGGGAACCGCTAGTATATATGTTACAAATGTGTTAATGCTGTTAGTTATAGATGTATAATACACACAGAAAACAATACAGTATATCATGTAGTTGGTCTGAAGATAATTTGAATACCATCACAGCACACTCGCTAGCACTGTGAATGAAGGAAAAATAATGAGAGCTCCATTCTCTTTGCCTCGGATAAAATGTCTCATTTTTCAAACAGTAACATTTTCTCTCTCTCATATTTTGCTATTGGCATTGGCTATTTCAGTCAGAAGTGGCACCAGCCAGGAAGTGTCTGGGTCAGATTCATAAGTATTGGGTCAAGACTCCACGAGGGTGTCCAGAACATTTTGATAAGTGAGTGCACTGAACTCCAGGAATGCAGAAAGGCTGCTGGTTGTTGAGTGCAGGTGGGGCAGATCCAGGTCATATGTGAAGCTTTCCTGAATGTGCATGAACTTTTTTAATGAAGAGAGCGAATAGCTCTTTGCACTGCTTGGCACTTGCTTTTGATATACTATCTCATACATACTGTATGAAAGATTTATCTTCATTTGAAGACTTCAATAAAGTAAATATATTTGTCCCTTTGCAACTACACATACTTAACAAATACAAGACACAACAGAGCTGAAACTAAGAATCAAATTTCAATTTTTTATGTAGTATAAGGAGTTAATCTGGATTTATATCAGTGTAACTGAGCATAATTTGGTATAAGAGAATTAAATATCTAGCCAAAGACTAGAATATGTCATTTTATTTGAGAAATCTGTGGAAAGTAGCATGAGTAATTTTCTATTCTATTCTATTCTATTCTGGTTCTTGTAACATTGTATCTGAGCACATTCCAGCAGTTCATTAAGCAACAAGACTAACATATGTCACATTTATTACCTAATTATCTTGAAATGGGCAGAGGTGCATCCAGTGGAGAGATCTGGGAAAATCTTCTGAATATATATTTATATATGTTGCTATACATTTATGCTCAAGAAGGCAATGTCAAAGAAATCAACTGGCACTTGGAGCAGAATATGGGATAGTTCGTGATGGTCCTTAGCTCCTATGGGAACACATTTCACAGCCATCGTACAGTTGTTGACACTGTCATGGAGTGTGAGGCAGTCTTTTACATTTTCTGGACTGAGGATACTGAGGACCTTGAAGATAAGGACTGAGACCATGAACTTGATTCCCAATTCTATAGGAAGCCACTGTAAACAGCAGAGGATAGGTATGATGTTTTCTGTTGCCCGTATTGTTGAGCAGATGAGCTACAGCATTCAGGAGCCACCAAAAGCTTTATATCCAGGAATACCCCATTGCTGGCAACCAGTCATAAGCTGACAAAGACTTCAATTACTGAGGTTATGTCATTGGCCTCGAAGATGGGATGGAGTTTCCTAGCCAGCTAGAGAGATGGTAGATGCTACTATGTGAAAGCTCCATACAGTGAGGAATGCAGAACTTCTAAATTGTGGACTGAATTGACCAGATGGTCAGTGGTACCATCAACCAAAGGATTGATCACTATTGCTGCAAACTCTTCAGAATGCTTTCCTCTGCTCAACCCTGGTCTTGTTTGGGTTCAACTTCCATCAGCAGTTTTTCATAAGTATATCTCATACAAACTCTGGGCCATCTTGACAGTAGGATGTACATGGTGAAGTACAAGTAGAGCTGTACATCATCTGTACCCCAAGGGTGTCACTGGCACAGGGTGGCATGAGCCTGCAGTCCAAGCACCAGTGCCCCAAGTTATGGCCCTGATCCCAGCGAGGAACAGAGGGCTGGGCGGTTGCAGTGGCAACAACCTGATCCAGCCCCAACCCTGACTGGCGGCAGCCCTATACATCCCAACCTCAGCCAGGAACATGGGGCTGGGATAGCAATCCAGGCTCGACCCTAAGTGGGGACACTATGACAAAAGCAGCCCAATCTGGCCCGAAACCCAGCTGTGGACACAGAGCTGGATCAGGCATAGCAGGACATGGGTGTCCATGACACCCCTTCTGCACACTACTGGCATATCCAGTTGTCGGACCGGTTAATCTATTAGGTGTATATAGATGCTAAACAGGACCACAGACAGAACCGATCTTTGTTGGATACACAACTGATGAGCTTTTTAGTGAAGATGATATTTTCGATTACTACTAGTTGCGTGCATCCCTATCATAGTGATTTGAACCATTTTAGCATATGACCTTGGACCTACCTATGGGTATGTCTACACTGGGGCTTTAAGTTGACTTAAATACAGCCCTGTCTATATTTAGAAATCATTAATTTGACTTAAGCAAGTGCTTAAGTTGACTTAATATCTCCTGCCCTGCAGTGAGGAGCTGGGGCTGGATTTGCTGCCAGACCCCCACTGCAAGCAGCCAGGGGCGTGTGTACCAACATAGCTTCTGGCTGCCTGCAGCCACCCAGGGGCACGGGTCCCGACATCGCCCCTGGCTGCCTGCACGCAGCCAGGGGCACTAGTCCTGACATCAGGCAGCCAGGGGCAATGTTGGGACCCACGCTGCTGGAAGGCAGCTCCACAACCTGGTCAATTTCACAGAAGTGAAACTGACCAGGCTGCAGAGTCCAGCAAATTTGCCCCCCCACACACACTTGTCAGGGCTGGCAGGAACTGGAACCCCCCACTGCCAGTAAAAATGGGGTGGCAGCCAGGTCAGGCTCCTAGCCCCTCTTTGCTGGTCCTGGTAGAGAGGTGCTGGGAGCAGGACCCAGCTCCCAGCTCCACCTTAGCGGGCAGGACCCGGATCAGCCCCTGTCAGGATCAGGCCCTGGAGCCCATTGGGCTCAGGGTACCCCATCCAAACTAGGGGGCAGGGTAGGAGGAGGGGCACACTGGGTATGTCTGTTCTCTGTCTATGCAGACATACCCTGAAGTCAACTTAACAAGGCTGACTTAAAGTCGACCTTGTTAAGTTGACTTCCAGGGCCACCCCTGCAGTGTAGACATAGCCTCTTTTAGGTGAAACAGCAGTATCAAACACTGCAGAGAATTCTAAAAGCTTAAAAATGGATATCTGCCCTCTATCCACTGAGAAAGATTCATCAACACAGCTAAATCTGTTTCCATCCCATGTCCTGGCCTGAATCCAGATTGTGCCAGGTCTAGGATATTATTTTCAACTAGATGACCTTGAAGTTGATTTTTGACTAGATTATCTATGAGGTTGGTCAAGAGCATGCGATTTGGCACGCAGTGAAAATTGGCTAGAACTGAAGTGTCCAGTGTGGCTTTCTTTGGAGTTGGCCAATTTTTTGGGTGTTTGAAGGAAGATGAGAAAACTGCTTCCCTGAATGAGGCATTGGCTACTTCAGAAGCGGCACCAGTTGCTCACGACTTTTTCACAAGCCAGGAAGGATCTGGGTCAAATTCATAAGTACTGTGTCAACTTTGTTATGGGTTCAGAATATTTTGATGACTGAATGCACTGAACTCTAGGAATGCAGGAAAGCTGTTGGTTGGTGGGTGTAGAAGGGGTGGGTTCATGTTGTATGTGAAACCTTCCTGAATGTGCATGAACTTTTCAGTGAAGTGAGATCATAGCACTTTGCATTGCTTGGTATTTGGTTCTGATATACTGTTGCATACGTACTGTGTGACAGATTCATCTTCACATGAAGACTTCAGTAAGGTAAATATATCTGTAGCCTTTGTTCTTTTCTGAATACAAAGACTTAATAAATACATCTTGTTTGGTCTTCTTAGTTGTATGCTTAATTACTCTGTAGCAGTGAAACTGAATACTTAAACTAACTATTTGATCTAATAACTAAATTGTCCTTGAGGTTAATATGGACTAATTAAGTGCAGCACGATGGTGTCATTTTAAGAATGTGACAGGTCTGTATTCAAAATATAATAGTGTGCTTACCTGAAAAAGATGGTACTCTGATTTGGGAGCTGGCTGTCCCATCCCCTCCTTCACTGACTGCACGAACTTCTATGATATAGACACCAACATCAGGAAGAAGTACTACTGCAGAGGTTTTCTGTGTTTCAATTACTTGACTGTTGCTGTGGCCCTCTTGCCTAAACAAAACCTATGAATGATACAGGACCCTTAAAATCACTATAATAGTTTTAGGGAAAATACTGGACACTTTACTTAGGCAAAATTGCCACTGAAGGCAAAGAGAGTTTTGCCTGAGAGAAGACTTGAGTAAGACTAGAAACTTTAACTCTTGATCTTTAGATACAGAACTCAGTCTTTTCTTTATCCTGAAGTCCCCCCCCCCCCCAAAAAAAAAACAGTTAAAGTCAGAGCACAGTACAAAGTCTACTGAAATCAGCTGAAAGACTCTGCTCACTTGAACAGTTTGCTACTGGATTAGGTAAAGACACACTGTTTGTCCTCTAACTCTGAGTACCCATACAGACACTAAGCAGAGTATTTTTAGGATTAAGTTGGATATAGATACATATAAAAAAATTCACATGAATGACCAGACCTGCTGTGTATCCAGCTTCAAACTGAATGAATATACTCATATCTATATCTATATCTATCTATATGAAAATTTGTTTTGATTTAAAAGAATGTACTGTATTCCTGACTTCCCCATTTTGTCATGTGTTACTAAGAACTCTGTTCAGATTTCTCTTTAAAACACTAGAACTTAAAATGCCAGATGTTCATGTCACAGATTGCTGAATGCCACCAACAAAATCATATCAAATCTCAATATTTGTACTTCTGCTCTATTAAAATATTAATTTTAATGGTATTTAAGATGTTTTATCTTTCTGCATTTCTCTAAATCCTACTGCAAACATAGTTAAATTGACACATTGTTATGCATGTCACTGAAGACTGGTCTTACTAATAGCCACTTCTGGATGAGATGAGATGAGACGACGTAATCACTGAAGAAGGTGTATACTAGTGCATAATCAGAAGTTGACAATCGCTATTTGGAAAATACAACATGGAGAACAGTGCTTAATTTGTAATGAAAAAGGTGCCTGGGCTCACACAATTAAGTGTTGGGGCTCAAGCAATTTTTTTTTACATTTGTAACTGATGCAGATAGCTCACAGGTGTAAGTCTATGAACTGCCAAGACTAGAGGTGCCAAGGCTCAGCCTGGGAAAGCCTTGGCACAAATTAAACTTGGCTAGAAAAGTATTGGGACTTTTCATTCTTTTCACTGTTTTGTGAACGATCTGTACAATACAGAAAGCAAGGAAGCAAGAGAGGGGTCATTTGGAAGATGAGTGAGAGAGGGTCAAAACTGACCTTGTATCCCATTACATCAGATTCATTTGCTAGAGGTCTAACTGGCTCCCATCCCAGAGACACGTGAGAGCCATCTTGCATCCACATAATATTGCTTGGTGCCTGGCTGGGAGCTGAGCAAAAGAAGAAGAAAATGACACCATGCATTTAAACATACTTCTGTTTTTTAGACCTCGGGGGACATTTTAATCTTTTATTACATTTATGGTTGGCTGTATTACAAGGCTTTCTTCTCTAGCTGGAGTTCAATAAGGTGGTTTTTGCTTGAGGAATGTAATTTTAATAGCCACTGTACAGAGCTTTATGAACCTCAATCCTTTTATCTCTTCTGTGTCAAATAACTTCTGAAAACATTTTACTGTTATGAATGCAAAATTTTAACATGCCACTTTAAAATTCAGATCTAAGCATAGAAGATATCCAAGAAGTAAAACTACACATCATCTCTGATTGTTATATATGCAGCTAAAAGAAAACACAGATGATTTGAGACTTTTTTCCCTGCAAAGAAAAGAGTTCAGGTCACTTACGAGATTTCTTGGTGGCTGCACGGACTGCGCTGCTTGGTGGTCCATATCCTGCAGCATTGTATGCCCTCACTGTTAGGTGGTATAATGTGTTGCCTTCTAATCCTGTCAGAATAATGGATGACTCATTTCCTTCAGTTTTGACCTTTTCTGCTGCTTCTTCCTGCTCCATATCTTTCCAGTAAGCAACCTGTCAATGAATGACCATTTGGAGGATTAATCTAGGTGTTCATGAAACTTCTCCTTATTTGTTATTGTTTGCTTTTTTGGAAATCCCTCCTGTCATCAAATTAACAGATCCTTTCAAATGGGGGAACTGTAACCTAGGCTCATACATGAATGATTCTTCTCCCGCCTCCCCAAATGGCTAGAGTTGGCATAGCACATTATTACCCGCAGCATCATTGAAATGCATCACATTCTGCTAGCATGAGATGTTGTGACTAGCTAGACATCACAGCAGAGAATAAGTGCTGACAGAATAAATACTTCAAAGAATTCAAGGAGAACTCACCTCTCATAGATCATCAAAAACATTTAAAATTCAACCTGGAAAGCTTTGACTGAATCATTTGAAGAAGTGGCATAATGGCCTTGGATAATGCTGAGCCACACGATTTGTGTCAATGTTATGAATAAGAGATGACAGAAAATCTTGTAGTGGTTTAATCTTACAGGAATAGCATTTTAAGAAGACGGAAAGGCGAGAAGATTTGCTTTTAGTGTTATTCAGATAGAAACAGGTTTCTGTCAAATGTAATTTAGAAAGCATGCCTCTGCCACTCGTTTCCATAGACGAAAGCTAAAGCTACCTTTGATGGATACAAATCCATGACTCTTGATAGCTGTACAGGGTTCGTCATGTTCTCTAAAAGATTATACCATTCAGATAAGAATTCTGAATAGCTCCTCCCCTTCATTCTCAGATATCAAATATTAACCAGACGTCATAATAGAAAACCCAACTCTTTCTCCCATAGGTCTGTCAGTGGAATCCCAGATGGACATCAGTAAGGTTACACCCTTCTCCATGATTCAGGTCCTCTCTCAAGAGAAGCTATCCTGTAAGTCCCATTTAAATAACTTATATTTAGCATACCACCATCTGTGCATCATACCTCTATTCATTGCATTTATTCCACCTTTT
This sequence comes from Podocnemis expansa, assembly GCA_007922195.1. Lineage (NCBI taxonomy): Eukaryota > Metazoa > Chordata > Testudines > Podocnemididae > Podocnemis > Podocnemis expansa. The sequence goes on from ML681992.1 coordinate 40,979,276, forward strand.
CATCTTTCCCTGAGGTTAGTTATTCAAGAATAATTGACTCATATTTCTCTAAACAAGAGTGCCTCTGAGAAAAGGTTGGTGATAATACTGTGATCAGGGCCGTATTAAGACATGCTGAGGCCCTAAGTTACGTCACGATTCAGAGGCCTGAATCTTTCTTTTTAAAAAAAAAAAAAGAGAGAAAAAAGTTTATTACATTATAACAGAAAGGGTAATAAAAATAAATTATAAACCATTATATTTGCATATATACATAAGCAAAGACACACACACACACACACAAAACTAAACAAACATACATGTTGCAGAAGCCTTACTTGCATTACTGAATACCTTATGATAAATCTTCTTCATTATGTTTGACGTATTTAGTAGCCCCTAGTCATGGCTTTCTTGGTTTGTGCCTAAATCTAGCACTGGCTGTTATCTTCAGAAAGCATCCAAGATAATGGTGAACCAAAAAATTCAAGGTCCAAAGTTCATATGAAATGTAAAAAAATTCTTGAGAGACTTGCTGGCATTTTAGTTGTCTCTCTACGTCAGTCTAGGGATGTCATTGTTTTATAAAAAAGCATAAGAACTGCATGTAAAAATTTTGGGCATGCTTTTCAGTTGGTGTGAACTGGCACAGTCCCTTTAACTTTGATGTTGTTATATCAATTTACATGCTAATAATTTGGTCTTTAAAGCTAGATTTCATCGCATTTTAGAGGTATGAAAATAGCTCTTTTTTTTTTTTTATTTTCTGGGCACTCAAAGCACAAGTTTAATAAATTTTTTTCAGACTGAGCTGAAAAAATCTGTAACAGTGACAAATTGAAAAGTAAAAATAAATGTTTCAGGGGAAATAAAATGTTTTGTTCCATTGAAAATGAAACATTTTGTTTTGACTCAGTATTTTTTAAAATGTTTGTAGTATAATTAAAGAAAATGTCAAAACAGAAGTCATGCTGAATTGAAAAACTGAAATGTTTTGTATGAAAAATTTCACCTAGTTTGATTATATATCTGTGTTTTTCCTTAATTACATAATGTAGTGATTGAATTATCTCTGCATAGAATCAACTAGCTTTACATCTTAAAGTACAGTACCAGCTCAGGTAGCAATCCTAGCTGTAGTCAGCATTAGTTGATACAGTGAGTCTGCAGGCAAGACTACTGTCAGCTGCATAGCATCAATTGTGAGTTTAGTTGAGCATCATTAAAGACATGCTGCATTGAACTCAGAATTAGCTGGAGGGTGCTTTCTTAAGATGGGCCTGGCAAGTAGTGTGCCATTGAGTTGATAGGAAGGCATCTTCTATTGACTCAGGATGCAGAAATGAGTAGGCATTAGGCAGTCAAAGGTAGATATGCAAGTTATACTCCCTTCAACTGCCTCCAAAATCCCCCACAGTGTAGACCAGCCCTGATTCACCAGTAAATTACTCCAATTTCATCCTGGAGTAATACCACTGAATACCATTGGAGTAAGACAGTGGCTAATCAGACTCAGTGTGTCATGGAAGAATCAATTGGTCTCATATTATAAAGGCAAGTTTTCCATTCCTCGGATCATCCTAGTAGCCCTTCTCTGTACCTGTTAGCATTTGAATTCATCTTTCTTAAATATGGGAGAGCAGAACTGCTCCCAGTGTTCCATATGGGGTCTAACCAGCATCCATACTGGCACTGAACTTAAATAACTCCTCTCCTTCTCTGGTATTTATCCCTCTGATGTATTTATAAAGAGCAATCATGGCTCCTCTTAACCTTCTTTTAGCTGGGCTAAACAAGCCAAGCTCTGTGTCTCCTTTCTTAAGACAGATTTTTCATTCCTTGGATCATCCTAGTAATCCTTCTTTGGGTCTGTTCCAATTTGAATTAATCTTTCTTAAGCACGGGGGACCAGAACTGCATACAATATTAAGATGAAGTCTCACCAGTGCCTTGTATAATGGTACTAACATATCCCTGTCTCTACTGGCAATACCTCATCTGGTGCGTCTGAGGACTGCATTAGCTTTTTCATGACCACATCTCATTGGTGCCTCATAGTCATCCTGAGATCAACCAGTATGCCCAGGCCCTTCTTCTTCCCTGTCACTTCCAACTGATGCATCCCCAGTTTATAGCAAATATTCTTTTTATTTGTTCCTAAATGCATAACCTTGCACTTTCCACTATTAAATTGTATTTGTATTACTCCAGTTTACAAGGTCATCCAGATTTTCCTGCATAATATCCCAGCCCCCTCTCTATTAGCAATACCCTCCAACTTTATGTCATTCATAAACTTTATTAGCACAGTCCCACTTTTTTGACAAGATCAGTAATAAATAAGATTGGTTCCAAGACTGATCCCCGAGGAACTCCACTAGTAACTTCCTTCTAGCCGAACAGTTCACCTTTCAGTATGTCTCATTGAAGTCTCCTCTTTAACCAGCTCCTTATCCAACTTTCAATTTTTGTATTAATACCAGTGTTTTATAATTGAATTAATAATTCCCCATGTGGAATCCTATCAAATGCCTTACTGAAATCTATGTAAATTAGATCCACTGCATTCCCTTTGTGTAAGAAATCTGTTATTTTCTCAAAGAAGACGACATAGGTGGTCTGGCTTTTGAAAAACATGCTTTTTGTCTCAATGACCATTGGCCTCAATGTCCTTAACTACTTGTTCTTTCAATTTTTTTTTAAACTAACAGGGCTATGATTACCCAGGTTGTCTCTTCCCCTCTTTGTTAAAAATAGGGAGTATGTTAGCAATTCTGCACTCATACAGTACAATCCCTGAGCTTACATTCTAAGGTGTACATCCTTGTCTTTCTCCTTGGAGCCACAGCATCTCAGTGCCTGACTGTAGATGGCAGATTTCTTGGAGTGGTTGGGGTTGTTAATAGATATGTGAAGGAAGGTTTGGTGACCTGTGGGTTTCTTGTATATAGCTATCTATAGGGTTCCATTGTTGAAGCTGAGTATGTTATGTAGGACATTGTTGCTAGTGTGGCAAAGTCATAGAGAGAGAGTAATGGACAGATGATGGTTATGAAGTTGTGATGAAAATATATGGGGGAGGTTAGGTCATTTGTCTAGAACGTGGAAATATCAATGCATCTCAGTAATTTTGTGGCAAATCTGTCAAAAAATTGTTTCTCAAGTAGAGCATGTACAGTTTGGCACTCTGGGAATCCATCCTAGTACCCTGGCTTTTCCCATGGGTTGGGCAAAGTATTTGTTATTGAACTGGGATCTTCTTTATGGTAGATGGTGGCAGAAGGTTGTCAGTTGGCCTCATTAACAGACACAATGGTTGAGGACTATAATGGTGTTTCCCCTGTCTGCTAGTTTGATCACTATTTGGTGGATGAATTTCAGGGACCATAGCTGCCCTCTCGGGGTAGAGAGTCTGTGGCTAATGTGACGTTTGTTAGTCAGTCATGTCAGTTTTTTTCCTGATGCAATGAATATATTGATCAAGGATGTGGTTTCATTCACTGCAGGGATGGGCTAGTTCAATTAGATTTTCTTTTCTTTTCTTTCCCCCTTATGACTAGAGAACTGTTAATAGGCCACTTCATCTTTAACTATGCAGTTATTATTTTGCTAAACAAACTAGGAGTCCTGTGGCACTCTGAAAGACTAACACATTTATTTATCACAAGAGCTTTCATGGGAGAAAATCCCACTTCAGCAGAAGCTTTGAAGATGGAGAACTTACAGCTCCCGTTTTGTAAGTTCCCTATCTTCGAAGCATCTGACAAAGTGGGATTTTCTCCCATGAAAGCTCATGCGAAAAATAAATCTGTTAGTCTTTAAGTGCCACACAACTCCTGTTTTTTCCATCTCTTTCATCAGCAGAAGTTGGTCCAATAAAGGTCCCTCAGTCACCTTCAATCTCTAATACCCTGCCACCAACACAGCCAAAAGAAAACTGATTACAATAGCTGCAACATATTTATTTAAGTCTTTTGGATGTAAACAAAATCCAACTTTCTTCTCCTTATCACTATTACTGATGAATTTAACCACTTTGTGAGCTATTCACCTTCTTTAAATATACCTGTGTTATCATAATAATTAAATCTAATTATAACTAACTTTTCCAATTCCTTTTGAATCATTTTTAAAGCTAAATGTATTTTTTTAGTTGCATGTATAACTGCTTTCTTTGTTTTATTTATCTCTGTATTATACATTATATCCAATTTACCAAAGGCAGTGAATAACTGTGCAAATTGACATTCTATTTCCAGTATCTCAGAATCATGAATCATAAATCTACCACTGAGACTTAGTGCTAAACATGTTTCTAAACCTAAAATAGAAATGTCTTGTCCCTTAAGTACTATGTCTTTAAAATTATCTTTAACAATAATCTGTAATTCACAAAATACCCATAACAGGATTTTTTTTTCACAGATATAAGACCGCAAATTAATATCTTCTTTTCCCTTATTATAGGTTTTGCTTTTACATGCTTTATAATTTCTTCTGAAATATATTAGCTTGTGAATCTGCATCTATTACATAAGAAACTGAATAGGACTTGGTTACTTTAGAATAGTATTTACTGCTTTATCTGGAACTTTTATGTGGTCTCACAGTGTGCTACTCAAAGTATATTTACTGTGGTTGAGATAGAATTTGGGTGGTGATGTTTTGAATTAGGATTCCACATGGAACAAGATATTTTTCCACAATGGAAAAGTGCAAGTCTTAAAGGTGAAAGGCAAAGGAAAAAGACATTATTTCTGCTTGTGTCCTTTTAATATTCAGTTATTGTTGGTGAAAGGAGTCTTCTAACTTATTTTTGTTGTAGTTGTTGTTTTTGAATAAAATAATGATTCCTTTCCTGCTTGTATTTTTTTTTTTTTTTTAAAGTTAAGAAATGTCAATCAAGTTTGGATTTCTCTGATTTTTTCCTGCTAGGCTCCCTGTACTGGAGAACTAGAATGTGATACTAACACCAGTACAGGCTGAAAATAGGAGGAAATCTGAGCTGTTGCTTTCCCACTTACCTCATTTGGGGATGTGGAATCTCTCACAGACAGTGCTTACCTCATAACTATTTGTCTGGAGTTTGAGATAAGCAAGCTTTAAAGGGACACAGACACTGTCGACTTAAAAACCGCATTTCCATCTAAAAATACTGTACCTATGTTGCTTATGAGTAACCCTTAAAATTATGATAGCTGAAAGATTTAAAAAATGCATTTGTCTCTATTGTCTCCTTGGCTTGTTTTGCGCATCGTCAGTGCTGCGATTTTGTTAATAACACAGGCTTCCAAAGAGACTGAAGCAGCATGTTTACCATTAACAGCAGCAACACTGATGAAACTGAAACTTATGAGGTATCTGTGTACAGACAGAAAGGCAAGACGGAGAATAAGTGGTGCTGAGCATATTTTCGCTCACTTAATGTGTTAAAAAATCATGACTCAAACTCATCTGAAAAAATCACGAGTTTTTTAAAAATGATAATTTTTGTGTTTTATTTACTTGCCTTAGTTTTGAAACTTTAGAATATGCTTTGGTCACATTTTCCATGCCTTTCTCTGCAGCCACAAGAGCTACCTTCTTTTAGAAATGAAAGTTGGAATTCTCATGTAATTACATTATTTCAGGGGTTGGGGTCTCAGCAAATATCATGAGAGTTAGCAGCCCTGTTTGATGGCGGTGCTCTCATTCTCATCTCAAGCTCCCTTTTAAACATAAGTGGAGAAAAAGGAAGATAGAATTTTACTAAAATGAGTCAATTTAAAACATATTCAAGGTGACTTCTTTAACAATATTTAAACAGTCTGACTAAACATTTCTTACTCAGACAGACTGAAGTCTCATGTGCTTACCTGCAAAAACTAGGGATACCACAGTCTGATATTTCTTTAGCGTAACAAACAGGCAGGAAAACCTGCTTTTAAATATGAAAATAGTTCAGGACTTCACTATGTAACACTGGTCACAAACACAGCATTTCTCAGGTGTAGAGTGTTCATGCAGCTCAAAGACTGCTAGAAGCTGCACAAACAAAAATGCTTGGATTCCAGGAAAATGACAATTTGAATAGTTAAAATGGATTGAAGAAACAGTGACTGATTGTTCTTGAGCATTCATTAACAGATGCCGCCTCTTGCATCTTCTTAAAGTTTTATGAAAACCACTGATCAGAGACAGTTAAAAGAACAGTAAGTGTTACTGAAAAAAGCCCTGCTCAGTCTTAGCTCTTCACCCCATTCACACAAAAAAGAAGTCATTAGTGACAGAAAAGCAAAAATAAACACTACTGCATGATCTTAGGAAGCAAAGTCTCAAATAAAAATGATGTATAAATGTGGAGCACAGCCCTAAATTCCACTGTCAAGGATTAAATCTGTCCTACAGTAGCCCAGCAATCAAAAAGTTAATCCAGACCCTGAAAGCTGGTAGTCTAACAGCAGCAGGGAGGATGAAAGGGCTGGGAAGCTGAAGGATGGCAATACACCAGCAAGACCTGGACAGGCCAAGCCGGCAAAGGCCCAAGGGAAGGAAGGAAGGAGCTCAGGGCACTGTCAGAATCAGCAAACACTGACTCTCCTTGTCTGTCTTGAGGTCCCTAAGCTGCAACCCAATGGACTAGGTGGGCCTGGGTTCCCCTACGAGCTCCCCGGGGTCGACTAGGAAACAGATTAGATTTCTAGATTCCTGGACATCAGGAGTGGACTGATAGTACCACTTAAATGAGTGAGCTATAACTATCCTCCCTCCGCCTCCCCCAGTTTGACTGGGAAGGAGTCTGAAGTGGGCATCTTTGCAATGACACATAAGCTCACAGCCACCCTCACCTTAAGTGAAATAAGGGAATATAATTTTTTTTCTTAATTTAAAATAAATGTTTGTGATTAGTTGTTTTGAAATATCCAGTAATCCCTTTAAGGAGCAGCAAACCTTCAGTTTCAGTAGCAAGATGAAGAGGATTTGCAAAGGGAATGGAAAAATCAACAAGCAGATTTTTCTCTAGGGATCTGATCCAGCTCCTACTAAAGACTTAAAAGGAAGTTGTCCTGGCCTTTCAGATTGCAACAAAAAACTTGAATTTTGCCACAGTTTAAATTCGCCCTCCTCATTTCTGTCCCCTTGAAAAACGCAGTTAATCGACATTCATACTGGTGAAATAAATGGTGAAATACTGTTTCTTCTTTTTTTTTTTTCTTGCTTTTCCAACCTCTGATGGCATACCTGTGCATGTCCCAAAATTCCATAATATATATTGTGCACTAAACTTAAATAAAAATGTTGCATGATTATGATAAGCTAGCAATGTACACAAAACCTTTCCTTCAGGTGGTGTAAAATTCATGAGGTACATGTCAGGGCACAGAAGAACACCATTAGCAGATGCTGTTTCTTTGACAGGACAAATCTGGGCATAAGCAACAGTCATTACATTCACTAAACCTATCTGAAAATGGTATTCCATATTGTCTGAATTTGCTGTTTGGAAAATGATCTTTGAACTAAGTCCAAGCTGAGCTGCAAGATACTAACTCTTGGGGGAATTTCAATGACATTGACAAAACAGTTTTGTGCCTTAGTCTGTGATTTAAAGCTTGGCTTTTAGCTGTTCAGAAATGAAAAGGGAGAAAAAAATCAACAGCAAAAGCCTTATTCCTGCCAACTGATTAGGTTTGCAATTTTTTTTTTCTCATTAGTGATGGGTGGCAAGCAAATTATGCCTGCGGCCAACAGCTCATTTTCTCTTTGCTACAGATTCCAAAAAACAGGTGTTACTCACACACCTTATGGAAAGGAAAACTGTCTCTGCACTAACTTTGTGTTGGTTTTGGCTACATATTTGTTTTTCACGTCTGCTGGAGGTTTTTCACAAGTCCTTTTAAAAAGATTAAATCAGTCTGTCTGGAAAACAGCTGCTGTCAGGCAGACTTTGATGATCATTTGTTTTTGTTCTCTATCACTTGAATGCTGTTGTGGAAGCTTACAAACTGGCTTAATTTAAGCATGGAGAGAATATTTTTAGTAAGGGCAGGGAGTGGGGGAGGTTGCTGACCAATCAGCACTGAGGCCAGAAGTAATGTGTGCTTTGGAAGGTGTAAATGAGCACAACAAGCCTGGCATCAAACTTGTGTAACAACTGTTAGGCTTGCCTTTCACGGATGACAGAGAGTAATTGGACAAGTTCCTTTGCCTTTCATTACTTTCCAATACAAAATGAAAAAAAGGATGGAGTTGAAACTGGGTCATTGCTGATTTGTCAGTCTTTTTTAACTATTCTGTTACTTTTGTTGACATTAAACCAAACATTCAAAAGGTAAAAAAAATCTAGTTAATAATGTTGCTGAACAGACAGGAAATATGAAGACTGTATTACAGATGGCTGCCACTTTTGTAATGACCATAAGCAAAATACAAATTGAGGCGTGGGAATATAGCATTTGGCTGTTGTTTTGATACTTTTGAGTAATGTTTCTCATGGTTTAATAGCATTGGAATATGGTCTGCATTTATTCTTCATCAGGAAGTACTTGTATCTAAAACATTTAGCAAACGAACCTTTAACGAGGTAGCTGGATTTTCAGGCAGTTTTTGTTGGCTTTTCATGGCTTAAGCCAGTACTATGCTATTTCACACCCAAAAATGTTCCATGGAAAATAATACTTTTAAAATCATTCTGAATGCAATTAGGTCTTAGGGCCATGAAGGGAAACAGGCCAAGGCAGGGGGCTGGCATTTTACAAGGTTTTTTTTGCCTTTTTTTTTTTGTTTTTTTAAACCTTCTGGCCAATGACTCTCAATCCAAGACTCTTTCCTGTTGAACTGGAATTTAATTACAGAAATTTCCAGTCACATTGGTCATATTGGGCTAACTATGTAGGTTTTTTTCTTACAAGCCTAAATGAAGACTGAGTTAATGATTTTCTATGCTAGTCCACCAAACCTCTCCATTAAAATCCCTCCATGTCAAGTGAGTTACTAATACTATCTTTGGATGATAATCATCTCTTGCCTGGAGCGTCTGGGTTTGTGGAGGAGTAAGTTTTTACTCTTGTGCTTGACTGAATAAGGGCTCTCTAGCTGAAAACTCTGCTAGAGGGGTGTAATGAGGAAGAGATGGAGTTATTTGCTGAAATGCCCCTTTCCCTGCAGGAAAGTTTTGTGGCGCAGTGGTGAATGGGAGGAACCGTGGATCTACCTCCAGTAGAAGACTCATAAAGTAGAGTAAGATGCACCTAGAAAGGGAAGAGGAAACTCACTTCCTCACCCATCAGAGAAAGGGGAAACGGGGAAGCAATTATCCTTCCATAAACTGTACAACCTTGGAATGAACCCCAATGGGAATTAGGTGTCTAACTCTTAGTTTCATTTGAAAACCCCAAATTTAAACATGTGCTGTGTATCAAGGAGCCAGTAGTGACAACCGCCAACACGAATAAGAATCATCAACCTCACTTTTGTAAGCAAGCCAACACAGAACGTGAAACAGGCATTATTACTGAGACTGCACCCCAAATATGCTAAGGACTTTCTAGCCACAGAGGAAGAGACAGTCCCTGACCTGAAGACAATTCACTGAGCTACCTACTCCAAATCACCTCAAGCATATTAACATGTTCAGTGCTATATGAAGTCGCATTATATGACAGATCAGCAAAAAAGAAGATTTTAAAGCTATATTCTTCTAAAAAGGTCATCATTATTAGAGAAAACACTTTCACTTGTATCTTAAAGTATAATTATTTCATTCAAGACAGAATAAATGTGGAAAGGATGAGGATAAACCTCACAGAACATGGGATAATAGTAGGAGAAACACAGTAGCCATAATTTATATAGATATCAGTTATTTTTGGAAAGGGTATTACACAAAGCCCCATTTGTGAGGTGAAAAGGCAGGAGTAGTGAGCAAACTATTTCGGAGGATAAAAGATTCTTGGAGATTGAAAACAAAGGTTACTAGTAAGTGGAAACTTTTGGGATGGAGAGGGTACAATTGATGTGCCACTACAATCTGTATTAGGTATAATTTTGTTCTCTTTATGTAACAGTTATCTCTAATAAATAAAATGCCATATGGTATCAACTTTCCTGGTAGTAGCAAGTCATGTGTACGGAGAAGGGGCACATTCGACACAAAGGAGGAGCATGACTATGAACCAGGCCCCCTGGGATAACCTTCTGAATGTCCCAAAAATCAGGGGAAGCTGCAAAAACCAGGGGCAAAACTCCCAAACCACTGATAGGGGGTACGTAAACCAGTTTCCCAGTCAGCAACAAAACATGCTTCTGATTCCCCACTCTGGTCATCACCAAGCATAACAAAATAGAAACAGCCCCCTTACTGCACATAAGTTCCTAAGGTCCCCTCTAGCCACTGGGTCACTTAAAGAAATAGGTTCTCTTGACCCCAAAGGGCCAGCCACATCAGCCAGAACAATATAGGTTTGGATCTTGCCCAAAATACCACGTTGCCAGCCAATCCTTTAGTAACTACAACTAAAGGTTTAATATAAAAAAGAAAACAAACAAACAATGAGAGATGTTAAAGGATCAAAGTGAATCACATACATACAAATGATTTAGAGTCCATAGAAAACAAATGCTTGAAGATCCTGTAGTTTGCAGATTAGGCCCACTCCGTGGGTGTGCATCCAGCAGCAGCAGCAGCAGCTGGGTGGATCTCAGTCCTTTGTTCAGTCCCAGAAGAATAGTTCCAGAGAGGGATGTTGGTTGCAGACAGACTGAAGACTAAAGACACAATGGAGATGGGTCCCCTGCCTTTTATCTCAGAGTCCTTGCCAGATCAAAATGGAGGTGGGCCACATGGTCAGTCTGGATAACTGGTCAAACAGGTTTCTTCTTGGGCCCACTGTAGATAGAAGGCCCCCTGGCAGAGGCCATCAAGAGGAAAAATAGTTTTGCAGACACCCAGTCTGAGACTGCCTTAAGAACAAATCACTTGGAACACACATAAAAACAAATAGATTTCTAATTTCTAATACAGGCTTGATACCAACATAAAAACCATATAATCATTCTTAGCAGATTATACCCTTTCTATTGATACCAAACATGGCATATCACATATGGATTATTGCAAATATGAAATAATAATATGAATAATTAATCATAAACAGTCCCTTAGACCCAGACAACATCACACATGGATACATTGTCTAGGATAGGAAAGGTATCAAGCACCTGACATTATGTAAAATCTTTGAAATTTGTTTAAAGCTGTAATGGTGCAAATCCAAATTTTACCCTTTTGTGATGCATTCCCAAGAAGGGGGGCAGGGGGCTTGAGGTGTATTCAGGAGCTCCGATTCCTCCTTATTACACCAAAATGGCATTGGGGATGTCACGCTAGGACTGAGAAGGCCAAGCCATCTTGTAAAATACATGACCCAAATTTAACCTTCAAAGACATATTACAGAAAAATACAATGATAGTTTTATAATTAGGATAGGGCTTTGACATGCGTGTGTATCAGTAGTGGTTTCTTAAGGAAATTTATCTATATCCTGTTAGAAGATAGAAAGGTAAATGAACTGCTTCCCTGTCTGTCACTATTATTCTATTGAGAGAGGCTGAAAGGGAACATGAACAACTTGACGGACCTTTGATATCCAATGTAAACTGTCTGTTAATGGTGCTGGTGCAGCTAAGTACCAGTGGTGTGCAGGTGGTGAAGGTTTTACTTCAAAGGACAATATATATCACTATTCTTCACTTAAGTACGTGGGAATTGTTGTCAAAGTCCACAGGAAAGAGATGGCCTGCAAATGCCCACCTTGCTACACCATAAAAAGGAATGAGTATCATAATTCCTTTATCTGTCCAAGATTCTCAGGGAAAGTTTGGGCCACAGGATTGAGATCCCACCCAGCACTGGCCTGGAAACTGCCATGCTAATTCTCATGGGGAGAATTAGAACAAACTCTACACTTGGACTATTTGGTCTCTATTCCTTGAAACTGGATTTCTAACAACTGAAGCTGTGAAACAAGGATTTATCATCTATTGACTCTAAATCATTTGTCGGTATGTGATTCATTTTCACCCTTTAACATCTCTCATGTTTTGTTTGTTTTCTTTTTTATATTAAACTTTTAGTTGTAGTTACTAAAGAACTGGCTGGCAGCGTGGTATTTTGGGCAAGATCCAACCCTATATTGTTCTGGGTGATGTGGCTGGCCCTTTGGGGTGAGGAGAACCTATTTCTTTAAGTGACCCAGTGGCTAGAGGGGACCATAGAAGCTGATTTGCAATCAAGGGGGCTGTTTCTAGTTTGTCATGCTTGGTGAAGACTAGAGTGGGGGACAAGGAGCATGTTTTGATTACTGACTGGGAGATTGGTTTAAGTACTACCCATCAGTGGTTTGAGGGTTTGGCCTCTAGTTTTGCAGCTTGCCCTGTTTTTTGCACATTCAGAAGGTTATCCCAAGACGCCTGGGTCACAGCGACTAAAATAACAAGTCAGGACTGAGAAGTGGTGAGAACAATTCAGTGTGGAGAACTGAATGGAAAAAAAGCAAGGAACCCTGTGGCACTTAAAGACTAACAAATTTATTTATCACGTGAGCTTTCATGGGAGAAAATCCCACTTTGTCAGATGCTTTGAAGATGGGGGAACTTACAGAATGGGAGGAAAATAAATGCAGGGGAGTGCATGACATGGGATAAGGTTTACTGTAACAGCAAATCAAAGCAGTTGTTAAGATTCAAAGACTGGGAAACGGCACATAGAGGAAGGTGAAGTCAAATCATCTGTTGTAATGGGAAAGGAGTCCATAGTCATGCTTCAATTACCTTGGAAGACAGACCTCTCCTTGCCTACAGACAGCCGCCTAACCTTAAACAGATACTTATCAGCAACTACAGATCTAACAGAAACATTAAAGCAGGCACACACCCCTGCAACAAACCATGTTGCCAGCTTTGCCCACATATCTGCACAGAAGACACCATCATAGGACCTAATCAAGCCAGCTGCTCCATCAAAGGCTCATTCACCTGCTGGTCAACTAATGTGATTTATGCCATCATAAATGCCCCTACACCTTATATATTGGACAAACAGGACAATCTCTGTGCAAATGAATAAATGGGCACAAAACTGACATCAGAAATCATAACACTCAAAAGCAGTTGCTGAGCACTTCCATATTTCTAATCACTCTGTGAGTGACTTATTAACAACCATGTTCAAGCAAATCAATAGGACAGCAAGAAACAGGTGAGTCTGATTTAATATGCAGGTTCAATTGTGTGGAAGCAGGATTAAATCATGACTGTGGATTCCTTTCCCATTACAACAGGTGATTTGACTTCACCTTCCTCTATGTGCTGTTTCTCAGTGTTTGAATCTTAACAACTACTTTGATTTGCTGTTAGAGTATGACCGTATCCCACGTCTTGCACTCCCTTACATTTATTTTCCACCCATTCTGTAAGTTCCACCAACTTCAAAGCATCTGACGAAGTGGGATTTTCTCCCACAAAATCTCATGTGATAAATTTGTTAGTCTTTACGTGCCCTAGGACTCCTTGTTTCTTTTGTTGAACTAGACTAACAACGCTGCCCCTTTGGAACTTGAATGGAAAATGAAACTCAGAAGAATAACAAAAGATCTGGGCAGATAGGTCAGAGCCACTGACCAGTCTGACTACAATGGACAAGTCCAGAAACACATTTGGGAACTCCAGTTAACAGAAAAGATAGACCAATGGCTCTTAGTGCTGTGAGGCGTAGAAGGGGAACAAAGAAAGACAAAAATGTAGAATGGAATAAAGGAGTCAACATTTCAGCCTCTCTATTTTTACCCAGGAGCTGCAACATGGCCCTCTGCATAACCACTGCATGGTAATGATAATGAATGGTGAATGGGAACAAAGCTCCTTGCTTCCCTCCAAACTTGGTGGTATTTCCAGGTGAAAATCTAGCTCAAGTTTAAGCCGCTTGTACCATCATTAAAATCTCTTCTGCAGTTTTACTCCTCCAGGGAGGGGAAAACATAGTGAACAAGCATGATGAGGTCAACTGATGTCAGTGTGTCTCCCAAGTAAGCTGTGGTGGTGGTGAGCATGGACAGAAGATCAGCTGGGAAATTGCCATGGTGTGGCTTTCTTTCACTGGACATCGCCAGGATCTCCAGGCTTTGGAGGACATGACCTCCTTCCAATCTCCTCCCAGGAAGAGCTCTCATAGGAAATCTCATTGGCTCATTTACCAAGATTTTCTCTCTTCTCTTTCTTCCTTTTTGAATTGTACTGCGTCAGATGATGCAATATGGCCTTAAACTGTTCAGCATGATTGTTAGCAGCACTAATACAGGGAAAGTCAATATATATATAACATACAGGGGAATTATATATATGTATATAATACATTGTGTGTGTATATATATAGATATGTGGGTGACTGGATAGGGTAGTGGTTAAGAGCGCCGTAGTGGTTCAGAGCGGCGCCCTTTGATACGGGAGACCGGGTTCAAATCCTGGTGGGTACATCTCTACCTTCCCAGTAGGGGTCCTTGGGCAAAAGACCCCATAACACCTCACTTGCCTACCTCGAATATGAGAGCGACATGAACTAGGAGAGTCGTACCAGCTCGGACGTCGCCCGGATTAACAAGGTCTGCACCAGATGTTGGGGAACAAGGATAATCTGATGATAAGTAGGCTACTGGAACAAACCATGCATGGAGGAGACAAGAGAACCTGGAATTGATGGAATGCTACTACAACAGTAGACCTAATGAGAAGGGATATATGAAACGTATGAGGGAACTATGGATGGACAAAAGACCTACATTCACATTAACTAAGAAACAGCTAGTTACCCAACGCTTCAACATAGTAAAGAGGAAGCTGCTCTCACAACTTGAGATAGACCAACTCCACATTACAGCCTGGACTGAGCGACCAGAGGGAGCTTGCGAACAGGGGACAGCAAACAGGGGA
>ML681992.1:40994229-41171967 GCA_007922195.1 Podocnemis expansa
CTGAGCGACCAGAGGGAGCTTGCGAACAGGGGACAGCAAACAGGGGATTCTGAGAGGGAGCTGGAGGAGGAGTTTGGTGAGGCCAAGATGGTGAAGAGGAGCCGCACTGCTGCCAGCGCCCCTTCTGTCTCTTCTACCTGTGCCTGTAGCCAGACAGACATCCTGACCATAGATATCTCTATGCAGACCCTGGTGTGGACTTGCAGGGACTGCAGCCTGCAGTTCCCTGTCTCCAACGATCTGGCTGGGGAGATGAATCGATGTGACAGGTGCCTGCTGGTGGAATCTCTCAGGAGGCAGATGGGAGAGTTACAGGAGGAGGTGTCTCGGCTTAGGAGTATCCACACCCTGGAGAAGTTTCTTGACAGCATCCACGAGGAGAAATGCAAGAAGGAGGGCACTATCCAGGTGCCAGGGACTACTGCCACAACACTGGAGCTGGATGGGGAGCCTGTGGCAGGGGGAAGACACTAGCAGCTGGTTACCTCTGGCGGTAGGCAGTGCTCCACCCCTGCCCACAACCCACCCTCTGTTGTGGTGAAGAATCGTTATGCGGTGCTAGAGACGGTGAAGGAGGTGGAAGAGGAGAGGCCATGCACCCCTGAGGCTGGGAGGATCACAGCCACCACAGCTAGGAGGAAACGTAGAGTTGTGGTGGTTGGGGACTCACTTCTGAGGGGGACGGAGGCACCCATCTGTCGCCTTGACAAGGTCTCTCGAGAGGTATGCTGCCTGCCAGGTGCCCGCATCCGGGACATTACGGAGGGATTGTCGAGAATCATCTGCCCCTCTGACTACTACCCCATGCTTCTCATCCATGTAGGAACCAATGATACTGCAAGAGGTGATCCTCAGCAGATCAAAGGTGACTTCAGGGCTCTGGGAGTGCGGGTGAAGGAGTTTGGAGCACAGGTGGTGTTCTCCTCGATTCTTCCGGTCAAGGGTAGAGGCCTGAGCAGAGACAGATGCATCCTGGAGATGAACGTTTGGCTGCGAAGATGGTGTCGTCAGGAGGGCTTTGGCTTCCTTGACCATGGGTTGCTGTTTCAGGAAGAAGGACTGCTAGGCAGAGATGGACTCCATCTTTCGAGGAAGGGGAAGAGCGTATTTGGACGCAGAATGGCTGACCTAGTGAGGAGGGCTTTAAACTAGGTCTGAAGGGGGAAGGAGACCAAACCCCACAGGTAAGTGACTATGTGGGAGATCAGGGGGATGGGATGGAACTTGGGGGGTGCCGGGACTGTAAGTACAGGGATAGAAGAGAGGATAGTTGGAACATGCAGGGGGAATCAAATAACCTTCTTAGATGCTCTAATGAAGCCCTAATACCTGAGGCAGGTGGGGGAGGTCAGCACCAAAAGAAAATCCAGGGAGGTAGATACAATAGAATTGAAAATCAAAATGGGAAAATAGGGCAATCAGCTGGGTATCTTAGGTGCCTATACACAAATGCAAGGAGCCAGGGAAACAAGCAGGAGGAATTGGTAGTACTGGCGCAGACAAAGAACTATGACATGATTGGGATAACAGAGACGTGGTGGGATAGTTTGCATGACTGGAGCTCTGCAATAGATGGGTATAAACTGTTCAGGAAGGACAGGCAGGGAAGGAAAGGGGGAGGAGTAGCACTATATGTAAAGGAGCTCTATGACTGCTCAGAGCTTCATTATGAAAGTGGAAACAAGCCAGTTGAAAGTCTGTGGGTTAAGTTTAGAGGGGAGAGCAACAAGGGGGATGTTGTGGTAGGTGTCTGCTACAGACCGCCAGATCAGAAGGAGGAGGTGGATGAGGCATTCTATGGACAACTGACAGAAGTTTCTAGAGCACAGGCCCTGGTTCTCATGGGGGACTTCAATTACCCTGACATCTGCTGGAAGGCCAATACAGCAGTGCACAGGCAATCCAGGAAGTTTCTGGAGAGTGTTGAGGACAACTTCCTGGTACAAATGCTGGAGCAACCAACTAGGGGCCTTGTACCTCTCGATCTGCTGCTCACAAATAGAGAAGAATTTATCAGGGAACTAGAAGTGAATGGCAGCCTGGGTAGCAGTGACCATGAAATGATTGAGTTCAAGTTGATGATTAAAGGAAAGAAGGAAAGAAGCAAAACGCAGACCCTGGACTTCAGAAAAGCAGATTTTGTCTCCCTCAGGGAACTGATGGGCAGGATCCCTTGGGAGGCTGATCTGAAGGGGAAAGGTGTCCAAGAGAGTTGGGTGCATTTTAAAGAAACCCTGCTAAGGGCACAGGAAGATACAATTCCGATAAGGAGAAAGCACAGCAAATGTGGAAGGCGCCCTCTGTGGCTTAACAGAGAGCTCTGCACTGAGCTGAAGCATAAAAAGGACGCTTACAGGAAGTGGAAGCTGGGACAGATGACTAAGGAGGCATATAAAGACATTGCTCGGGACTGCAGGGATAAAATCAGAAAGGCCAAAGGACAAATGGAGTTGCGACTAGCAAGGGATGTGAAGGATAATAGGAAGGGGTTCTACAAGTTTATCAATAACAAGAAGAGGATCAGGGATGGTGTAGGTCCCTTACTGAATGGGGCAGGCATCCTCATGACAGAGGATGAGGAAAAAGCTGAAGTGCTCAATGCTTTTTTTACTTCAGTTTTCACAAGCAGGGTCAGCTCCCAGCCCACTACACTAGGTACGGTAGACTGGGGAGAAGAAGAGAGGCCCTTGGTGACAGAAGGTCAGGTTAGGGACTGCTTAAAGAAACTAGATGTGCACAAGTCCATGGAGCTGGATGAACTGCATCCGAGGGTGCTGAGGGAGCTGGCTGATGAGATAGCAGTACCATTGGCCATTATCTTTGAAAACTTGTGGCGAACAGGGGAGGTGCCAGAGGACTGGAAAAAAGCAAATATAGTACCTATCTTCAAGAAAGGCAAAAAGGAGGATCCAGGGAATTACAGACCTGTCAGCCTCACCTCAATCCCTGGAAAAATCATGGAGCAGCTTCTCAAAGAATCCATCCTGAAACACTTGGAGGAACGTAGAGTAATCAGGAACAGTCAGCATGGATTTACCAAGGGTAAATCATGCCTGACCAACCTCATCGCCTTCTATGATGAGATGACTGGATTTGTGGATGCGGGAAGAGCCGTTGATGTCATATACCTTGACTTTAGCAAGGCTTTTGATACGGTTTCCCACAGCATTCTCATTGGCAAATTAAGGAAGTATGGGTTAGATGCGTGGACTGTAAGGTGGATAGAAAACTGGCTAGAACAACGGTTTCAGCGTGTAGGAATCAATGGCTCCATGTCAAGTTGGCAGGCAGTAACAAGTGGTGTGCCCCAGGGGTCGGTCCTGGGGCCAGTTCTGTTCAATGTTTTCATTAATGATCTGGATGATGGGATAGATTGCACACTTAGTAAGTTTGCAGATGATACCAAACTGGGGGGAACGGTAGACACCCTAGAGGGCAGGGACAGGATTCAGGGAGACCTAGACAAATTGGAGCAGTGGGCCAAGAGGAATCTCATGATGTTCAACAAGGACAAGTGTAAAATCCTGCACTTGGGACGAAAAAACCCCATGTACTGCTACAGGCTGGGGAGTGATCAGCTAAATAGCAGCACTGGAGAAAAGGACCTGGGAGTCATGGTGGATGGGAAGCTGGACATGAGTCAGCAGTGTGCTCTTGCTGCCAAAAAGGCCAATGGCATACTGGGCTGCATCAGAAGAAGTGTTACCAGCAGATCGAGGGATGTGATCATTCCCCTCTATTCTGCACTAGTGAGGCCACATCTGGAATACTGTGTCCAGTTTTGGGCTCCCCACTACAAAAAGGACATGGACAAATTAGAGAGAGTCCAGAGGAGGGCAACCAAAATGATCAAAGGGCTGGAGCACAAGCCCTATGAAGAAAGACTGAAGGAACTAGGCTTATTTAGCCTGCAGAAGAGAAGACTGAGGGGGGATTTGATAGCAACCTTCAACTACTTGAAGGGTTGCTCCAAGGAGGATGGAGCTCGACTGTTCTCGGTAGTAACAGAGGGCAGAACGAGAAGCAATGGTTTCAAGTTACAGCTGGGGCGGTCCAGGCTGGATATTAGGAGAAACTTCCTTACTAGGCGAGTGGTGAAGAATTGGAATAAGCTGCCTAGGGAGGTGGTGGAATCTCCATCTCTGGAGGTGTTCAAGGCCCAGCTGGACAAAACACTGACTGGGATGATCTAATGGGAGTGGTCCTGCTTTTTTTGGCAGGGGGTTGGACTAGATGACCTTGTGGGGTCCCTTCCAACCCTATGATTCTATGACTCAAGAAGAAGACCCGGAAGAACAACTAGCTGTGTAGCCAACACCTGAAGCTGGAACTTCACTGCCACCCCCTCCATTACAGAGCACAGCAGCTGATATGAGGCATAAGATCAAGGATAAACTAGCTACAGTCAACCCTCGAGACCGATTACCAAGGCTCATTGGAGAAGTACCATCAGATAGTATGCTAGAAGATGCCAATACAGCCCTAATGACAATTCCTACTACCACCATCACTGAAACCAATGAACTGGTATATGCTACAGCCTATGTAATCCTGGAGATGCTTGGCTATATGATCAAAAAGAACAGCAGTACATATCCCCCCTGGAAAATGAGGTTGGAGGATAAGAGCAAGGCAACCCGGAGAGAAGTTAGCCAGCTGGTGGAACTACAGAACGGTGTAGAGATTAAAGATAAGACTTGTTTACTGAAAAAATACAAGGGCCTAACTCCATCTGAAGCCCTAGAGACTGCTAAACAAAGGCTCACAGCACTGGCTACCAGGCTAAGGAAATACATGAGAGAAGCAGAGGCCAAAAAGATAAATGCCCTGTTCTCCAAAGAACCATCCAAGGTGTACTCCCAACTGCAGTGCAACAACAACACAACAACAGCAGAGCCACCAACAGCAGAAACTGAAGAGTACTGGAAGAACATCTGGGAGAAAGAGAAGACTCATAACACCAGTGCAAAGTGGCTGCAGGACCTGAGAAGAGACCACAGCAATCTCCCAGAACAGGAACCAGTCACCATCATAGTAGCAGACATCCAACAGCGGGTCAAGAACATGAAGAGCTGGTCAGCACCTGGCCCGGACATGATCCACACCTACTGTCTAAAGAAACTAACAGCAGTGCATGAACACCTAGCAGCACAGATGAACCAGCTGCTAGCAGCAGGCTCCCACCCAGACTAGCTGACAGAAGGAAGGACAGTGCTGATCCTGAAGGACCCCCACAAGGGAACAGCACCATCCAACTACCGGCCAATATCCTGCCTCCCCACAACATGGAAAGTCCTATCAGGCATCATAGCTGCCAAGCTACAGGACCACATGGGCCAGTACCTGAGCACAGCTCAGAAGGGCATTGGGAACAACACCAGAGGCTGAAAACACCAGTTGCTCACAGACAGAGCAGTCGCCCAAGACTCAAAGTCTAGACAGAGCAATCTGAGCACAGCCTGGATTGACTACAGGAAAGCCTACAACTCAATGCTGCACACATGGATCTGTGAATGTCTGGCACTATACAAAGTCAACAGGACACTAAGGACCTTCCTCAAGAACTCAATGGGACTGTGGAAGACAACATTGGAAGTCAACTCAAGACAGCTTGCACAAGTGGCCATCAAGTGCAGCATATACCAAGGTGATGCGCTGTCCCTGCTGCTGTTCTGCATTGGCTTGAACCCCCTCAGCCAGATAATCACAAGGACTGGATATGGATACAAGTTCAAGAGTGGAACTACCATTAGCCACCTCCTCTACATGGATGACATCAGGCTGTATGCTAAGAATGAACGAGACATCGACTCGCTAATCCACCTGACACGGATCTACAGTGAGGATATTGGGATGTCATTCGGACTGGAGAAGTGTGGCCAGATGGTAGTAAAGAGAGGGAAGGTAGTCAAGACTGATGGGGTGGAACTACCAGTAGGCCACATAGCAGACATACAGACCAGCTACAAGTACCTTGGCATCCCACAGTCATATGGGAACCATGATGAGGAGTCAAGGAAGACAGCAACATCCAAGTACCACCAAAGGATAAGACAGGTCCTGAAGAGCCAGCTCAATGGGAAGAACAAGATCCACGCCATCAACAGGTACGCCCTGCCAGTCATCAGATACCCTGCCGGTATAGAGAGCTGGCCAAAGGAGGACATGGAGGCTGCTGATGTGAAGACCCGGAAGCTCCTCACAATGTACGGAGGTTTCCACCCCAAGTCCAACACCCAGAGACTGTACGCCAGCCGGAAAGAAGGCGGGCGGGGTTTGGTGAGTGTCAAAGCCACTGTCCTAGATGAAACCCAGAGCATCCAGGAGTACATCAGTAAGATGGCACCCAAAGATGAGCTGCTGAGAGAATGCCTGAGGCAGCAGCAGACATGGGAGGAAGATCAAGCAGAAGAAGTGCCATGGCAAGACAAGACCCTGCATGGGATGTACCATCGACAGATAGCTGAGGTGGCTGACGTTGGGAAATCCTACCTTTGGCTGGAAAAGGCTGGACTAAAAGACAGCACTGAGGCACTGATCATAGCAGCACAAGAACAGGCACTGAGCACCAGATCCATTGAAGCAGGGGTCTATCACACTAGACAGGACCCAAGGTGCAGACTGTGCAGAGAGGCCTCAGAGACAGTCCAACACATAGTGGAAGGATGTAAGATGCAGGCAGGAACAGCATACACTGAACGGCACAACCAAGTAGCTGGCATTGGGTACAGGAACATCTGCACAGTGTATGGGCTAGACCCTCCCAAGACCAGATGGGAGATTCCACAGAAGGTCGTGGAGAATAACAGGGCTAACATTCTGTGGGACTTCCAGATCCAGACAGACAGGCAGGTACTGGCCAATCAACCAGACATCGTGGTAATAGACAAGGACCAGAAGACAGCGGTGGTGATAGATGTAGCAGTGCCAAGTGACAGCAACATCGGGAAGAAGGAGCATGAGAAGTTGGAGAAGTACCAGGGCCTGAAAGAGGAACTAGAGCGGATGTGGAAAGTGAAGGCCAAAGTGGTCCCAGTGGTGGTAGGAGCACTCGGGGCTGTGACTCCTAAGCTGGGAGAGTGGCTCCAACGGATCCCAGGAACAACATCAGAGCTCTCTGTCCAGAAGAGTGCAGTGCTAGGAACAGCTAAGATACTGCGCAGAACCCTCAAACTCCCAGGCCTCTGGTAGAGGACCCGAGGTTGAGGATGACACATACCACCCATAGGGGTGAGAGAGGAATTTTTATTTTTATATATAAAAACAGGCAAAGTCAATATATAACTGATTGGGGAACCTATGGAACTCTGCTTGTGCTCTAGCTTTATATCATTCAAAATCCCTAGGACTTTTATTCTACTCTGCTGGCAGCGGTCAATATTTTTTCACATTCAACTTAGAGAATTTAGAACCCCCTTTCATCAGTATTTGTGCTAAAACTGCTTCCTCCATTTGGGACTTTGTTTGACTGGAGGAAGAAATGGAGTATCTGGGCATCTGGCCCACGACTTCCAGGAACTTTACTCCATTGACCAGTGGTATAAAAGAATGATTGAGAAAAGTGAAAACTGACATCTTTTTAACTATGGGAATATGAGAACAGTGAATTCTTAAAATAATTCCTCTGAATTAGGTATTTATTGCCTCTAGGGTCTGATCCAACACCAATGGAAGTTGAAGGGACATAAGCACATATTTATGGACTTTTCTAAAACAAGCAAGGAGTCCTGTGGCACTTAAAGACTAACAAATTCAGTTATTGCATGAGCTTTCATGGCAGAAGATCTCACTTCATGAGATGCTTTGAAGATAGGGGGAACTTACAGAATGGGAGGAAATAAATGCAGGGAACTTTAAGTCATCTGAACTGGTCACACTGTAACAGCAAATTAATACAGTTGTAAAGAATCAGACACTGTTCAGTGGACTGTACAATGGACTTGTCTATTGTAGTCAGACTGGTCAGTGGCTCTGATCTATCTGTTCAGTGTTTGAATCTTTACAGCTGTTTTGATTTGCTATTATAGTGTGACCTGATCCCATGACTTACATTTCTCTGCATTTATTTCCTCCCATTTTGTAAGCTCCCACATCTTCAAAGTGTCTAATGAAGTGGGATTTTCTCCCAGGAAAGCTCATGCAATAAATAAATTTGTTAGTCTATAAAAGTACCACAGGACTTTGTTTGTTTTGCTGAACTAGACTAACATGGAAAATGGACTTTTCTGTATTTCTGTTAGACACTGATGCAGAAACATGTTTTCATAAAGTAGAAACAACCTGGATGCAGACTGAGGCAATTAACTTGCCTTCTCCTACCATCTGTTTGAACTGAATCTCTAAACCATAAGTGTCAGATACGGAGAAGATTTAAAAACCCACGTTACTCTGTATCAGCTCCATTTTGGTTTCTCTCAGATTTAATACCTGAAGAAGATCAGGAGGTGTAAGTTGCGGTTCTTATATATTTGTCTGATAAAGGCTCTTTCATAACTTTTCAAAGATAAAGAAATATAAATTTCTTTATATTACAAAATGAAAATAAATGAAGTTTAGAAATCGTGTTTGGGATGCTATTTACACCAAGAACAATCCTGACTAGGATACTTTTATTTTCTTGGTTAAGTCCAGACATGATACTTTTGATATTTATCTTTCAGTTAAACAAGGTTCAGTAATCTATAGGTGGAGTTAAAAACACGCCTGAACCACAAAGATCTGTCCTCACATCCCAGATTGAGGCTCTGAGTTGTTGTGATAACTGAATTACACTTAGAGTGTAAACTCTACTATAAAAAGAGAGTGAAAGTTCATAAATTGTCACAGTGATCTGAGATATAAAATTGTTTAAGAAAATCATAAGTAGTTGACAGAAACTGAATAAATAAACAAAAAGCTTTTACTGACACTGCTCAAGGACTGTGTTTCAATTATGACTGGTAAACAAAAGTATTAGAGGACTGGAAATAAATGAGCCAAACAGTGTTCCTTCTAAGCACCGCGGCCATGCAGCCCCTCGGGCTGCCTGGCACAGGGAAGGCTGCCAGTCGCACATGGCCAGCAGCTGCAGTCCCTGCCCAGGAAGTGATTCTGAGCTGGGAGTTTTTGAAACTCAGACTCTCTGTGAGAGTTCCCTGAGCTGGAGGAGTGGCCGGAGGCCTGGCAGCGTCAGACCAGCGGCAAGGGAAGGGAGCCCTAAACATCGCCCTTCTAACTCCCGGGGGGGCAACGGGGGCTAGAGGCTGCTCTGCCCGCCCAGCCTCAATGCAGCAGGGTGGAGCAGGCAGCTCAGCCTACCCCCAGTGAGCCAGCTGCGCCTCCACAAGGGTGGAGGGGACTGGTGCTGAGCTGCGGCGTGCGGGGTCGGGGCGCTGGAGCAGCCTGCCCTGCTCCCAAATAGTTTCTGCCGCTTCGCCCCCACCCCCCACCGGCCTGAATGGACTTAAGGGGGGGCTGGAGGCAAAGCAGCCCAAACTCTTTGGGAGTGGGGCGGGCCGCTCCAGCCCCCCAACCCCACATGCTGCAGCTCAGCGCCAGGCCCCTCTACCCCTGGGGAAGTGTGGCTGCTGGGGGTTGGCTGGGCTCTGCTCCACTCTGCTGTGGTGAGGGTGGATGGGGAACGGAGACTAGGCGGAGCAGGATCGGGCCCACATGCTGGGGGGGGAGGGCAGGATCAGGGCCGCACAGTGAGCAACGCATGTTGCTCAGTTGTGTCAGCCCCTTAGAGGGAATATTGGAGCCAAAACTGGTGTGTTGGAAATGGGGTCTCTTCTTGAACAAAATAATGAGGACTAACTATCCAAACATTCCCTTAAGAAGAAATGACTTTTTGGGGAAAAATTAGAAGAAGATACAGTTTTCTGCCAACAATCATTGTAGTAAGCTTTATCATTTCCTAGGGTCCCAGAACTTCTTCATTGTTGTCCTGATTGCTGTTCAAGAGAGAGAGACCCAGATGATACCTCAACCTCCACTGGCTTCTGACTGAAACCCAGACACTCCCTGGGATGCGAGACTTTGGCTGTGTTCAGACGAGAGTTTTATTTCAAAACAACAGCGGTTGTTTCGAAATAAAATTTCTTATGTCCACACGACGTGCCGTTATTTTGAAACAACAGGACCTCTTGTTTTGAAATAATGGCCGTTATTTCGAAACAGTAAAACCTCGCTTGAAATTGAAATAGCCATTGTTTTGAAATGGCTGTTTTGAAACAATGGCATTCGGACATGTTGTTTCGAAACAAAACCATTGTTTTGAAACAACTGTTTTGAAACGACATGTCCGAACGGCCTTATTTCGAAATAACCATTTCAAAATAACACCCATTTCCATAGCATGCTTTCCCTTAATTCAAATTAACTTTATTTTGAAATAAGGACTTTATTTCGAAATAACTCATTTTGAAATAACTTGTTTTGAAATAACAGTTTACGTGTGAACATATCCTTTATTTGTGTTCCCACTCCAGCTGTCTTTCTTTCTCTTCTTTCTTTATTCCTTTCCTATCTCTGTATTTTTTCCTTCTGCTTAATGAAAGTCTGGCTTAGCCAGCCAATATTGCATATTTTGCCACAATGCTTTGACTAGAGAAGCAACAAAATGCAATGTCCTAAACAACCTGATGGTGGTCAAGTTTGATAGGTCTTGAAGGGTCTAATACAGCCATGTGTTTGGCCTCTGTTTTCCCAAAGTGACATCACAAGAGACAGCAGGAGCATCTTCTCTTTCCTGTTCTTTTCTATCCATTTTTGTGTTTGTCTTGCTTGGTCTTTTTAGGAAATGGGATTGGACTTTAACATCAGTAGCAATGACCACCGCTTCATCCCATCCCACCTAACGTATCTTTTTGCCCAGAACAGACGTTTATTAACCTTTATGATACCACCTAAAGGACTGTCAAAAACAAGGATTTGGTTTCCTTCTAAAAACCCTTTCCAGTTAAAAGCAAAAGGACCCATGGCTGTTATTTAAACAGAAGCCCTATACTTTACTTTCAAAATACTTTAATTGTTTTCCCTTCTTTTCTGTTTCCTTAATAAAAAGTTAAAAGTATTTTTTCTAGCGGTAACCAGGACCAAGTTTCTGTGTACCACACCACATATCTTGTTTCAAACAGTTCAGTGTTAGACAGTATTGGGTTATAACACCTTTTGAATCTTTGAGCCTGTATAGTCCATCTCAATACACAACATTTCTCAGATCCAAACCACTACCTTTAATCTTGGTTTGAAGCTGAATCTGAAAAAGCAGCCAAATCCGTTTCCAAATCCAGTCCTTTTCCTAAACACCAGCAAAACATGCCGCAAAAGAATCTTCCTTATGACATCTGCTGCTGTCTTCCATCCAGCAGATGACTCCCAAGCCACTACTAACAGCAATAATATCTATGAAAGCACACTAAGGGCACTGACAGTGTCTTCTATGTTTGCACAAGGAGTGCCATGTATAGGGACAACTCTCAGGAAATAACTATATTGAACTGGTTGCTTAGACCTGCAAAATGTCAACATTTAATCTTCGGCAGTCGTTAAGTCAGAACAGTAGCTGTTTTGAAGTTCACTTTTGGACTGTCGGGTATGTCTACAGTGTAACTCCCTACCCTGAAGGCAGTGAGTCTCAGCCTGGATCAATTGACTTGGGCTTGTACTATACGGCTAAAAGAAAGCAGTGTAGACATTCTCTTTGGGGCTGAGACCTAGGCTCTAAGGGTATGGCTACCTTTGCAAGATAGTTCGAATTAAGGAGGTTTAATTGATATAACTTAATACCTGTCTACACTAGGTTTTCATTAGTTCAAACTAAGGAACTCCTTAATTTGAACTAATGAAAGCTTATTAGCTCACACTAGTAAGACCTGGCAGTTAGTTTTAACTAAGCCTTTAGTTTGATTGTTAGTCTGAACTAAGGACAATGAGATAAGGATTAACCCTTAGGTCGAACTTCAGTTAGTTCAAATTAACAAAGTAGACTAATTTGAACTAATGCTGGTTCGAATTATTCCATTTTGTTAATTCAAACTAATACGTTCAAGTATAGTTTGAATTAACAAATTCAAACTAACTTTTCCTAGTTAGGCGTAGCCAAAGACTAGCGACGAAAACTCTTGTCATGTTTCAGAAGCTGGATCCTACCCTGACTGGGGAAATCTACACTGTTATTCTTTGGCACAATTCTTGAGCCCCATGAGCCCAAGTCAGTTGACCTGGGCTCTTAAATTGACTGCTACAGGGTTTTTTCCACTCTCTTTTCAGTGTCAATGTACCCTTAGGGACCTTATAAGAACTTACAGTGGACTGGTTTAAAGCACAGGCAAGCAATAAAGACTATACCATTTGTGATTTCTGTAGCCCTGGATCTCTTACAGCTAGTCATATATTATGAGCATAATGTCTGTTGAAGTATCACCATTCCACACTTTAGCAAAACACAATGTTAGCAGCAATAACACTTTTTTATTATGTTATTCCGTATTCATACCTCAAATCCCTGTGGTCGTCCTAGACTTTCTTTAATGTATTTCCATGCAACAAGAATCTCTGATACAGACAAACCTGTAGCCTTGACATCGGTAGGAGCTGCACTGGGTTCTGTATTAAGAAAAAATGAAATAATAAACCTCTGCTGTAACAGCTTGTATCTATCAAAAGCCATACAATTGAAAGTGTCATTGACTTCCACATTTGTACCTTATTACTCAGAACAAAGTACTGTGGCTGTTGTATGAGAAACAGAAAAAAATAAAAAAGGTTAGCTATATTATATTTCTTTATTTGTGTCATATTCCATCAATATCCTATTACAGATGGACCCAGTGAGGTATGCAATGAAAACCCCTTTTCCATGAAATGGCTGGATTTCTCTTCAGCAACTTTTAATTCTTATCTTCTACAGTATTTCTTTCCCCTAAGCCTTCACCAACAGATCTGCATGGCTGCAGAAGTAAATAGAGCGTTCTTTCCCTCTCCCTTACTCTGCCATTTGATCAGTTGAAAATGTAAGCTACACAGGGTGCTCAGATAGTCTTGCTCCTGAGTTAAACCAGAGACTAAAACTATTCAGTTCCATCCAGAGATGTACTGCAATGTAAAGCAAAGGCACTTTTTATGACCCTTGAGGTTGCTGGCATATATATATACATTTTTAAGCACAGGATGCACATCTTCCAATAGAGAAGAGAAGGAACTTTGATTTCTGGTTCTAGATAGCTTTGCTGTTAACATATTTCACATTACATAACACCGGGGTTTAGGGAAAACCTTTAATAGCTCCCAGGGTTGGTCAGCAGCAATAAGAGAAGTAATATGGGGGTGGAGGAAGAATACGAAAATACACACTGAAAGCTGGACGGAGACATACAGATACAAATATATATCATAGATTTCTGTGATTATCGGTTTACAGAGTGTGTTGTGACTGCAGAGAGTTCGCAAAAACCCTTAGGCATCACTTTGGTTCCAATTTTACTAGAGTTTAGAATCTTGTGCTTCAGCACCTGGGGCAATTTTTATTCTATGTAAAATTTAATGAAATCTTACTGAAACGTTTAGATGAGACAGTAGGACTTAGAATGCTTTACGTTAGCACACAAGCAAATGTAGCTATTTACCACCTTCCAAGGTGTGTTTATTTGTTCAGTATAAAGGTGGGTTCAGATTAACCTGGAATAACAAGGCTTACAATGTGCTTCTTGAGCTAACACAGTTCATTACATTTTTAAATGTTTCAATCATCAACTGATCATGTTAAGGCCCTGGCTTTTCCAGTACAAGGGGGCACGTAAAAGAGCTTTTTTAAAACAGATGTTTTAGGACTTGTTTAAAGAATTACAGAAAAAGAATTTCCTTTTGGCACAGCCTGTGTTAAGATGATAAAATGTACCATTTAATCAAATTGCCTTCCTAAGGAATTTAAGATAAATCCTTATAAAGCAGCAGTTTCCTCCTCTTAATTTCATATTATAACATATGCTCTTCACTGCTGACCTATAGCTTCTCCCGGACATTCCTTTTTGGGATTTTTCCTTTACTTTTGCAGGGCTTGTGTGTGTGTGTGCGCGCGAGAGGAAGACAATGAGAACTTTTGACTTTATTCAAAATGCTGTGCTTCAGTAATGCTTTATTAATGCTAAGTATAAAATATAGACTGGTCTTTTGAAGTAGTAAATAAAAACAAATTCTAATGTTTAGCAGGCGTAAATGGTATGTGTGATCTTTGGACTCAAGAGTTTGTTGTAAAGATATGTATCCTTCATGATACTATGTTCTGTTCAATAGGTGCACCCTGTTTCCCATTTTATGTACTACTAAAAGTTGTGGAGCAAAAGCCATTTTCTAGGTTTTACAGTATTGAAGCAACTGTCTTATTGTCAGGGGAAGACTGAAATAAATAATTTGGGATACATACAAAATGTTGGATGGCAGCTTTTACGCTTTCTAAAAATGGAGAAATCATTTTCCTTTCATAGCATTCACTAGTGGTTTATGTATTGCTCACAATAGAAACAAAGGGCTTTGTGTGTGTGTATATACTTCTACTAAAAACAACTATAGATAGATAGATAGATAGATTTTTTTTGAGGTAAACACATTTCTTACATAAGGTACATTTTGACCATCTGAAAATTAATGGAGATGAAATAGCAATTTTTCTTGATACAGCTGGAATGATGACCATATAATTTACTATAATATGGCTCGGTACTGTGTGACTAGCACTGATGATAAGTTTGATGGGTTCGTTAGGATCTTCCATAATTGCTGTTGATAAGATCATATTATTTTTACTAATGTTTTGGTATTGTAACCTTCACTGATACTTTCTTGGGGTCAGTCTGATGAATAAAGGTCAGCGTTCTTAACAATCCTTCTGATATAGTAAGATTTCGAAAGCCCTGTGCAATGTTGCAGTGACATTGCTCTTCATTTGCAAAATCAGAGCTTAGAGTAACATGCTTATAGAATCATAGGGTTGGAAGGGATCTCATGCTGTCATCTACTCCAACCCACTGCTAAAAGCAGGACCACTCCCACTAAATCATGCCAGCTAGGGTTTTGTCTAACTGAGCCTTAAATGTTTCCAAAGATGGAGATTCCACCACCTCCCTTGGTAACCCATTTCAATGCTCCATCACCCTCTTAGGCTGTGTCCACATGAGAGTTTTATTTAGAAACAACAGCTGTTTATTTTTAAATAAAACTTGCTATGTCCAGACAGGCAGGGGGGCAGAGCTGGCACTGTAGCCTCTACTGGCCCGGGCGGCATGCGCCCAGCCTAGGCGGGGGGCTGAGCTGGTGGCCGCGGCTTCCCTCGGGGTTGCACCTGCCTCTGAGCCCAGGGGGGGACTCAGCTGGCGGCCGCAGCTTCCCCCGAGGCAGCAGGTGCCTGTGAGCCTGAGCGGAGGACTCAGCCAGCGGCTGCGGCTTCCCCCAGGGCAGCAGGTGCCCCCGAGCCCAGGCAGTGGGCAGAGCCAGATGCTGCGGCTCGCCCCACCTAGCGGCAGGACATCCTGGGCAGCGGGGAGAGTCGGCGGCTCCAGCTCCCCCCCACTCTGCAGCAGGACAGCCCGGGCAGTGGGCATAGTCATTGCTCACAGCCCCGGCCCGGGTGGCAGCCGCTTACCTCGGGCAAGGAGCATAGCCTGCCACCGCAGGTACCCCACAGTCCCCCGGGGAGACATGGCAGGGGGATCCCTGCCCTGGGGGCAGCTTTCCCCTGCCTGGCTTTCCAGGTGAGAGACATGCAGGGGATTGGTTGGCAACATGGCTGTGCCAGGGGCCCATGTTGCCACACCTCCCATGCTGCCCCTCTCCTGAAGTGAAATAGCATGGCCACATGCTGGGCATGCTATTTCGTTTCTAAGGGTTTCCCTTATTTTGAGTTTATTTCATTTTGAAGTAAGGATTTTATTTTGGAATAACTTATTTTGAAATAATCAGCTACTTGTGGACATAGTCCTAGTGAGAAAGCCTTTCCTAATATCCAACCTTGACTACCCCAGTTGCAACGTAAAACCATTGCTCCTTGTTATGTCCTCTGTTAATACTGAGAAAAGCCTAACTCCTTCCTCTTTGGAGCAACCCTTCAAGTAGTTGATGGTTGCTATCAAATCTCCCCTCGGTTTTCTCTTCTGCACACTAAATAAGCCTAGTTCCTTCAGTCTCTCCTTGAAAGTCATGTGCCCCAACCCCCTGATCATTTTTGTTGCCCTCCACTGGACTCCTTCTAATTTGTTCACATCCCTTCTGTACTGTGGAACCCAAAAGTGGACACCATATTCCAGATGTGGCCTCACTAGCACCAAATAGAGAGGAATAATCACATCCCTTGATCTACTGGCGAGACTCCTACTGATGCAGCCCAATATGCCACTGGCAATTTTGGAATCAAGAACACATTGTTGACTCATATCCGGCTTCTCATCAACCATATCGCCTATGTCTTTTTTTACAGTGCTGCTACTTAGCCGATCAGTCGCCAGCCTGTAGCAGTACATGGGATTTTTTCCATCCTAAGTACAGAACTTTGCATTTGTCCTTGTTAAACCTCATGAGATTTTATTTGGCCTTGAATCCCATCCCTCCCCTCTAGTGTGTTTAAGATTCCCCCAGCTTGGTGTTGTCTGCAAATTTACTAAGTGTACAATCTATCCCATCATATTGAGTAACACTTTACTCTGCAAGTAAATCCACTAGTAAATCCACTGCTTTCAGTAGTTAAGTAGAAAACTTAGATTTATATATTAACTCACAACAAATGGGTACTAATTTCTACCAAGGAAGGCACTAAATATAGCTGTATGAAATGGAAATCTGCAAACCTTATGAAGAAACTTGCACAGATACAGACAGATGTCATCTTCCTCCCTAACTGCAAACAAATGGACATCATACCAAATGGACTGAAAATTAAAAATCCATTACGAGTAACATACTACATGGATTACAGTGAGAGATTGTGTCACACACTCTCAAAAAGCTACGAAACCATCTGATCAGCATCCTGTATAGCAAACAGGAGAAGATCAAGAAAGACATCTCAACACTGGAGATCCTAATGGAAAGCCAAACTTCCACACAACCTTCCGCATGCGTGATCTTTACCAAAACCAGACAGGCTAGCTACAACACACACTTTGCTCCTCTAAAAAGGAAAAAGGACATTAAACTATCTAAGCTCCTACATGTCACAAGGAACGACACCTGTGATACCCTAGACTCACCCAACAATATTATAAATCTATCCAGATATACACTCAACCCAGCACAAGAGTCTGTCTTGTCTCCAGGACTCTCTTTCTGCCCCCCCCCCCATGATACAGTTTTGCAGTGACCTGGAAGCCTACTTTTGCTGTCTCCGACTCAAGGAATATTTCCACCACACCACTAAACAACACACTAACCTATGGACACTTTCCTTCCAATCCAACAAGA
The DNA here is from genome assembly GCA_007922195.1 of Podocnemis expansa. Lineage (NCBI taxonomy): Eukaryota > Metazoa > Chordata > Testudines > Podocnemididae > Podocnemis > Podocnemis expansa. The sequence continues at coordinate 41,011,660 of ML681992.1, forward strand.
AGAAGAATTCTGCATGGACTCCTCCTGCGGGCCGAAACTATAGGCTGGATTTTTACATAGAGTGTTTCTGCTGATGCACACAAACTGAGATTATCGACAAGCAGCACCACTTACCCGATAAACCCCAGCCATGCAGAATGCAAAGCCATCCACAGCCTCAAAAACAACTCCGACATTATAACCAAAGAGGCTGACAAAGGAGGTGCTATGGTCATCATGGATAGGTCAGATTATGAACAGGAGTGGCCAGAAAACTCTTCAACACCACATTCTACAAGCCATTACACTCTGATCCCACTGAGGAATACCAAAAGAAACTACAACATCTGCTTAAGAAACTCTCTGAGGAAGCACAGGAAAATGTCTACACGGACACACGCCAGGAGCCCCAACCAGGGGTATTTTATCTACTACCCAAGATCAATAAACCTGGGAATCCTGGATGCCCCATCATCTCAGGCATTGGCACTCTCACAGCAGGACTGTCTGACTATGTGGACTCTCTCCTCAGGCCCTATGCCACCAGCTCTCCTAGTTTTCCCTGTGACACAACTGGCTTCCTGAAAAAACTACAATCCATCGGTAGTCTCCCAGAAAACACCACCCTAGCCACTATGGATGTAGAAGCCCTCTACATCAACATTCCTCACAAAGATGGACTACAACCCATTAGGAACAGTTTCCTGGATGATAACATGGCAAGCCTGGTAACTGGACTTTGTCCTGAACCACAACTACTTCAGATCTGGGGATGATCTATACCTCCAAGTCAGTGGCACAGCTATGGGCACCCACATGGCCCCACAGTACTCCAACATCTTTATGGCTGACCCAGAACATCGCTTCCTTGCATCTCGTTCACTATTGCCTCTCCTTTACCTGCGCTACACTGACGTCATTTTCATTATCTGGACCCACGGGAAAGTCTCTGGAAGAATTCCACCGAGACTTCAAAAATTTCCACCCCATCATCAATCTCAGCCTGGACCAGTCCACACAAGAAATCCACTTCTGGGGCACTACCATATGTATAAGAGATGGACGCATTAACACTACCCTATACTGCAAACCAACTGACTGCAATGTATACCTACTTGCCTCTAGCTTCCACCTGGGATGCATTACATGATCCATTGTCTACAGCCAAGCTTTAAGGTAGAACCAGATCTGGTCCGATCCCTCAGACAGAGACAAACACCTACAAGATCTCTACCAGGCATTCCTGAAACTACAGTACCCAGTTGGTAAAGTGAAAAAACAAATTGACAGAGCCAGATAGGTATGCAGGAGCCACCTACTAGAGGACTGTCCTGACAGAGAAAACAACAGAACACCTCTGGTCATCACCTACAGCCCCCAACACACCATCAAAGATCTACAACCTATCCTCGAAGATGATCCCACACTCTCTCAAGCCTTGGGAGACAGGCCTATCCTTGCTTACAGACAACCTCCCAACCTGAAGCAAATACTCACCAGCAACCAAACACCATACAACAGGAACACCAGCGCAGGAACCTATCCTTGCAACAAACTCCATTGCCAACTCTGCTCACACATTGACTCCAGGGATACCATCACGGGCACCAACCATATCAGCCACACCATCAGGGGCTCATTCACCTGCCCATCCACTAATCTGGCATATGCTATCATGTGCCAGCAGTGCCCTTCTGCCATGTAGGTTGGGCAAACCGGACTGTCCTTGCGTAAAAGAATAAACTGACACAAAACGGCTATCAAAAATGGCAACATCCATAAACCAATAGGAAAACACTTCGACCTCCCTGGACACTAAGTGGGAGACTTGAAAGTCGCCATACTTCAAAAAAGAAACTTCAAAAACAGACTTCAGCATGGCACTGCAGAGTTGGAGCTAATCTGGACGTTTTACACCATCAGGCTGAGTCTGAGTAGAGACTTAGAATGGTTAGCACATTACAAAAGGTGATTAATCTGTTCACCCATTCTCTCCCTTTGATATACTGGTGTGAATGGGCCCCATTGCTCTCTGAACTGACTTTGCTAATGCTTACCCTCCTCCATTCTGGCATGTGTGTATATACCTCTCCACTGTAGTTTCCACTTCATGCACTTGACGAAGTGAGTTGAAGCCCAGAAAAGCTTATGCTCAAAGAAATCTGTTAGTCTATAAGGTGCTACAGGATTCTTGCCGCTTTTGCTATACACAGACTAACATGGCTACCCCTCTGGGAATTGCCCATAAATAGGCACAAATCTGACCTTCTTGTGTCAGAGGTTAGATGCAGTCTATCCAATACTGTTTAAGCCTGTATACATACCCTGGTACTAATCTGTCACCTGAAACAGTGATTATTTTTCTGTTAATCTTTAAGCTTTCATTCTGACCACTGAATAAAAATATTTTGAGCTCCCAGAAGACTAGTTGAGCTTCCAAAGACCAATCTGGAAAAAAGTATGTTCCCTCCAATTATAGCTTTTTATTTCCTTCCCCTCAGTCCATCACAGAATACCAATGTGCTGATAACTTACAGAGTTCTATGCTGCCAAAGAAGCCCTTTTAGCTTCTGAAGATATTAATTAACTTGCAAATGTCTCCCCTTGCACTGGTTTAGAGGTATAAAATGGATAAAATTCAAGTTCTGCTAGATTAAAAGTTTTCAGCAGCATAACAATGTTCATGAATATAAATGATACATTTGTAATAAGTGACATAACAGCTGGAGCTCTCAAAATAATATGGGGGAATGTGCCTATAATATTGATTACACATATGACTTCCCAACGGGGCTAGTGACATTAATCAGAGGAGTGTTTAGTAAACTCCTCAGTGTAAGGGTTATGATTTCATTATTTAAAAATTCAGGGAAGGCAGCTGTAGTTGAACTTTTATGGGCTTTAATCCAGATGGATCAGCTGGAAAAGACAGAAAATTATCCATTATATTTTATTACTAATATGCCAATTAATTAATTTTCAGGTTCATATAAATCCCATGGAGCTCAGCTACAGCTATGGCCAAATCCACAGAACTTCACTTCATCAATGTAAGATTTTAATATGAGCCATAATGGCTATACTTAAAAGTATGTAATTGCATGTTCTTTCTCCTAGATGAGAAGAAAAGGATTTGGGCTCCTTTCATTTTTTTTCAAATTCTTTCCCCCATTTTAATGAAGGATGAGGATGATAAACAAGGAGCTAAGCAGAAAAATCTTTCAGTTTCTGTTGTCTCCATATCATAGAATCATAGAATCATAGGGTTGGAAGGGACCCCACAAGGTCATCTAGTCCAACCCCCTGCCAAAAAAAGCAGGACCACTCCCATTAGATCATCCCAGTCAGGGTTTTGTCCAGCTGGGCCTTGAACACCTCCAGAGATGGAGATTCCACCACCTCCCTAGGCAGCTTATTCCAATTCTTCACCACTCGCCTAGTAAGGAAGTTTCTCCTAATATCCAGCCTGGACCGCCCCAGCTGTAACTTGAAACCATTGCTTCTCGTTCTGCCCTCTGTTACTACCGAGAACAGTCGAGCTCCCTCCTCCTTGGAGCAACCCTTCAAGTAGTTGAAGGTTGCTATCAAATCCCCCCTCAGTCTTCTCTTCTGCAGGCTAAATAAGCCCAGTTCCTTCAGTCTTTCTTCATAGGGCTTGTGCTCCAGCCCTTTGATCATTTTGGTTGCCCTCCTCTGGACTCTCTCTAATTTGTCCATGTCCTTTTTGTAGTGGGGAGCCCAAAACTGGACACAGTATTCCAGATGTGGCCTCACTAGTGCAGAATAGAGGGGAATGATCACATCCCTTGATCTGCTGGTAACACTTCTTCTGATGCAGCCCAGTATGCCATTGGCCTTTTTGGCAGCAAGAGCACACTGCTGACTCATATCCAGCTTCCCATCCACCATGACTCCCAGGTCCTTTTCTCCAGTGCTGCTATTTAGCTGATCACTCCCCAGCCTGTAGCAGTACATGGGGTTTTTTCGTCCCAAGTGCAGGATTTTACACTTGTCCTTGTTGAACCTCATGAGATTCCTCTTGGCCCACTGCTCCAGTTTGTCTAGGTCTCCCTGAATCCCGTCTCTGCCCTCTAGGGTGTCTACCGTTCCCCCCAGTTTGGTATCATCTGCAAACTTACTAAGTGTGCAATCCATCCCATCATCCAGATCATTAATGAAAACATTGAACAGAACTGGCCCCAGGACTGACCCCTGGGGCACACCACTTGTTACTGCCTGCCAACTTGACATGGAGCCATTGATTCCTACGCGCTGAAACCGTTGTTCTAGCCAGTTTTCTATCCACCTTACAGTCCATGCATCTAACCCATACTTCCTTAATTTGCCAATGAGAATGCTGTGGGAAACCGTATCAAAAGCCTTGCTAAAGTCAAGGTATATGACATCAACGGCTCTTCCCGCATCCACAAATCCAGTCATCTCATCATAGAAGGCGATGAGGTTGGTCAGGCATGATTTACCCTTGGTAAATCCATGCTGACTGTTCCTGATTACTCTACGTTCCTCCAAGTGTTTCAGGATGGATTCTTTGAGAAGCTGCTCCATGATTTTTCCAGGGATTGAGGTGAGGCTGACAGGTCTGTAATTCCCTGGATCGTCCTTTTTGCCTTTCTTGAAGATAGGTACTATATTTGCTTTTTTCCAGTCCTCTGGCACCTCCCCCGTTCACCACGAGTTTTCAAAGATAATGGCCAACGGTACTGCTATCTCATCAGCCAGCTCCCTCAGCACCCTCGGATGCATCTCATATCTATGTTGCTGTCCTCCTTAAATGTTTTATTTTCAGTCCTTAAACATATTAAGTAGTAAAACTCTGAGAGCTCTGAAATATGCCACGCTGCCCACTCCACCCCCCACCCCTCAAATAACTATGGAATTAGGTTCTCCACCAGGTTGAGTGAGTCAGTATAAAGTTATGTGGAAATTTCTTTGTGCAATCAGTCTTCATCATGCTATTTGTATTACAGTAATCGCTTGAAGACCCACTCAGGGACGAAAGCTCCACAATGCTAGCTGCTCTGTATAAACATGGTAAAAAAAAGAAAGCATCTCTAATAACTGCCCAGTGGAGTTCGTGGCATTGGAGGAGCTGGTTTCCTCATTTATCTGGAAGTTTAAAGCAGCATTCATTATATTACTGTGTGAAAAAATATAAAACTTTCTTTTCTTTTAAAGGATAACTTCTGTGTTTAAGGGCTTGAGTGAAACTTAATTGATTCACATGGGCAAAGATGCACAAAGCACCTCAATAATTTTCAGAACTGACCCAAAAACTCAGGGCCAGATTAACAAAGGCATTATTTAGGTGCCTAAGATGCAGATAGGTGCCTAGTGGGATTTTCAAAAACACCTGAGTTAGGTATCTAACTAGCATTAATTCTCATTGATAGTCAATAGGAGTTAGGTGCCCAATCTATTTTGGTACATTTGAAATCTCACTAGACACCTACCTCAGTCTATAGGCACCAGAATACCCTTGTATGTCTGGCCTTTACTTATTTAAGAGTCTATGTCTACAACAAAAATTAATAGAACTTGAGCACTAAATCTTTTAATAATTTCATCATAGGCCTTTCTGCTGGCTCTTTGCACAGGAGTAAATAGTCCATGTTATTAACAAGATAGACTGCAGAAGTTAGAATAAAGGGTTTCTAGATCAGCCCCCAAAGCTGAAATATGTCATAGTGTTGGTCTCTGTTCATTATCTGTTTCCCAAGAAAAATCCTGTTTCTTTGCTCCTTTTAATTTTGAGTACAGCATCTTAGGATTCTTGTATAAAAGGTGTTTTGGAATTACTTTTGTACTGCACACCTTTCTTAGGCTTATATCTGTAGAAAAGTATGTCATCTCATGGAATTCCTCTCACTAAGACCCAATGTATGGTACCAACACATGCAGTCACAGGCTAAATTAGTAAGATACAATGGGTAGGTATGTTTTGATGATTAAATTGTGACAAAGAAAATGATTTTGCTGTAAGTTATTATTTTACTTTGGATAAAACAAATGAAATTAATAATCAATTAATAAATTAATCATTCTAGACATATCATTTGCAATTTTCATATTTTAAAGTGCATTTTAGAAATACTGATTTTTTGTATTACCAAGTATTCCACTTTCAGTTTTCTAAATAAATAAAAGATGGACCTTAAACAAAACTCTGTTAAAATAGAATTTCCAATACTTGCCATTCAATACAGGGAAATAACAAGTGACTTTTATTCACTGACATTTTGCAATGGAAAATCTGTCCCTCTTGCTTCCTAGATGGCTCTGAGTTTCCTTTTAAAATTTGCTTTTCTTATCACAAAGTTGGTTTGTTAAAAAAATAATGAAAGCAACAGAATAAATGATATTACTTCACAGCCTGTTAAGAAACAATAAAGTCAAATATAGATGACAAAAAATGTCCAAATTGCAATAGGAAGTCAAATGTCATTTTGATTTCTTCTAGATTTGGAGATGTTCTCATTTCTATAGTGATGTGAATAGTTTATAATGTTAATGTAAACAATTGATCATATGTACTGCTTTAAAAGAATCATGTTTTCTATCTTCTAAGACTGTGAGATAAAAGAAAGACCAGGGTACTAATGGGTAATCTAGCAGGAAAAAAAATAGTACCCATTTGTTATGAGTTAATATACAAATCTAGGATTTCCACTTAACATCAAATGGTCCCACTGAAAGCATTGGATCTACTTGCAGAGTGAAGTATTACTCAATATGAGGAGGGCTTCTGAATCCATTCTTTAACATAAGATGGGGTCAAATAATTTGTTGTGAATACTTTCCTGTCTTTTCTTCCATCTGTGAATTTTCACAAACTGATTTCTGCAAATATAGTTACAGATTTTCTGCTAGTGTAAATCAGTCTAGCTCCATGGAAACCAGCTGAGCTACATCAATTTACAACTAGAGAACTCCAGAGTCTTTATCCATAAATATTTGCTGAATAATATCCAAAACAATCTTCTGGCTCTGAGCTGTTCATAAAGCATTCATTGTCTGTTGTTCACAGTGAGCTTTCAGCCACTAAATATTGTTTCTGATCCCTGTTTTAGTAACAAACCTTTTAAACAGGAAATAAAAAGCAGCAAAAAATAGAGAACAAACAAAAACACATGCTGGCCACTTGTTTTCCCAAGAAAGAACCATTAATGCAGAGAACATATGAAGTAATCATAGAATCACAGAAACTGGAAGAGACCATGAGAAGTCATCGAGTCCAGTCCCCTGCACTCACGGCAAGACCAAGTACCCTTATTAAACCATCCCTGACAGGTGTTTGTCTAACCTGCTCTTAAAAATTTCCAAGGATGGAGATTCCACAACCTCCCTATGCAACTTATTCCAGTGGTTAATCACCCTAAGAGTTAGGAATTTTTTCCTAATGTCCAACCTAAACCTCTCTTGCTGTAATGTAAGCCCATTGTTTCTTGTCCTGTCATCAGCAGACATTGAGAACAATTTATCTCCCTTCTCCTTGTAAGAACCGCTTAGGTACCTGAAAACTGTTATCATGTCCCCTCTCGGTTTCCTCATTTCCATATGTTGTCTGTTTGACATAAGTTACAAATACTGAACAACATGAACCCACAAAACAATAGTGGAGGAAAATCAGTATATTTCTTTCATCAGCTGGCCACCTCTATTTAAGATGATAGAACAATGGCCTAGTGAACAGAACACTGGACTGAACTCAAGAGACCAAGTTCTAGTTCAAGCTCTGCTACAGACCTGCTGGGTGACCTTGGGAAATCTTGGCTATGCCTACAACTAAGTGTTTAGTTCAGACTTACTTAGTCTGAACTAAGCAGTTTGGAGTTAGTTCAAACTAACTGTATTTTTTAGTTTGAACTGACTTTTTAGGTTGAACTAGCTGTGTTTTGAGTTCAACTTAACTTTTTAGTTTAAACTAAACAAGTGTTTAAAAGTTAGGTCAAACTAGAAAAACATGGTTAGTTCAAACTAACCACTAGTTCAAACTTATTTAGTTTGAACTAGCATCACTACATCGTAAGTTCGAACCAAGCAGGTAGTTCAGACTAAGCTTTTTTAGTTCTAAACTAAATTTTTTTAGTTCCAACTAGGCAAAGCCTTGTTTAGACAGGGAGCAAATTAGTTTGAATTAAGGCTCCTTAATTCGAACTAATTTGCTAGTGTAGACATAGTGCTTTATACTTTCCTGTATCTCTGTTCTCCTGCGTGCAAAATGGGAATAATGATAGATAATTCTTTTGTAAAGTCCTTTGAGATCTGTGGATGAAAGAACTGTATTATTATTATTGCTTCTCTGCAGACAAGCATTACACTCTCTCGCACTAACCTCCCTCAGCTGAACAGATGATCACAATGGGGCTGAAGGGTCCATCTCCTTTGTTGTTATACACACCAACTTTCACCTCAAAGGGAGTCAGAGGAGGCACGCTTTCATCTCTATAAATGAACTTTGAAGCATCTGAGGATGTCACCATTTTTTCTTTCCACCCGCGTGTTCCATTCGGTCTGAAAGCCACAATGTAGCCAAATCCTTCTCCATTCTGAAACTCTTCTGACACTGGCTAGAAAGGAAAGTTCAGTGAATCCACAACTATTTTAAATGGTATTACATTGGGAGCAACAACTATGGGGGCATACAAACTGGCTGCTTAAAAGATGTGATTGTATAAACAGCTGCAGTGGAATTTACTCAATACAGCTATTTTCTATGGGTGTTGCTGGGGCAGACTAACATCAGTGAACTATAATGACCAATTACGCCAGCTGAGGTTGTGCCCCAGGATATCTAATAAGTGAGTGATTCTGCCATACTTACACTGGCTATGTTTACACTCACAAAGTTATTTCAAAGTAGTTAATTCGAATTAACTACTTCAAATTTAAATTGAAGTTATTTTGAATTAGTGAGTCTACACTAGATTCCTAATTTGAAATAAAGTGTGCTTTATTAATTCAAAGTAGAGTCCTCACTGAACTCTTTAATTCAAAATAGGGGGAGTCAGGCAAAACAATAGGGAAATTAGTTTGAATTAAGCCTGTTCTGCAGTTTAAAGTGGCTTATTTCAAACTAATAACTTTGAAGTAAGCATTACTTTGAAATAAAAGGAGATTTTACAATGTCAAATTAGTGGTTCCTTAATTTGAATTAAGGAACTACTACATTCAATATAACAAAATACATCCTTGACCAGGGATTAATTTATTTCAAATTAAGCCTCCTTAATTCGAAACAACTTCTAAGTGTAGGTGCACCCACTGGGCAATCTGCACTGAATTGAATGAGATGGCTCACAGAGAACAGTGTTAGTGTTGGGATCAGGTTCTTCACAACAAATCCGACTCTTGATTTTTATTGACACATTTCGCGTGTGTTTTCTATTAAGATTAGCTACCATTTCTGTAGAATTCCCTATTGAGATGCCGGGGAATATAGCTAGAAATGGTAGAAATTTTTTAAAACAAAAGATAAGGGTACTTCGCCTTCCTCTGGACCATGGGGCATGGCTCATCTGCTGGTGAATTCTCAGTATCTTTAAGTCTTTAAATCATGATTTGAGGACTTCAGTAACTCAGTCATAAGTTAGAGGCTTGTTGCAGAGTGGGTAAGTGAGGTTTTGTGGCCTGTATTGTGCAGGAGGGCAGACCTGATGATCATTCTGTTCCTGTCTCACCACAGAGACTATGAGTCTTTGATTTAAAGTGTCTCCACACTGCTGTATATAGTCAGAACAAATGAAATACCTGAATGTCACTGCTAATTTGGTTAATCATAGAATCAGAGGGTTGGAAGGGACCTCATACATCATCTAGTCCAACTCCCTGCCAGAGGCAGGACCACTCCCACTAAACCATCCAGTCATGGTTTTGTCCAGCCGGGCCTTAAACACCTCCAAAGATGGAGACTCCACCACCTCCCTAGGCAGCTCATTCCAATGCTTCACCACTCACCTTGTAAAAAAGTTTTTTCTAATATCCAGCCTCAACCTCCCTAACTGTAACTTGAGACCATTGCTCCTCGTTCTGTCCTCTGTTACCACTGAGAACAGTCGAGCTCCATCTTCCTTAGAGCATCCCTTCAAGTAGTTGAAGGCTGCTATCAAATCCCCCCTCAATCTTCTCTTCTGCAGACTAAATAAGCCTAATGCTTTCAGTCTTTCCTCATAGGGCTTATGCTCCAGCCCTTTAATCATTTTGGTTGCCCTCCTCTGAACTCTCTCTAGCATGTCCCTGTCCTTTTTGTAGTGGGGAGCCCAAAACTGAACACAGTATTCTAGATGTGGCCTCACCAGTGCAGAATAGAGGGGAATGATCACATCCCTTGATCTCCTGGTAATACTTCTTTTGATGCAGCCCAGTATGCCATTGGCCTTTTTGGCAGCAAGAGCACACTGCTGACTCATATCCAGCTTCCCATCCACCATGACCCCCAGGTCCTTTTCTATAGTGCTGCTACTTAGCTGAATGTTCCCCAGCCTGTAGCAGTGCATGGGGTTTTTCCGTCCCAAGTGCAGGGTTTTACATTTGTCCTTATTGAAGCTCATAAGATTTCTATTGGCCCACTGTTCCAATTTATCTAGGTCTCCTGAATCCTGTCCTTGCCCTCCAACGTGTCTACTGGTCCCCCCAGCTTGGTGTCATCCGCGAACCTACTGAGAGTGCAGTCTATTCCATCATCCAGATCATTGATGAAAATGTTGAACAGAACCGGTCCCAGGACTGACCCCTGGGGCACACCACTCGTGACTGGTTGCCAGGTAGACATGGAACCATTGATTCCTACACGCTGAAACCGTTGATCTAGCCAGTTTTCTATCCACCTTATAGTCCACCTATCCAACCCATTCTTCTTTAATTTGCCAATGGGAATGCTGTGGGAAACTGCATCAAAAGCCTTGCTAAAATCAAGGTATATCACATCAATGGTTCTTCCTGCATCCAGAAAACCAGTCATCTGATCATAGAAGGAGATGAGGTTAGTCAGGCATGATTTACCCTTGGTAAATCCATGCTGACTGTTCGTTATCACTTTATTTTACTCTAAGCATTTGAGGATGGATTCTTTGAGAATCTGCTCCATAATTTTTCCAGGGATTGAGGTGAGGCTGACAGGTCTGTAATTCCCCAGATCCTCCTTTTTCCTCTTCTTGAAAATGGGTACTATATTTGCTTTTTTCCAGTCCTCTGGCACCTCCCCCTTTCTCCATGAGTTTTGAAAGATAACGGACAGCAGTACTGCTATCTCATTGGCTAAATTCCCTTAGCACTCTTGGATGCAGTTCATCCAGCCCCATGAACTTGTGAACATCCAGCTTCTTTAAGCAGTCCCTAACCTGACCTTCCGTCACCAAGGGCCTCTCTTCTTCTCTCCAATCTGCCATACCCATGGTAGTGGGGTGGAAGCTGACCCTGCCTGTGAAAACTGAAGCAAAAAAAGCATTGAGCAGTTCAGCTATTCCCTCATCCTCTGTCACAAGGATGCCTGCCCCATTCAGCAAGAGACCTACAACATCCCTGATCCTCTTCTTGTTATTAACATACTTGTAGAACCCCTTCTTGTTATCCTTTACATCCCTCACTAGCCGCAGCTCCATTTTTCCTTTGGCCTTTCTGATTTTATCCCTGCAGTCCCTAGCAATATCTTTATATGCCTCCTTGGTCATCTGACCAAGCTTCCACTTCTTGTAAGCTTCTTTTTTATGTTTAAGTTCAGAGCAGAGTTCTCTGCTAAGCCATTCTGGCTGCCTCACGTTTGGTGTTCTTTCTCCTAATTGGAAGGGCAACTTCCTGTGCCTTTAGCACGGTTTCTTTAAAATATGACCAACTCTCTTGGACTCCTTTCCCCTTCAGATTAGCTTCCCAAGGGATCCTGCCCACCAGTTCCCTCAGGGAGCCAAAATCTGCTATTTTGAAGTCCCGGGTTTGTGTTTTGCTTCTTTCCTTCCTTCCTTTAAATCAACATCCTGAACTCAACCATGTCATGGTCACTACTGCCTACCTAATGACTAATGACTATACCTAATGCAAGAGGTTTGTGAGGCATATTGTTGTGTAGAGCAAACAACAATAGCAGAAAGAGTTTCAGAAAACATGATAAAAACACACAGGGCCATTCCTAGGAGGATGTGGGGCCCCTGGTGAACTGCCCTCTGCAGGGGTGCCCCGCAGCACTGGGAGGCAGGGCCAGCCAGCCCAAGGGAGGGGCAGGCCCCTGCTCCAGCCATCCCTTGCTATGGACTGTGTGAGCCAACCAAAAGTGTGGCCTGGTTCAGCACTGCCAGTCTGCCCCACTCCCCCCGGCACATGCATTGCTCTCAGCTCTGTGCTGGAGCAGCGGGGAGGGGGCAGGAGGCAGTGTGGCCAGGGCGGGGGGGTAGCCATACAGAACCTGCGCTGACTTTTGCTCCCTCCCCACTGCTCTGGCACAGAGCTCTGAGCAGTGCACGTGCTGGGGAGCAGGGAGGGGGGTGGACCGGCAGCACTGAATCGGGCTGCTGCTTTTGGCTGGCTCCCCAGTCTCCAGCACGGGGGGGGGGGAGCAGTGGAGAGGGCCCCATGGTGCCCCCCCAAAATGCAGGGCCTTTGGCAGCTGCTCCACTCGCCCTACCCTAGGGATGGCCCTGGAAACACAGGGCTAAATAGAAACAGGGGAAAGCATTTGAAATTGTCTGCCTAATCTGAAGATTGCATACTCTCCAACTAGTGAAAATGGCTTCATTCTAGTTTGCATTATTTGTTATGTAAATAATACTGTCAGTTTAGGGAAAATTAACATAAAATGCCAAACAGAATGCCGTGTTATGGGGGCTGGGAAACTAACCTATTGGACAGATCCTCAGGTGGGGTAAGTCAGAACAGATCCACTTAAGTGAATAAAACTAGGCCAATTTATATCAGCTAAGACTCTGGCCCTCTGTAGACTTTTCAGCCTTCTTTTCTACTTTCCTGACAGACCTATGAGTTGATATAAATGTAGTCTCTTTCGCACCTGCTGAGTTAGCAGTGCATCTTGTGCAGAATTCACAGCATGGCTGCAGAAACAAGCTCAACTTTAGTAGACAGAGTGAGAGGCAAAGCAAAATAAACAAACTACTTCGGAGCTGCTGATCTGAATGGGAGACTCTCCAAGCTGTCCTTTGCTCTCATCCCATGAAAATGGGACCCCTTTGAGACCTTAACACACATTTAAGAAATGATATTTTGTGGTCATATCACGGTAAGATTTGCTGTAGGGAACCTCAGTACAGTACTCCTTAGTCTGCCCTGGAAAAAAAAATCAACATGAAACATGGACTTTAATCAAAAAGAGTCCCTTACCTCCCATGCTATTACTAATTCATGCCGTCTTCCACTTCTGCCACTTACATTAGCTGGTGCTGTCTTTGGAACTATGAACAAAAAGGCATAAAGGAAAGAAAAAAAGAATGTCCAAATTACTGAAGTTTTCCCCATAGTAATAATCTACTCCAGAAGACAGTAAACTGTCAAATCAGGTCAAAAACAACAAAACACAGATCACTGGGAAGAAGAAGGAGAAGAAGAACTAAAAAAAAACTTGCTTGAGTTTTCTGATTGCATTTTAGGGAATACTGTAGTCCATTTAGTGAGTTGAAAATGAATATGAACCGCTGAGAAGAAAAGAAATATTTTAGAAAATGAAATTACTTGAAAAAAAATCTAAAACAATAACAATGGTTTTCCAGGTTATCTCAAACTTTAATTTGTTCTCGATTTTTAAAGTTATTTTACTGGAATTATCTTATTTGTTTGTTTGTTGTGTGTGTGTGCGCGCGCGCGCACGCACGTTTCTAAAAAGGCACCTAGAAAAGTGAATGCCGAGAATTCTGATACATTTCAGTGTTCAGGGAAAATGTCATAAACAAAAATGATGATATTTGCCTAAATTTTCATAAGCAATCAGTGATTTGGATGGGGTGTTTCAATAAAGTGCTGAGGACCCATTCCCCATAATACAAGTTCTTTTTGAAAATGTCACCATTATGTCTTCTTGATTTGCTTTACAGATATGTATGCATTTATAGAAATGACACATGGCATTGCTTAGATACCGAGGGTATAAAGAAAAATATTACAGCTATCATCAGTATGGACTGAATTACTATATAATTTTCCAGTCTGGAAAATATTAGCTTTCCTTGGATTCATATAATTTCTTTTCTTTCCTTTTCCACACCTTATAAAGCTCCTGAAATGACTTAAGTAGCATGAATTTATGTAGTATATGTTTATACCTACATTCTTTATTTGATTAAAAGTATTCTGGGATATAAACTTTTTCTCTTTTCCTTATACTATTATATATATTATATGTAGAGAATTATTGTGAGTCATTAGCTATTAAAATCTTACTGTATGCCATTTAGTTTATTTATGGGGTAGTACTGTGCCTTTGAACTACAAAGGGAGAAACACATTGAAATAAATGCACACAATTTCCTTCATTTCCCACGCTGATCATTAAGAGCTTAAGTTCAACAATAATATGGTAAAGTTTAGGTGCTGGAATTTTGCACAGATGTCAGATTTGATTTGTATGGGCTTTTGGAGCCTTCAGTTAGCTTTTACAGAAAAAAAGAAAGAAAGAAGAAGGGTTGAGTTCTGGTCTCGTTTATTATTAATGTAATGCCACTAACTGCACAGGAGTTACTTCTGATTTCCATTGACGTATATGAGATGGCAACCAGGCCACTTGTAAGTCTATTTACATATGTAACCCTTCTGCCAGAGCGAGATGGCAGAACAAGGGCCAGGTTCTATATCTAGGGGATTCCAAATAATGTTATACTACCAACCGGCTTGAGCCCCCAACCAGTTTTCTGGGAAATCATGCACTATTCCCACTCACAAGCACGAGTCTGAGTCTGAGTGTAGTACACAGAAATTTTAACAGTATTAAAAACAGAATATAACAGGCCCAATAACAAAAATCAGCGTTGACCCGGAGTAGGTTCTCTACGTGATCCCACACAGCATAACAGACCATGTGGACTCAATAGCAAAACCAGCATGGATCTGGATAATCAATGCAGAACAGGTTCCCTACATGTTCCCACATAGTATAATGGAACGTGTGAACCCAATAGCAAAACCAGCACTGAGCTGGAGAATCTGTGCAGAACAAGGTTCCCGACAAACCCTAGGGTATGTAGGGAATGTCTTTCATGTCAGCTGTCTGCTGGCGCCACCCACTGGTCACTCACTCCATCCACCTGCACCACCCACTGGCTCCGCTCACTGTCTGCTGGTGTCACTTGCTGGTCACTCACACTGTCCAACCCGCCATTGGTCATGCTCACCACCCACTAGCTCTGTCCACTGGCACTGCCCGCTGGTCACTTACTCCATCCGCTGCTCCTCTTCAGTGATTTTTGCTCAGAGAGAGGGTTTTCCTCTCACTGATTTCAGCTCTTAAACCTCAAACAGCTGCAAACAGCTTCTTCCATTAAAATAACAAAGAAAGGCTTCACAAGAAGGCTGGCCAGATTTATCCTTTGACAGTGGGGCTAGGGCAAGGAGGGGAGGCAGTGCCTCCAGCAGAGCTCTAGACTGAGCTAATGCTAACCCCCACCCCATTCTTAACTTCACCACACTGAAACAGGGGGGTGACCCCTCTTACAAGTTTCTTTTTTGCTAAGGGTAGCTTTTACCCTTTAACTAACCTAAACAGAGTTTGAACAATCAAGAAAGTAGCATATTACAAAAGACAGTATTTCATGTTCCTCTTCAGCAGAGTTACAGATAGTGACAGATTTGTGATCAAATAGACCCAAATACCATTATCCATTATGCCCTGCACCCATAGTGAGACTATGCTAATATGCTCTTTGTGCTCATGCAAATACAAAACCCATGCGGATTAGTTGCCTCCCGCCCCTGAAGCTGTTAGGCACAGCTTCTAGACATGACTTAAACATACATGGACATTTTTACAACACAGATTTTTCTGTGGTGTCTATGGCTCTCACCTGAATGACCTGAGAAATTTCCAGGTCTGAATTGCTTTTTACCTGCTGAAGCACGTTCACATAGGAAACACACCGTACGTTTTCTCCCTTTAATTCCCATCTTGACCAAGATCAGGGAGGCTATGTGCAATTATGCACTGCCTGCAGCAGTTCACATTCAAACAGATGATAAAGTGACATCTTACAGTCATATTATAAAGGGGGAGAAGAGATGGAGAGCTTTCTTAAGGAGATAAATTACATTTGCTTATTGTGTTCTTTAATTAACTCGTATTATTTTGCTCTTCTCCTTGGTGAAAATCTGGAACTTTTCCTAGTAACCTTTTGAGAGTACTTATGGTCTTCCTCTTTTCTGTCAGCTGGCACTCAGATACTATATTTGTAATATTTGTGATATTTACAAATATAGCATCATTTGGCAACTATGACCAAGAGGCAAAATTCTCCTGATTGATCCTTACTGTGTAATATATTACAAATACAGTAATGTCTCCCACACAGAACTTCTGCTTTTGTCAATGATAATTTATTTTTTGAAAAAAATTAAGTGCAGTCTATGCAATACAGATGTACAGTGCAGAATGGAGAGGAAATTTTGCTTTCCACCCAACTGTCAAATATCACAGTGTTCAGGGACAATGATGCATTATCCGTAGTGGTAAGACCTCAAAAACATGACTTTTTCAGTCAACTGGCAGTTAATTTACATGCAATAGCCATCAAAGCACCTCTAGCCAGAGTGTGGGTGTGGTGTTAAGCGAAGTCAGGATCCAATTTCAAATCTTCCTAAGAATTACATCTATGACATTTCTTTGGTAGGATGGTAGTATGAAAAGTGTATGCTCTGTTTACTCTGATTCCATGTTACCATTTCAGAAACCCTGTGCTCTTCTGAAGCATCCAACCTGATGGCCTTATCTGGTAGTTTCAACAAGAAAGGAGGTCCAATGTCTTCTTTTTAGAGGATTCTTGGTAATCCTTACAGACTGAAGCCATACTTAAATGTATAAATGTTAAAAGAATAAACCTGTCAAAAGAATGAATTTCCTTTGCACCAAGCTGTAAAATATACAGTCATACAGTGAAACTCTCTCAAATGAATAACCATTAAAAGAATAAATGTGTCAGAGGAATAAATATCCTCTGCACTGCACCAAACCACAATATATACAATCACAGGGGAACACTCTGAAATGAATAGCCATTAAATGAAGAAAACTAGTAAAAGAAAACATTTTTTCCAGGCATGAAGAGTATATATTAGCAGTTTTCCACAGCAACATCTCTTTCATATCACAGTATATAGTTTTATAACTGTGTTTATTCACTTCTGATCTATATTTAGTGCCATATAATTAATACCTTTCTGGTTTTTGGGATATTAAATATGAGTAGTGATACAGACTGAGAGATTCTTGCATTAAATATTCATGTGGTAATGTACAAATCTGGTCAGAAAGAAACAAATTCTTTCTGTAAATGACAGAGGAATAAGGCAGGACCCTGGAATTGAAACCTCTACTTTTTAGAGCCCATTAGAAGTCAGAAACATGGTGTTATGTGTTATGAAGAAATGGCATCTCCAGCCCTTTCACATGATATTGTACTATCAAGTCATTGATTTAATACTAAGTGGAAAATGTGCATCCTACTGGAATATGAATATCTCTTCCTTTTGGCTGAACATTGTTTTGTGACATTCATAATAAAATACTATCCAAACATACAATCTGGAAAACTAACTCTTTCCCCACAGGTGCATTTATCTCAGTTTGAGGTAGTGTGCCTGGTAACATTAACTTTTACATAGTTCTGAAAGTGCTGGGGATATGAGGGGGACTACAAGATGTGCGTTAAATTAAGCTTTGCTCATCTTCCACCTCAAGTTACCTGGGACAAAACACTGCAGTCTTTAGAGAGGCAAAATTCCCAAAAACTTCTCTGTGACTTTCTCAAGAAGAAGAACAGTGGGATTAGTCCCCCGATGATTTGGCTAAAACTAACTATAGGCCTAGCTGGAAAAGTGTTGATTTGTTTAAAATGAAATTTAGCATTGTAAAAACAGACAAACAGAAAAGACCTTAGTCTCTTACAAGTAGCCTAAAAATAAAAATAATATTCTAATTTTCTTGAAAAACCAGCTCAGGAAATTTACTCTCCAACAGTTCTAGGAACATTCTGACAGTGCTCTTAAAATACAATGGAAGAAAGGGCTACACCTACATGACAGGAAAAAGGAGATGTACAAAGCTTAATTAAGTATAAACAAGAGGCAAATTGTCCAAGAATTCATGAATAACTTGTCTGTAAACATTAATTCCACTTTAAAAACAGCACTGCATTCACTTTTTATAAATACGTGTGTGTGTGTGTGTGTGTGTGTGTGTGTGTGTGTGTGTGTGTCAGTCATAGTAACTTTAATAAGGGTTTGTATGTGGAACGACAGTAGGGTCTCATGGAATTAGTATCAAAAGTGAACAATTATATCAATAAACATATTTTGACTATTGTGCAGTAAAGTGATTCAAGTACATGCCTTGGCAGCACTGCCATAATGAGCTGAAACAGATGCTGACACCAACAGACTAGTTTCCAGAGACTAGTAATTATAAATAGGTTTTAGCAATTAAAATACTGTTAGCCATGGCTCATCACTGGCTAGAGTCTGCATCCAATAAAGCAATGAAGTAAAATTTCCATTGATTTCAATGAAAACAGTGGTAGGTCACTGCCAAGCACTTTTTAAAAACCCATGTAAATATTTAAAATTTATATTTAAATCAGATGAATGTTTATGAAGATAGGCAGGGATCTATTTTCCTTCCTGTTTGTCACAGTCAGTATTTTTGAAAGAGGCTAGTGCTTTGGGAAATCTAACAAACATCATACACTTAACTTTCAGACATTCCACAGTTCCCCCTGACTTTAATGGCAGATGTGAGAGCTCACCTCCTCAGAAATATAGGATAATGCATCTCAAGTTGAATACCCAAAAATCAAAACATCCAAAACACTGGTGTAGCCTTTTCAGAAAATGCCATCCATAATATGGCACTAAGTAAATAAATAACACCACCATCATGTATGTATTTCTCTCTTATATATTTAAAACACTTTTATGAAAATTGTGATGTTCAAGGAGAGTAATGATCAACGCAAGTTTTAACATGGTCAGGGTCAATTTATGATTATTCATTTCTATTACAGTAGCACTGAAATGCCATAACCAAGATCAAAACTCATGTAGTATCTGCTATATAAACACAGGGAGGTGAGCCTTACCATGACGTTGTTATAATTTAAATAGACAAGACAGAAAGATGTATTATTATACTGTTATTACATACATGGGGAATTGTGTAGGGTATTTGAACAAGAACACACAGAGAATTCCCAGCAGACCCAGGGACTGAACCCAGCCAGCCCCCTGTTTTACCCACAGACCCATGTTTTATTTCCTTGACTGCTATCATTGTGAAGATATTTTTCACAAGAATATTGTTCATATAAAAGTTGATGTATCACATCTAAAAAAGACATTTTGATGCTGCTTTAATCTTTAGGGAAGATGAATGATTAAATTTGGTTTTAATCTTATGAAAATGTTTGTTCAAGGAACTTTTACAGCTTGCTTGTTTCTTTTTTTTTTTAGAACTTTTGTATTTTTAGGAGTTGTACTTTAAAAATAATATTTTCTTGATTTTTTATTTCAGTTAAGAATTAAGCTTTGCCAAAACTTGATGAAACTTCCTAATGCAAGGTCCAAAGTAACAACAAATTCAGCAGGTTTGTTTCCTCTTGTCTGTTTCCTTACATATATTCTGCAGTACACATCTTGAAAGCCGACAAATGTTAAGTAAAAAAACTTTTCATCTTCTAACCCTTGTCACATCCCCAGCCCTCAAGTTCTCATTCTTGCAGGAAAACATTTCCTACCTCATCTGTATTGGAACAAGTTATGAAAATGTGTCAGCTTCTCTGTAGAAGCTAATGAAGCATATTTAGCTGATTGAAAAACAATGGTGGGGGGAATACTTGGTGTTAAGCAAAACAAACAAGCTTTCTCCCATGGAAGCTCATGCAATAAATAAATTTGTTAGCCTTAAAAAGTGCCACAGAACTCCTTGTTTGTTTTGCTAAACTAGACTAAGATGGCTGCCTCTTTGGAACTTGCTGTTACATGTTCTTTGCTGTGCAGGACATTTAAATTTTAGTACTAAAATGGGTGTAAACTATCATTCACTTGTAATAACTTAGGCTTGACAGCATCATGATGGCTGAATACCTCAAAATCTACAGCATAAGGAATTGGGAACTTAAGTGGTATGATACAGATGTCAGGAAAATATTAAAATACAATCTCTTGGATTTTCCAGTTTGTTTGCTGCTAACACACAATATCATACTTGGATTTGGCTCCTGCAATTTTACATACTAGTTAGTGGAATGTTTCTAAAGATATGCAAGCAACCATGGTGTTTGCTATCTTTTTTCTATTTTTTTGTTTTTCTGGCTCGTCAATGAGCCATCTTACCCTCAAAGGCCTTAGCTATTTATTTAAACATTGTTAAGTATCAATCCAGCAGTATTTGATCATAAAATAAAATTAATAGTAATCAATAGAAATGCTAAAAACTCTTTTCTCCCGCTGAGAGAAAACTAAAAAAACAATAAATCAGACCAAAGAAACCAATTTTTTCCACTGTGGCATATTTATTCTTTAATGTAACTCAAGAAATACTTCATTCAGAGGAAGGCTGATTTATTTATAATTCTCTGTCTCGCTCTCACTCTCGAATCTTCTACAATTAATGACATCAGACTATTAGTTAACATAATCAAGTTTGCATGCACAATTAGTGGGTTAAATTCTCAGTCTACTCAATTTCTCTCCTCTTCATGTTTCACCATGAATAGATAATGTAATTGACGCTCTGTCTCCAGGCTCCAAATGCCTGGCTGCTTTCGTGGAATGGCTGGCATGTTAAAAATTGATGTTATTGGCTCTTTTCACCTTGTGGACCTGTACAATATATATCAAAGCTAGAACTGACAGAACTATTGGAGCTGGCTGTGAATTAGATGTGCCAGGAAATCACAGTATTATCCCTTCCAGTGAAAGAGCTATGAAGAGCAACGATGTTAACTAAATATGAAGTCAGAAACAGAATTAGGGTTTAATAAGAAAATGAAAGCAAGTGGAAACCTGTTTATTATTCTGTCGATTACCTGATATTATTCCAGGTAATGCTGCCATGGGTATTTAAATACTATACTAGTATAAAGTCCTGTTACTGATTTGGGAAGAAGGGATAAAAAAGAACGTAGGTAGCATGGAGTGAAAGAGACTCTAATCTCAAGTCAAACTTGGAAATCCCACTAAATTGCAGCTGCCAAATTGCATATTTTTATGAAAAAATGTAGATGAATTACACATTCACTGCTGTTGCAAAATATCTCTTTGGGCATTGTCATGTCTTGTTGGCCACAGCTTTGTGATGGAGGTGAGGCAGAATTACATCACTTAACTGGGAGGTGTGTTATCACAGAACTCCCACATACATTGAGGCAGCCATCTGCCATAAATATGGAGTGTGTGAAACGTCCTCACTGATAGCTCGGCAGCTCTTTTTATCATTAGGCAAAGAAGCTGGGGCCACATCTTTTTGAAAAGAAATAAATGTCCTTCCACAAATATTTTCTTGAAGAATTCTGATCTAGCTTAGTAAAATTTAAGCTCTTCTAAGGTCCCATTTGTGCGAGGGTCTTTCCATCTAAGATTTTAAGGTGAAAAACTAGGAAAAAATGATTCTGATTTGAGAAAAAAGAAGACAGAATGATGTGGAAAACAATGTATGGGAGTAAACAGGGAACAGATTGGTGCTAGTTCTTCCCCCTTCCTTGGCTTTGGTAAAAATCTCTAGGAAAATTATCTTGGTGTTCTGAACCCACTTGGTGGACAGTCTCAATGGATGGCGTTAGCAATATATTTAAGAAGGATGTAAGTCAGTTTTCAATGAACAAGTGGGCACCTGACTGCACAGGAGTGGAAGGTCATCACCCGCATGAGCCAAGACAAGATTTGATGTTTCCACTGTCTTCAATAGAGGAAATCAAAAGATCTTGTCCATCTACTTGAACAGAACCTTGTTTTGCATCAAGAGGAAAAACAAATACCACCCTCTATAGTGAAAGAAGGAGATATGAGCTATGCAGGTGGAAATGAACAATTGGCATGTCTTTTTGATGTAAACAAGTCTATGAATAGCTATATCCCATTGCTTAATAACTTGCTGGAAAATTTCTCAACCTCAGAGAGTACAGGAGAATTTTGCAGATGCACAGGTAGACTGTGGCACAAATGAGATGGTCGAAAATATGATGGGCTTGTATGCAGACAGTAGTGGACTCTCCTCTTAGACATTGTGTGGCACCCTTATGTTGGCAAGAATCTGGACTAGTGGCATGCTTTTGCAGCCACTGGTTCCTGAAGTGTCCCCCAGGAAAACTGAGCCCAAGAAATCTGGCTGGGAAAAAAAAAAGCCGTTTGTCTTAGAGAGGTAGGACCAGTAAACATGGGGCAGAGTAATTTCGCTAGTCTACAGCTAGCAGAATGAATCTGTGGATTCCATTTTTAAGCTGTGAGTTGGTTCACTCCCTTCAGATCAGATAAGGGGCTTTCCCAGGAGCCAAAAAGGACACCTGGAGAAAATATTGGAAAATGCTATACATTTTGAGACTAAAGTGGAATATCTAAAAGGTATCATACATGACTAGAGAGATTGTCATCTTCTGTTTTATTATGAGTCAGAAATAAAATAGAAGAAGTGGACAAAGGAGCCCAGAAAAGGTTACAAAAGTCTTGTAAAGTGATTGGTCACAGTCTGCATGTCAGAACAGAAAAGAAGAAAGAACACAGCTCCTGTACTATCAAAGATCAAGCCACAGAAAATGTCCATCATTTCCTATACCAGGCACCATTCCAGTAATCCAGCCTGGTGGCTCCCTGTATTGGGAATCTGCATTCCCTTCATTCTCCCTTAAATCAGACCCTTGTACCTGAGACTGAAGAATATTACAAGACACTACCAAATATACTTCGTGGAGCTGCTGGACTGATTTTTTTCCTATTTAGATTTTTCCTGTTTGTATTGATGTCAATTTAGCAGGTATTATTCCAAAGCTGAGTGTTGACTAAAATCACTAGAAACAAAATATGAAAACTTAGACCATTTAAATTCATGATCGCTTTGAAGTTACATGCGGTTTTATAACTTCAAAGCATTGTCTCTTCAATTCGACCTAAGGAAATCCTTAGGTTGAACTGGCAAAACCCTCTGTGAACATGCTGTTTTTTAAATTTGACCTAACGTTTATTAGGTTGAATTAAAATGTGTGTGTAGACATACTCTATGTCATGTGCATGGGAGCTGGCACAACTACATGGCACAAAGTGTAAAGTCAATGGACATAAACACAAAGCCCAACAAAGGAATAAAACATTGAACATAGCAGCATAAAACTAAGGGAATTTATTTAGAACAAGAAAATAGGATCTGTGGTAGGAAAGGGTTAGCTCAGGCGTGGCCAAACTGCGGCTCGGGAGCCACATGCGGTTCTTCAATGAAAAATTGTGGCTCATGGAAGAACGTCAGCAAATCAATTTAGGAAAGCAGCCGCACCATGGAGTTCAAGGAGGCGGCTGGGACAGCGGGGAGAAGCACGGCATGGTCAGGGATGGTGGGGAGAAGTGTGGCATGGTCGGGATTTTGAATAACTCGCCACTAGCCTGCAGTCTTCTACATCGAACAGCAGCTAAGTTTTTACTGTATAGGCCTCATTTTCATGGTAACCTTAAGTAATTATTAAAATTTGACATTAGTAGGATCAATATTTGTCCTCATTTTATGATAAAATTAAAATGTGCAATGAATTTTAAACTTACTAATTTTGGAGTAGGTAAAAGTATATGGCTATATGCCTCAGTGTGGCTCTCGAAGGTTTAATAATCAACTTGTGTGGCACTTGAGTTCCATAAGTTTGGCCACCCCTGGGTTAGCTAATATATCCGTGCCTCTTCTCCCAACACTCACAAACTGCTCTCAACTTCTTCCTTGGCACCCTCTCAGCCTTGCTGTTCCCTGCTGTGTCAATCTGCTTGGGATCTTGGCTTGCTTTTGTATGTGACACCAGCTTCTAGCTCCATCCTCTAAGAACCCCAGACTCCCTTAAAGATCTATGGGTTTGCATCATGTTCAAAAGAATGGGATAGCAAATCTCATAACTTCTCCTTTTACTCAGGCCTTCCTTCATATCTGACTTGCTCTCATTTCACATCCTTCCCCATTTTCTCTCCTCTGGTAGAAGCTCCAGTTTTGTAACCATTTCCTTTTCTCACAATCATCTCCAAGCTTTCTGCAATGCTGCTACCTTGCCAAAGCCACATAAAGTCTGTTTGTCAAGCTCATTCACATCCTTCCTAAACACTCACTGTCTCTATGGTAAAACAAACAAGGAGTCCTGTGGCATTTAAAAGACTAACAAGTATATTTATTGCATGAGCTTTCACGGGAGAAAGTCTCATGAAGTGGGATTTTCTCCCACAAAAGCTCATGCAATAAATCTATTTATTAGTCTTTAAGTGCCACAGGACTCCTTGTTTGTTTGTTTCACTGAACTAGATAAACACAGCTGCCTCTTTGGATCTTGTATTCATGGTCTATTTATATGTAACACAAAGCCAACAAAACCAAACAAGAATCAAGCCCTACTGATACCTAAACATACTGACAGTGTAATCACTTATCTTTAATTTGAATTTTTTCTTACCCCATTCCTTCCTGCTATACGAGATCACTGAATTTATCCTCCAGACCCATCATTTAAGCCCCAATTATGCAATTGAATCTGCTAACATAGACCTCTGAGTTTAGTAGATGCAGTCTCAGGACTATGATTTTGAAAGTAAGTATTTTCAAGACAGAGACCACTATCTTCTTTTGAAGCACTTGAGATATTTGAGGGCACCACACAACTACGAACAACACGTAGGTTTGCTATTATTGATATCTGTGTCAGTTTTCCATGAACATAGTTCATTAAGTTATCATTAGGAGTAATGGTTTAAAAACATTTTAAAATCCTTTTAAATTTAAAAAAAATTGGAAATCCCCCATCTCTTGTTTCAATTAAAAAATCCTACCTTTTTTCTCTTTTTAGAAAACCTCAACAAACAGACAAATAACTGGATAGTGTTTTGACACAGGAGAAGATTCTGAGAGTAAGGCAGTGGCAACTGATTTCTGGTTCACTGTTTTATCTTTAACAGTAATACTGAATGACAAATTCACCATTTGCTTCAGCTAACTTCCAAAGCTATGAGCTGATTTATTGACATTTATAGGGGACTTAACATGCCATGTTCCAAAACACAAACTTAAAGCTAAAATACTTCCATTATTAAAAATGTTGGGGGGCGGGAAGGAGCATCAAATTGTGGATGGTAGGATGCTAAAAATATCATGTAGTGTGACTTTATTTTAATGGATTAGTCACAAGGTTTTCATCTGATAACGAATATAAGAAACGGTAGTAGGCTGTCATCCTTTATGTGGACTAGCCATGAGATAGAGGGACAACACAGATTTAAAAAACAATTATTAAGAAAATGTTACAAAGGAATAAGACAATCATATTGTTAAACACAGGGAATGACTGGCTATCCAGGTTCACAGTACAGGTCATTGAGAAGAACATATTACAATAAAGATGGTGGGTACAATCAGTACATGAGCTACAGCATCCTGCATGGAGAAAGTCAAAAGACTATGGATTTGAAGTATAAGAGTTAAGAAATTAAGGAAAATAACCCTTACAAATGTTGTGGAGGGTGTACAAAGTGTGGTGGAATGGAAGTACACCTGCATCAAGTACAAGAGTTAAGAAATTCAGGAATATAACCTTAATAGACATTGCGGAGGGTATACGAGGTGCAGTGGAATGAAAGTACACGTCTTCCATCCCCAAGGTTTTTCCCTGTTGATTGGTATGTGGTAGTGACTGAAATATCAGAGCTAAACCCACAAAAATTGTCCAAAGAAAAATTGGTGGAGATGGGGAGGACTTTTTGATAGGGTAATAGAAAAATGAATGAGAAAATGCAACTTTTGTTTGCCAAAAAACTAAGAAGAAACAAAATAAAACAACCTACACAGATAACATGAGCACAAGCTACAGCATTAAATTTTCAAAACCCAGATGGTGAGAAAAATAGTCATTCACAGCCTAAAATACATCTGGTCCATTAAAACACAGAACCATCCTTTTAAATACAGGATATGCATTCATAAATCTGAGAGAACATAAACTAATAGCTGCAGCCTATCACCTGAGATAAGTTTCTCTCAGAATGTCTCTGTCCTCTCTGATTTGTATCTCCTGCCTAACCAGAGAAGCAGTTAGAACATATGGGTTCAACTGCATTAGTAATACCAGCTTTACATATGGTACAAAACCATGGAAAGCATAATGTTGACGGTAAAAGCATTTCCAAATACTATTTTAAATGAGAGCAGCTAATGTATTTTTACATTGATTTCTTCCTCTCCCTTTAGATTGTAATGGAGCAAAGTATGAAGCATATGGAGCTACTGCTTCATAAAAATAAAAACAAAGAGAGAGAGAGTATGCTACTATGTGACTAAAATAGAGTGAACAAGGCACAGAAGTTCCATAAAACATAGTTTGGCAGGGATGAATAGAAACCTGTCTGTCTGTCTTTCTGTTTAACTGCATCTCTCAGGACTGTTTTAGGAATGAATATTTGTTTGTGTGTGGTTTCTCCACAGACCAGTTTAACTATAGCTCTCTTACGCACGTAATTAACAAAGCTCAAAGGCTGACACTTTTTATTTCAGACCTATGAATGCAGACAGACTGTGACATTACTATTTGCAACCCTTTTAATCTCCACTCATGAGAAGGTGGAAAACAGAATGAGATGTGACCCCTCTGTTCATCTGATTATTCAAGGTGTAAACCTGTATGCAAATTGTAAAAGCATGACTGGTTTCATTTAACCTTGCAAATATAACTACTCCGTTTGATTACAAGCCTATTTACAAGTCACCTAATGGAAAACCAGATAACCAGACGGGATGTAAATAGTGATAAAGAAAAGCCTCATCAAGTGTTCTGAAGTTGAGATCCACTTGGATGCTTCCTGCCATTCACATCTTTGCCTCCCATCCTTCTCCCTAAACACGTCTCTTCTCCCTGAACTTGCGCCTCTCTCTAAATAACTCAGAACAAGTTTCCTCATATTCCTTGAGCCCCCTTTCTTTCTGTAAGTTGCTCTTAAGCTCCCAAAGATTTAGACATTTTTATTTCCAAGAGATCCAAATAATGCCTGTATTATCTGGTTAGTGCTTTTGCTAAAGAGAAGGTTCTCAAAACTGAAGCAGTAGCAACTGATTTCTGGTTCACCATGTTGTCTTGAACAGATGTACTAAATGACAAATTCACCATTGACTTGAGCTTAGTCCAAAGCTTCTCATTGGTTTATTGACATTGCATACTGCAACTAGGAGTGTTTTGTATGTTCCCCAGATGCACAGATGCAATTCAGTGCAATTATGTCACTGAACTGGAATGCTGCAGCAGTCCAAGGATCAGTAGACACAGTACATAACTAACTGGACTTCACTGGATTTTCAAAACAATGCAACTTGTGAAGGATTTATGGTGAAGAAAGGGGGAGGAAAAAAATAAGATGATAGAAAGACCTGGGAGGAAGAAAGAATAGGCATGTAGGAACCTGAAGTAGGATGATGAGTAAGTTTGTCAGAGTCACATGGGACATCATGGACATCTGGAGCTGCAGGTGAGAGGACAGGCAGCTGTAGAAAGCAGACAATACAAGCCTAAGGCTTTAAGAAGGTAAGAGAGGGCTGGGCATCTTATCTGAATTTTTTCCAAACAAAGAAATGATTTTGTTTGGAATAAACAAGTTCCCCTTTGTGGAAATTATGTTTGTGGTGACTGAACACAGGCACATCTGCAAGATGTGATAGAATGACATTAGTTTTTTAAAATTTCCTTGTTCCTGACACCTCCTGCAGAATAAACTTGTGGCTTACTAAGTTCTTACCTGCTTCACTGGTTCTGATTACTCGAGAGGGTGCACTTGGATCCCCAGTTCCAATTTTGTTGGTTGCTACAACTCTGAATTCATATTCCACCCATGGGTTCAGTTCTACTGCCACAGCAGATTCCATATCACCACTTATAGTATCTGGAACTGTAGAGAGCAAGAAAAAGATTTAAATCATTAAGTCACCTACAACTCATGTCTAATGTGTCAGCAGCAGGTGGAACTGAATTTTACAATAATAAATATCACTGGAGATAGTGGAAGTGAATGGCTCAATACTCATCAATTATGTGTTTTTAGTTTATTTAATGCTTCTGAAAGGTGAGTGATTAACTATCTGGAGACAGAAATTTGTTTAATCACAGCTACGCCAGGGGCAGCTGGCCTTCAGGCATGTTATTAAGTGACACCCAAATGGAATTTTTAAATTTGGATCTTTTAAGTTATTTCCTTTCATAATCTTCTATTTATTTTTTCATCACTGTCCTTTGCAACTGGCATAAGTGGCTCCTAATCTCTTGAGTTAGGAGTTCTCAACTCAGCTGACTCATATTATTTCTGAAAAGTTTCTCTCACCTGTTTTTACCGTCTGCCAGCCAAGGGAAAATGGGCTACGTGCTTGTAGGTTGTATGAGGAGATTGGACTGTGGTTGTCTGCCCCAGGACTCCAGGAGAGCGTCGCAGTGGTTTCTGTAATTTCCTCAACTATCACTATTCCTGGGGGACCAGGAGGACCTAGCAATAAGGTTGAAGAATAGAAAGGACCACATTGTCATAGCAATCCAGCAGCAATAATACAGGAAACATCTTTCCATAAGGATCTGATGTAGTTCAATAGTCTAGAAATATAGAGGTAAGCTGCATATCATGATTTCTGCTGATATGTTGTAGGAGGGAGAAGCAATTAATATGCCATAGTGATAGCTGAGGAATTAGAAACAGAAATTTTAATAAAAAGCCAATATTCTTTATATGTTTAAACCTAAAATAAATTAAAAATAAAATAGCAACATTTGAGAAGCATCTAGGGTTAAAATAAACAGTCATCTGTTCTTTACTTCCCTTCCAACAGTCTTGCCACCTACTTGCAGTTTTCCTTCTTCTGCTTCATCAGAACTTATGTCCTGATCCAGCAATCAGATTTACATGGGCAAACTCTTATGCCCACACAGAGTCCCATTTAAGTCAATACACAGCTTCTCTTGCCAGAGGTGGCCTTAAACTAAAAATTCTTCAAGGTACTGATGATATCTTAAAAGCCTGGAGTATTTCAAGTGTTGTGAAAGTAATAAATAATAATTAATATATTAAATTAATAAATACAAAACAAATTTTGGGTTTTGTGGAGGCAAATGCCACAGTTTATTGCTGTAGCACATGAGCCATGTTCAAAGTAAAACTAAGGTCAATATGCATCTTGAAAACCAATGAATTTTGATTCTCATCAAACCGACAATTCAATAGATATAGATATAGATATAGACAGATAGACTCACATATTCAATCATTCAAGCAACTAGTTTGAACACCATTTAACTGCATTCTCTGCATCATCTAGCAGCTTGCTTGGATGCTTTCTCCTTTCTCCTCCCTGGTTTAAGTTAGTATTTCAAAGGACATTGTTTGGTAGAGGTAATGTGACCAGACGTCCTGATTTTAAAGAGATAGTTTCAATATATGGGACTTTTTCTTATATAGGTACCAATTATTCCTAAGACATGTCCAGATTCTTCATCCTTGCTACTTGGTCAGTCTAGGCACTAGTATGGGGAACCCCCACCTCCATCCCCAAAACCTAAAGCAACAAATACCTTTTCACCTTTTAAGAGATGAAAAACATTATTTTACTCTACTCGGCGGCAGAAAATGAGAACATTTCTTTTAATTTGCATAGGTCGTTTGATTAATTTAAGATTGTTAACAGAGATGGGTCAGAAACAAAACCATATGACCACCTTACTTATCTTCCCCAGTTGCTACAGACCTCAGTGTTACTGGCCTCTGAGAACATATTAACTAGCATACTAGACCAGTATCCTTTCTGCAGCAGTGGTGAGAAGCAGATTCTCAGAAGAAACGATCAGAACTGACAATAAGGTTTTGCTTAGTATACGAGAACTGGGCAGTGTTCGTGGCCTTTTGGCCTTAAGTGCATTACGTAGGAAAGTTCAGAATAACCTGAACCGTCATAAAACGCATCCTGTCTTCTACAGTTAAAGCTTGGCTTAAGCCACAAAATGCAATGTTTAAGATTCATTCAGAAAATTTTCTCTTAATTAATTATTAAGAATCTGGATATTCTTGATGTTTATATAAATATCCAATCCATTTTTTTGTATCTGAGATTCTTGGTTTCAAAAGCTTCCTGAGACAATGAGTTCCACAGTTTAATTACATGCTGTTTACAAAGGCATTTTCTTTTACAGGTTTGGAATTTCATATCTTTTAATTTCATTGAATGTAAATGAGACAAGTTCTACCCAGCTATGTGTCAAAATTTTCTATTAATATGTATATAAGCATATAATTGGCTTCTGTTGGCCCTTCTGATGAGAATACTTAACCCATGCTTGAACTGATGTTAGCAACTCTGATCAAAGCTAATGGGAAACTAGGTATTATGTGAACCTAAATGAATTTGGGGAATAAAATTAATGAAATCTGGGTTGTTTTAATGTGCTGTGGAAATAGAAATAAACTGCATAGTCTTCTCTTTTTGCTGAAATATTTCACTATAATACAAACTATTTGTGCTAATGAAATGCATGGAAACTATCACTTAATTAAAATGATAGTAAGTTTTTAGCATCATTTATTTAATTATCTGAGCATTTTTACATTGTAACTATACAATTTTGCCTAGAGTTCTAATGTGTGAAAAACACTGGATAGCTATTGTTCACTATCTTAAAAAACCTAATTAACTACATACTTTAGAAAATTCAAAGTCAACATAATATGTGCATGAAGAAGTGACAAGTTACATTCAAAATGATGAGAACAGGGGCAGAAGAGGAACATTAGCCCTGAGCTTAAAATTTTGTAGCTGCGAGTCTCATCCTCCAGACATAGTGTTTTGCAAACACAAACAAGCTAACATCACTTGATGTTACCATCCCTTTGCTATTCCCTTCAACAAAATAATATTTGTATGATTTATGACAAAATAATTACAATCTGGACTTCACAACTGTTCCATCTCACTGCTTCTTTGTGAAGCTGGAATTATATCCAGTAAGCATATAGGTAGACAAAGGCATATCATCGTAAAATAGCTACTCTCTTTTCACATAGTAAATTGCTGGTATAGCCAGGACTACAAATAAAGTTCTTTGACTTTCAGTCCCTTGCTTCAATCATGTGGCAACACTGCTTCAACAGGTGTCTGCAGCTTATAACTACTAAACTCTATTTTGTTGATATTTGATATAGAAAAATGACAAATTAACCATGCAGAGGATTCAGAGCAAGTACAAAAGGTATGTGCACTGGTAGATGGAAGAGGTAGGAACAAAGACAAGGGGGTGTACCCTCTCCACTGAATGACACTGAGCTCATGACCACAGGGCTGGCCTTCTGTGCAGCTGTACAGGTTGAGGGGTAGGGGATTGGGATGTGGGACGAATGAGATTAGTTCTTCAGCCTGTGAGAATAGATTCCTAGGACCACTCATTCCACAGCCTCGGCGTCTTTCCCCTTCCATACACTTGGGCCAAGCCCAGCCCAGCCCAAGCGGATCATGGAGACTATGAATTCACCACGCTGCTCCCAGAAGCCAACCCCAGAAGTCCTGGGGGTTGGGGTGTAGGTGAAAGCTGACTGCAAGCAATTTTCAGTCGGCTTTCCCTTACTGTGTAATTGCATCTTAGAAAGTCACTGCCGTTTATGCAAGGAATTTTACATTCCTTGAGTCAACAGCGGTCCAGTGCCACCACAAAGCCTTCAGTGTAGACTGAGACTTCAATGCTCAAAAACTCATTCTCTCTCTAACCAAAACCAGGGCTGAACTGAAGTAATTGTGGAGCTCATGGCTCATCATAATACGAAGACTCACTGGGGCTCCACTTTTATTTGAGCAGCAGCAATAAGGGGTACTTTTATCTTTCAAGGGAGACTAGGTGCCAGGAAGAGGGTTCCCAACTACTTAACTGCAGCAACTAGGCATGTATATACTTACATGGGCAAATTTCACTGCACTTTTCTCCTGCCACACATGGAGTCCTCTACTGGGCAGAAATTGGCAAAGCCCTCACCCTGGTGCAGTGGGTCATGGAGTTAACATCCATTGAGATAAATGGGGTGAGTCTTCCATCCCAGGAATTGTTTCAGTGTATTTGCAGACTCAAGCAAACATTTTCAAGGTCTCATCACAATGTTGCTGGCTAGAAACTTTTTATTTTTAATGGACACTGAGTGCATAATGTAATCATGTGAATGCTGGAGTTGGAGCTCTGGGCACAACATATGTGCCTTAATCTGCCAAGATCTTAAGGTCTTTTGTGATACCATTTTCCCTGAAGACTTCATATGTTTATACAGAGAGTGAGATTCTAACCACTATGTTATAACAACGACACATTTCTCTTTACATGGAATCTATAGAAATTTAGTTACGAGTCACAATGCTCAATAGATTTTGATGTTCGTTTATGGTTGCAAAAGCTTTAAATGCACGAGGATTAGTAAAGGGCCACATGGGATTAGTGCGCTAGCCTGAGGGCCACAGCACTGAAACCTTTCCATACACTGGTATTGCAAACATTGGTAGCAATCGTGTCACTGCGGGCCGCAGGAAATAGCTTTAGGGGCCGCGTGTTTGAGACCCCTGATCTATAGAATGCTCTAGACATTTGAAATAGCATGCTGGAGGTATGGTCTATAAGCTATATTATTTTTTAATAAAATTATTTGGTTTATTCATTTTCTACAACTTACTGGGAAGGAATCCTTTGTAGTACAAGTTGGGCTGTCTTAGCCCCCTTTCCCTAAAATGTAGATATGGATTTGGAAACAGATGGGTCTAAAGGAGATGGGAGTAAAGGCATCCAGACAAGCCTTGTGGTTTAGTCCATATACATGGTACTTTCTTAATATGCAAGATCAAGCCCCCTGGGGAGAAGTGGACTGAAATTCAAGTTATTTGGGCCTGTAGTTTGGGTTTATAAATTCCTTAAGGGACTTCACTATAATTTGAACCTGAACTTGCTAAACTCAAATTTGTGTTAAATTTAATAGCTGGGGCTAATGGCCTTTAAACCAAAACATTTATCTGTAAGTTTTACTGGCAACATACAAACATCAATATGATCAAGTTAACTAACAGCTCTTACATTATATATTTGCCAGGTCAGCAGGGTTCAGAGAAAACACATGCAACATTACTTTGCTACAAATATATGATGAGAATGGATTTCTTGCTTAGATTTGTATTTTTACCAATTTGCAAAATGAAGAGCTTTAGCCTCTTGTTATTTTTCAACCACAAAATGTGAATTTCTAAAACCACATTTTGTAGTCACAAACTCTTTCATGCTTTTACTCCATAGGATATCTCTGTACTCTTTTAAAGCTCATTCAGCTTCCATGTATCCTTTTAATCAGTTTACTTATGGGGTATGTCTACACTGAAAAGTGTTTTCAGGATAAAGAGGCTTATCCGGAAAAAAACTTTTCTGTGCCCAGGCAGGCATTTTGCTTTTTCGAAAAAAAAGCACTTCTGTATTTTGAAAAAACAAAGAGCTTTTTTGAAATCACTAAACCTGATTTAATTTTGAAAGAGCAAATCTTTTGAAACAGTTATTTCAAAAGAAGCCATCCCATGCTGTGGAATTAGCTTTTTCCAAAACAATTATCAGGGATTCCCCTGGGAAGGGCTGCATTTTGCCAGGAGTCCCTTCCCCGGCAGGGCAGGATTCCCAACCCAGGGAGAGATGCCCCCAGTGGCTCTGTTTCTCAAGGGACACAGAGTCCCCTGGTGGGGTTGCAGTCCCTGCCAAGACAGCGAGGAACCCCGGTGGGCAGCCAGGGAACAGGGATGTTGCTTCCCCCCCAGGGCATGCTGATCTGCCCCCCCCCACCAGGCTGGGAGCTGCTTGCAGGGTGCCACAAGCAGCTCCAAGCCCAATCAGGCTCCTAGCCCCCGCTAGACCCCCCCCAGCCTGAATGGGGGGGCTGGGGAGCAGATCAGCATGCCTGAGGGGAAGCAACACCCCTGTTCCCTGGCTGCCCAGCAGAGAGTGCTGCCCTGGTGGGGAGCGCAGCCCCCTGTCTTTCCTGGCTTTCCCAGCAGGGAATGCAGCTCCACCGGTTTCCCTGGCTGCCCTGATGGTGGCATCTTTCCCCAAGTGTGGAAACCTGTTGGGGGGGGGATCATTTTCGAATTAGAGAGTCCAAGGCAGACTCTCTATGTTGAAATACTAATTTCCACTTTATTTCAAAAAAGGACTCTTGTGAAGACTCACTTTTTTGAAATTATTATTTTGAATTAATATCAGCATAGTTATTTCAAAATAGCTATTTTGAAATAACTTTGCCAATGTAGACATAGCCATGGACAGGCATACAAGCTGCATTGACCAGCTTTCTGTTTATGGCCATACAGAACACATTATTCATTGCACTGAAAGCTGAGTTTTTATTTCAATAAATGCACTTTTCTTGTTCTCACAGAGCATGGTTCCTATTATGACTATATTACTAATAATCATTCAGTCAAAAGTATTTTTAATGGATGTATATGTGCTAGCAAGTTTCTCATAGTGTACAAATTATATCCCAGTAATGCCAGGATACTGTGGCCAATAATTTTTTCTTTTCTGGAAAGGTATGTGGTCCATTCAGATCTGTTACAAGAACAATAACAACAAAAATGCATGTTCTACATCATTCAAAGATCTTAAAAAAATTGGTGAATGATTAAAAGCCATTCCTCAAAAATTCTCAGTATTGAAGGCTATCTAAATGCTTGACTTGAAATCATCAATGTACCTCTGGAGATAACAAGACCAAATGAATGCAGTGAATTGTCGGAAATTATAGGAACATTCACATAAGAACAGAGTGCTGGAAGGACCCAGTCATGATCAGGATACTTTTCTTTGAAGTTGCTCCTCAGAAAAAACAGTTTAGAATTTCAAGAAGCACTGAAGATGTTACTGAGCTTCTGCGGGAACTATGGTTCTTTGAGATGCAAGTCCCTATGGGTCCTCCACGGTAGATGTATTTATGTCACTGAACCTCATAGAGATTTTAGGCAGGCAGCAGACCACACATGTATTCTCCCTGTCTTGTGTCTTGTCTTGAGGCCCTTTCACTGCACAGGTGAACAATCCTCAATTCCTTCTCTAGTGCAGAGCCCCTTATTAAGTGCTCCAAAGCAAAGGGGAGGAGAACAGGTTGTAAAGCACCCATGGGGGGACACATCTCGAAGAACCAGTTGCTGCCTGAGGTGAGTAACCTCCTCTTCCTTTTCTTCAAGTAGGGTCCCTTTGGGTCCCTGACGGAGGGATGAAGCTTCAGAGTTGACTTTAGTTCTGATAATAATACAGTGAATCTAAACACAGCACCTAATACTGAGTCACAGGTGATAACATAATTTTCCACAAAAGTATAAGCAGATGTCCAACTTGCTGCTCTGAATATTTCTGTGATGGGAATGTTTTTGATAAAGACTGTAGAAGTGGAAATAGATCCCGTTGAATGAGTTTGACCTCTAAATGGAGGTTGAAAATTGTAGTTATGATAGCAATGGTAATGTAGTTTAACATCCACCTACAGAGAATCTTTGTTTCAAGACTGAGGTTCCTTTAGACATCCCTGCAATCAAAAGGAATAGTTTAGAAGATTTTGTGAAAATTTTGATTCTGTCCAAACAGAATGCCCAAACTCTCCTGACACTGAATGCATGCTATATTGTTTCTCTTTTGTTATGGTGTGGCTATTGGGAGAAGGTGGGAAGATGAATGAATTGGTTTATGTGAAAGGCAGAGGGTACTTTCAGGAGGAACTTTAGATGTGATCTCAATGTGACCTTATCCCTTAAAAAATTGTGAAGGATGGGTGTGTAATTAGACTCCCTATTTTCCCAGTTCTCTGAGGTGAGGTGATGGCTATTAGAAACATCATTTTCACAGACAGAGTCATAAGTGGGTTCAAAAGGAGGGTTTATAAGGCACTTGAGGACCAGGTTATGGTCTCATATTGGTGTAGGATGTGTGATCTGTGGCAGGAGGTTGCTCAGACCCTTGAGGAATCAATTTGAAGATGAATGATAATGGAGTAGTCATCTATTTTGTAACAAAAGGTGGTTATAGATGCAAAATGTACTTTTGCTGAACCTAGAGATAATCCTCACTGTGAACCTTTTGTGACACATCTACCTTTTTCAATATTTTAGGGATAAGGTCACACTGAGACCAAAAGTTCTTCCTGAAAGAATCCTTTGCCTTCCTTCCATATAAACCAATCTCTATCTCTCAACCTTCTTGCAAAAGCCACACCATGGTAAGAGAGATACACTAAAATAATTGTTTTGTGTGACACATAAATCAGTAAAATGAGAAAGCAGGAAAAGAATAAGAATAGTTATGTTTTCAGTTTTTGACATGATCAAAGAAAATTGCAGGGCGCTATAAATTAGTATTTTATATAATGTTACGTATGAACAAAGATGTCTTAATAATATGCCACTGTATCTTTACAAAACTACTAGTGTCCTTTTTCTTTCTTCTGTCATTGTTCAGTTTGTAATCTAAGACTGCTACAGAGTTATGCTTCTAATGTACTATTTAAGCTCAATAGAGACTGAAAGATTATATCTGTCATGCTTTGACAGCAAACTTGTTTGAACGCATAGAAGATACCACTGACATGTTTGGAGAAAGAGACAGCAGGTTATATTGTAGCTGGAGCATTTAAATAGAGCAATCTGAAAGAAGGTTTGATCATTTGCAGAAGACGTACAAGATGGATGGATGGATTTTTGCAATGTAGTCTGTAATGAAGGCTAAGGAACATAATTCAGCACTGTGATTGATTTCATTTATTAGCTGAGGTTTAACATACCATGATCCAAGATTGCAAGACAAATATGTGAGCTTCAATTTACAGATAGGCTTCAGGGAACAGAACATCTTTGGCAATACTGATTATTTGTTTCAAGTTACGCTAACTAATAACTCTTGTAATGCAATCACAATTTATTTTCCCCTCCCATTCTATAAGGTTTTTTCCAACATAAATTTTCTCCACTCCGGCATCTGACTAAGTGGGACTTTGGCCACAAAAGCTCAGGCAAATAATAAATGTATTAGTCCTTAAAAGTGCCACAGGACTCTCTGCTCTTCAATTCCTTTTGCTGACAAGAAAGAAATCAAGATCTGAACTAAGAACTTCTAGCAGGAAACAAATAATTCAAAGAGACTGGTATATTGCTGTAATACTCTGTGATTAATAAAAGCTTTCATTAACTAAATCAATGTTAAAATGCACGTAATACAGTTGTGTAGATTCAGGTCTGCAGATTGTGCTATTGCACACACTCACACAAAGTTGCTATTTTGTGAGTTTACTTTGCTTTACCTCCTGTGGTGAGACTGGAGCCTTAGTACTGTGCAGCTACATACCAGGTATGAAAATTAATCTAAAATTTACATGGGACTCAACTGTATTTTTATTTTCAATATTACAGTATGCTGGGTATAAATATTTATAGGAAAATCCTTTCCCACTTATTTCTAAATGTTGAAAATGAAGTCTCAAGCCCTGAAACATTTCATTGTGAAAACTACTCTATACACTTTATTGCACTGATTCAAAAACTCTCTCAGCTGCTCTGAAACTGCTACTGTAACCACAGTCCCAATCAGCCCAAAGAATGGGAAAGGAGCAGAGTAATTCAGTGTTGGGGTTGCCAATAGAGGCCTCGAAGTGTGTTCTCTCTTAGGGAGGAGATGTTTCACTCTTGTGTGCCCCCAACAAATCCTGCCCCTGCTATTTATAGTGGAATTGTATTGTTTCTGTACAGAACAGGGAAAAGAAGACTGTACAATAATTATTATTTGTAAAAGAAATGGCCCAATTAAGTTCTTATTCTATCAAAGTCAAAGACACACTTCAATTAGTGAGGAACTGGTCTGTGGTATTTTAAAGTGTTTTTGGTAAAACTGAGCTAAGTTTGATATAGTGACTGTTCTGGTGTTCCAGAAACATCATCAAAAACAGAACACAAAGTTCTTATCTTTGCCAGATGTGGTAAAGAAACAAAAGTATTTTCTTTACAGTGTCAGTTCTTTTCAAGATATAGTTAACTGGTGCTTTAATGCTCATTAGACTGAAGGTTGACCGAGGAACCACCTCATGAAAATAGTCACTGTTATAAGGGATGAATATAGATGGTTTTGGAATTTCTGTCACATAACACAGACACAAAAACCCAACAAAAACCTTTTTGGAAGACAAATTAACTTACCAACTAGGCATTGTCTTGAGGGAACCATTGTTGGCTGTGACATCAGCAGAGACGTTTGCAGGATGTAAACCTCCTGGTTGGTATGTGGGGTATGTGGTAACCACACTTGTGATCACATCATTAGTGTCAGTGTGTGACGTGTATTTATCCTTTATTAGAGCCCTCTGTTTTTGTAATATTTTCTTTGTGAAAAATAAGTACAGAGACAAGACGAGTACAACCAATGGTGCCAATTATAGCTGGAAAACCAGCCAAGTTGAAAAATTCTTCTTTTGCAATCCCTTGCTGGTTGAAAAATCACAGGAAGCTGAAGACATGTACACATAAAATAAAGATCAGTAACAAATATGGCATTAGGCAAGGGAAAAAGTTTTCCTGGGTCAGTATCAAGAATGGGGCATGATGCTCATTGACTGATAAAAACCAGAACTAATTTCTGCTGTTTGATTGGATGACCGAAGCTTTACCAACAGAGACAAGCACTTCCAAAGCATGTATTTCACTGTGAATGCCTCGGTTTACATGACAAACAGCTATTCTGAATTCACTGCTGTGGAGAAACATCTAATTTGCAATTTTTTTTCCCAGGATATTGTGAAGAGAAACTGAATGCATGTTCATCACTACTATGCACTATTCACTGAATTCTAGTAGGATTACAGTGTATTTTTATTACTTATCAAACATATGTAATTCCTCTGATTTCTGCACCAGCACATTAATGCTGTCTTTGGGCAAAATTTTGTCCTCACACGAGTGCACAGAGCCTTGAAATAAGACACTGAGAGCCATGTGTATCTATCCAAAAACAGAATTTGGCCATATGACAGCAAGTTTACCACTAGCTTAAAGATATCTTGGAATTCACAATCAAGTTTTGCTAGTACAGTAGTAGCAACAATTTGACTATTTTGTAGCCTTAAGAATTACACCTAGGCACAAGGAAGGAAGGAATTTTACGTGTGCGAAGCAAAAGATTATAAAGTCTTTCTTTGCCAAAGCTGCTCAATAGAAAGGGTTCTCTTGTGATGTAGAGGGGCTGAGAACACTCCAGGGTAGTTTTAGGGAGCATATTTGATGCTGCCACAAATTAAGGAGTAGCAGCATTTCCTAGAATGAAACAGTGTGTCAGGATCTGTGCATAATATTTTATGTTACTTTGCTAAAACACCCCTGGTGTTTCAGTGGCTGACCCTCATTTGACCACAGACACTCCAATTATGTCGAGTAGTTCAGTAGTTTTCTGAGGACAAATATTCACTAAGATTAAAAAAGCAAACTGGTTTTCACTTCTAATCTGTAATAGGATTTAAATACCTTCTATTTTGGAATTTAAAGTGGCTGCTTTCATTGATAGGGCAGATACTCCTGTGGTCAATATGCTGTTTATAAGTAATGACTCTTTGTTAAAAAATAGAAAAGAGAATAAATACTAACAAGGGAAAGAACAGAAAGTTATTTGTAAGAAAGAGAAGATATTAGGGACTTACTCAAAAGTTGCCTATATGAAATATAATCACATTTCTAAAGCACCCAGTCATAGTCTTATGTTGAAACAATGTGGAGGGATAGGATACTTGGTTCTTAGAGATCTTTTGGTGTAAAACTTTTAACAACAGTTCTGAAGAGTATTTGAGGGAAGATCAAGATATGGTTTTGTCAGGTAAGAGATGTCACTAACAGAGACATTATTAAAAAAAGAGCTCCTGTTGAAAGTATATTTCCTGCTAAATTAAATCCAGTGAACACCCAAAAGAGTAGTTCACTTTAGTTGCAAAGGCCCATACCCTTCAAAAGCCTGCACACATTGTAGTACATTTCAGAAGAGTAGTTTCTCCATTTGCATCTGACAAATTGTTCTGCATTAAGCTGAGTAACTGCACCTTTATGTACCCAAGTGCAGATACAAACCATCTAATTATAGTCAAAAATATTTCAATTTCCCCTGCATTTTTCCTTCTGCAAGCACAAGAAAGATAGCACAAGATGTTTAACTGATTTTTTTCTGGTAAACTTCCTCTTTTGCAGTGGTTCCCAACCTTTTCTCTGCTGTGGTGCACCTTGATACCTTCAAATGTTTTGAGGCACACCACTCTTAAAAACTCATGAATATTCAGATTAATAAATTACTTATGAATATTCACAAACCATGGCACAGGATTTGGAAATGCTGCTACGTACGGTAGTAGGTGTAGCAGAGCAGATGCGGCAAAACATGGGAGATCAGGAGTCATGTGAAGTGGCAGGAGTGAGTGTGGGGAGCACAGCAGGGCAGGGGTGGCCAAAGAGGACAAGGGCAGCCATGTGGGAACAGCACAAGGGTGGCAAGAGAGGAGAGAGGAAGGGAGAACAAGAGTGGCTTTGTAGAGGGGCAGGGGGGAACCTGGGGAGTGGGAAGGTAGGGCAGGGGAGCATGGCGCAGCACCCACTTTCCCCTTCTCCACAGTGGGTCCCTGCCACCCAGGGCAAATCCTCACTCCACTGCTGCTCCCTCCCACACCAGTGGGTCCTGTCCTCCCTTCCTCCAGTGCCCTGCTGCCTGTGATGGACCCTCCCATCACTGCAGCGGCAGAACTAGGCCTCCAGCCCCCAGCTACACCCCCTCCCACACACAGCCACCCCACCACCCCAGCTACACATCCATTCCTACTTACCTCTGCTACACACACACACACCAGCCACACAACCCCCAGCAACTCCCCCCCAAAGCCCTTACCTGGGCTGTTTGCAGGCTGGCTGACAGGAGCTGCTCTGCCCTGCAGGGAGGGATTTACACACTCCTGGCCTCCCACCCCTCTTTGCTAGCTGGGCTTAAGGTGGAGCGGGGTTTAAGGTGGAACCACTGGAACACTGTGTTCCAGATGCTCCTGCTATTCTTAGGGAGACCCCTGGAACTCTGCCTTCCAGTGCCTTTCTCTGTTTTGCCTAAAAATAGGGAGACCCCTGAACTGTGTTCTGGTGCCTTCCCCCTTATTTTAACCCTGCCTTTTCCCAGCCCTGGATAGTCCACATTGGTGGGCTGAGCAGGGAGGGAACTTTAACTCCAGCTCTTGGGGATGCTCACGGCACACGTTGGGTGTTGCCGTAGCACACTGGTTGGGAACCACTGAGCTATTGTATAATGCTGTGCACAATGAAGACAGTATATAAATGATGAAAAATAATGAAAGCCGTAGTTAGTCTGTGTTCAAATGAATATGCTAGACAGAGGTTGACACATACAATCACTCACTGGACAAAAAATTATATAAAGGAACTGTGTATTTTCTGTACATGACTGTCTTTGAAGACTTACACATTGACTATGTCCACACGTTGCTTTTAAATTGAAACAACGACCGTCGATTTGATTTAAAAGAAAAAGTCATGTCCGAACAACGTTTCGTTATTTTGAAATCACAAACCCCTCATTTTGAAACAATGAACCTTATTTAGAAAGCGTAAAACCTAGGAAGAAATTGAAATAGCCGTTAAATCAAAATGGTTGTTTTGAAATAACGCCGTTCAGCTGTGTTATTTCAAAATAACCACTGTTTCAACTTAACACTTTTGCCCTTCTCCTTCCAAGGGTGCCTTCCTTTTTCTGTATAGTAGGTGGGGGCATGGCCCTTTTAGGGAGCCATCTTGCCACACCTCCCATGGTGCCCCTCTCCTGAATCAAAATAGCAAGTACTGTGTCTGGACTTGCTATTTCGATTTGGTGTTTTTGTTTAATTTATGTTAAATCAATGTAATGCTTTATTTTGAATGAATTTAAATTGAATTAACCCTGTACGTGTGGACATAGCCATTAGGTATGTACAAGCAAGGATTTGCAAAGATTTTGTGTTGCTGTTGCTCCAGTTAATGAGCATGGGATAATGTACAGTTTTCTTTCAAGTCCTTTTCATAATGAACCAAAATATTTCCCTTTCACTTAGTCAACACATCTGATTAGTAGTACTATAATACCAGTTCCTCTGGAAATAATCTACCTGTAATACTAATGAATATCTAAAAGAGGGAATGTAACATGATTTTGTTTCCACTTACTCTGTGTGTACAAACTCCTACTACAGCGATGGAGGGTACAATAAGTGATGACAATCTTACATATTAACAGTCAAAACAGCAATGATATGTCAAAAATATTAAGCAAGACTTACAATGTAACATGTAAAGTACAGACGATAGCTAACACTAAGAAGTTATACTACCTAGAAGGTATAATAGGAAGTAAATAAAAGTACTATAAAGTGAAACAAATATTTAGAGTCTGTTAAACATTTTGGCTTAATTTTTGAGAAATGCTGAGAAAGATGAAACTGCTAGCAACAACTACTTGGAACCTGCTTTAAATATTTAATGCAAGACCAAGATGAAAGAAAAATATCACCTTGCAGGTGGCAAACACAATTCTGACATTGTAGAATCTGTTCTGTACCATTTGCGTAAGTATTATTAATATCAAATAGGAACTTACTTCTTGAGCCAACTAACCAAATAATATGATCTAAGGAATGCAAAATTTCATATCACTACAAAACCAGTGACACAATATAAACCAGTTGTAAAACTGATACAAATCTAATTTTTATTGCATTCTCTTATTTGCCAGCCACAGAGACAAGAATAATGGAACACAATGTGCATGGTATATTTAACACCAAATCATATTATAAAACTGGCACAGTTTTAATTTCTTCACAGTTTGGGGGATACATAAATCCAATTCCTTCTAATACCCCAAATAATGCTTTTCATTACTCTCTAATTAGCTGTCCTATTTTGAGAAATATTTTCTATAGCAAAGTAAATTTGCATACTTAGAATGAACCATATTAGAGGATAAATCATTAGTTTACTATTGGAGGTTATAGAGCAGGGGTTAGATATATGTAGTTTAGAAGCAAGACTGTGGAATTCTAGTAGGTTGAACAATTTTTGAAACTTTCAACTGTAAAATGACATTCCTTGAAGTTAGGTTAAAAGAAGCTTTATAATCCTTAACAGGAGCTCGTGCAAATGTTGAAGAGCTCCTTCCACCAAAAAAATAAAGAAACCTGCACTCTGCCCAAAATGTAATTTCTTCTCCTCAGAGCAGATTTACTTCAAACAAATGCTGGAAAGAAAAAATATATCAAGCCTGACCAACTGGTAGAATAAGCTAAAAGGATTTTAATTTTTTTTAAATTTTCTCTACTCATCTTAGATCTTTTAAATGGGGTTTCAAACATAATAATAAAATAGCCAAAAGGTTATTACATTTTAAAATTTAGAATACTACATAACCATCATGCAGCCTGCTTCCTAAATGAGACTCAATGAGTTCTCCAGTGCAGCCTTGTATGTTTTTTAATGTAAACATGTGGGGCACATGAGACTACAGGTTCTGTCACACACTGATCAGGAGGGAACATTGCATGAAGTTTCTGATGTCACTTTCAGCCCTCCATTTCTACAACTGTATGACAGGGCCTGTAGTTAGCACAGAAGATACACTAAAAATCAGCTGATCAAGCATTGCTTTACTTCATGTTAACTGGAGGCCGAGCTGATCTGCAAAGCCTTGAGCATTTTTCTTGAGTGGCATCCAGAACTCTGAATTCTTGTGTATGTCAATGGGACCTGGGTGCCACTCGACCTCTCTCATGTGGTGCTCAGCAGCTTGGAGTTGAGCCCCTAACTGCTTCTGCCAGCTTTTAGCAAGTTGCAAATATGACCTCTGCAAGGCAAAGTTTGACCATCACTTCTACATTAAAAATGTTAGGATTTTGAATT
The DNA here is from genome assembly GCA_007922195.1 of Podocnemis expansa. Classification (NCBI taxonomy): domain Eukaryota; kingdom Metazoa; phylum Chordata; order Testudines; family Podocnemididae; genus Podocnemis; species Podocnemis expansa. The sequence goes on from ML681992.1 coordinate 41,056,028, forward strand.
TCTTTCTAATAATTACTTAGCCCTTTCCTTGAACTAAAAACACAGCAGTTCCCCATGTTAGGAACCGAGCTGATGTTCACAAACCACTAAACTTAAGTGAATGGCTCAAACTTTAGATAAAATTTATAACAAATAAAAAAAATCATCTACCTAACATGGAATTGAACTAAAAAAGAAATCAATATGCCTTTAAAACTATTAAACCTCTTAAGAACCGAGGGTCCATTTACCAGGTGCTATTGTTGGTCATGCCTGTTTTGCAGACTGGTTTAATATGCAGCTTTTTCAAATAAAAAATCAGCATCAATCTGAAGTATACTGTACAGTACTGATGTGTGCAAAGTCCATGCATTTAAATTTCTTTGTATGATAATTTATGTTGATCATATCTTCAGACTGAGCTTTTAGCATACTCACCCCTAACAAGAAGTTCTGCCTCATCTGATACACTGTCTGCTGTGGTTTGTACCCTGCAGCCATATCTCCCAGCATGCATCAGAAGGATGTTCCTGATCATTAAATCTGCAGAGGATGCTTGCTGAAAGAGGGATGAAGTGCCAGTTTAAAATGTTGCAAATCTGCCCCATTCACAGTGATTTGTGGGGGCACTTTGCATATTGTGGCAAAGTGTCCTTTGCAGGTTTTACAGTTCACATTAAAATAATTTTCAGAACACAAGCACCTTGTTTTAAGGAATACAGGGAAAAGTACTTTTAATAAAATCATCAACAGAGATTGAAAGGTCATATTTCTTGTTTCTAATATACTTCATAAATAATCCTGTGTTAGTTAGGAAATAATTACCCACCTTGCAAGCATGCACAGACAAAAGCTTTCCAAATGGACAATAAATAGCATTTTTTTAAATCTAAAACAAACAGTTTGTGTGCAATCATGAGTTTTAAAAAGAATCCTGTAGTGGGAGATGAAAGATGACTAATGAAATCAGAAAGGTGAATGGAATTACTCTGTGAGGAGATCCCATTTCTGTGGCCAGAGCAGTGGTATTAACTGCAGTTATTGGTTCTTTTGGAAGGAGACCAAGTTAGCTAGAAAAGTTAGTGATGATTAATATTTAGGTGAGTAGGAGAAAACTAACAAAAACTTAAATAAAAAATGCAACAGATTGCCTGTCCCTCCCTCCCACCCCTTAGAATTTGTATTGCCTTCAAACTGAAGCATTGATTCTTCTGATGTCAGTAAATAAGGAATATTGAATAAACCACACTAAACCACAGCCACATCCAAAGCCTGTTCAGGTAAAAAGATGTTGTTTCATCAGATTCAATGGCTTTAGAGATCAGGCTCATGCACATTACTGAGCTAATACTGTTTCTTTCCCCTCAACTGAGGAAAGAGATATTTCTCTTTGGATGAATGTCACCCACATCCAGGAAGCCAGCAAACCATTTAAATCTCATTTTTCACCTGTTCTTAAAGAACACGCATATGTGACTAGCACTTGTTTACAAGAGTTCTGCTGCATTTATTTTAGATTATGACTTCCGAACTCTGTTCCAGCTAGGTTACCATTTTTAGTCAGCTAAGAATTATCCAGTGTAAGTGGAGAATTGTGGTATTCTAATATTAGTAGTGTGGTCCCAAATTTCTCTGTATCAATAAAAATGACCTTCCATTTTATAATGCCTTTCCTCTAAACAGGGCTTTGCAAACTTTACTGCATGTACAAACTTTTCAGCAAGATTTGGCCCGATGCTAAGAGCCAGCTGAGTGGCTATATACCTCTTAAATTCAATAGTGAATGCTTAGAGGGGACGTTACTGGTGCAGAAACCTCATGCTTGTCTTCTCCTAAGAGGTGCTGAGTGCTCTAAATTACCACTGTTGTGAACGGCAGGGGGGATGTCACTGAGAATGAAGTCTATTTTGAATGTGCAAAGGGGATGTTAGTTTGTGTTGAGTATAATAATGAATTTCTTCTCTAAGCCTAGTCTACACATAGTGTTTATACTAATTTCATTATTCCAGTTAGTGATATGATTTTCTATAGCAATAGTTTAATTGATACCACCCCTACCATGGATGCAGTATATATTTTACAACTAGTATATAATAGAAGAGTTAACACACAGCAATTTTTGTGTGTACACTAGACAATGGTAATGTAGAACCATAATACAGCCTCTTCTGCTTTAGAGATGTTTAAAAAGGCAATGCTCCACAATACAACAAAATAACTGAGCCTTTTAAGAATACTATATCCGATCTGAATTACAGGCCAAAGTGATCAGCACTACGCAGGTATCAGAATTTCTGTTTCACAGGAAATTCCTGGTAGAGAATTTTGCTTTTGTTCCTAATCTGAACCTAACACCACATTTCCAAGAAATTAAAATATTTCATTTTGATAAAAATCTCAATGCTTTATTTTGAAACTGACTTTTTAAAATGTTATGTTATAAATTGTAATATAAAATAAAATGTCAAAATGAAGTAATTCTGAAGCAAAAATTGAAACACTGCATTCTGATAAAACACCTTTTCAGAATACCCTGTTTTAAATTTTTCCCAAAATTAAATTTAGTCAAAACTGATATGTCTATGAAAAGCTCAATGTTTATGAATTGGCAATTTACAATGGAAAACTGTTCCACTCTACAAGGAGTACACTCATGGAATCATATTTGATTCTCATAATCAAATCTGTGATTAAAAATCAATAGGGTTTCTAAAGTAGGTGCCCCAGAAGGTCTTATTTATGAGGCATTCATGTGCGTGTGGAATATAAATCAGATGCATACCCGGTGGAAAGTGTCACAAGCATTGCAAAATGTGCATGTGAAGCTTCCTCAGCACAACTTCAAGAAAGAAATAAAGTGTATTATCATTGTTAACTGGAAAGCGATCATATAAGGACTAAGCAGATATGAACAGAAGTGGCAAGAGATAGTTGTGGTTTTGTTAGAGTGACCAGCTTCCTGATTTCTGAAAACTGGACACCCCTGCTCCACTCCCTCTTAACCCTCCCCCCCAATTTGTTTCTCTCTCCCCCATCCCCTGTTGCTTACCACTCCTTCCCCTTAAAACTAAGACTGGTATTTGATTCTTACCAGACAAGGTGTAACTGTTTTGAACATATTGAAAAGAAAAAGTTAAGACAGGCAGAAACCTGAGGCTGAAAACCCTCTTTCATCTGATTACTTCTTAGGTCATGTCTTCACCAGCATTTATGTGGGCAAAACATATTTATGTTGTCACTCAGTAGTTGCTCCCAGCAACACTGTTACTGCTGTTCATAGATATAGTTTTATTTTTTCAATGGGAGAGCTCTGTTCTGTTGACACAACGCTACTACAAGAGTGCTCAGTGCTGTGCCACTGTAAGCTTGTAAGTATAGACATGGTCTTACTCATGTCAGTGGTCTCATTGAAGGCAATTGAAAGTCAATTGGATTATTTGCAGGAACAAAGATTACTCTTGTAAGTAAATGTTCAGGATTGGGAACAAAAATTGTTCCTTTGGGGGAAAAAAACCAAAAGAAATGCTCCATTTTCCTCCACTGAAAAATAAGCAACTTTGTAAAAGCTTGTGATATGTGCTTTATTAAATATACTGGAATAGCACCAAAATTAGTCACAGGCATGGATGTGTTTGCAGACTGAGATCCATAATGATTTAGTTGCAGAAGAGAAATCTAAGGAAATATCCACCCTCCCCTCACCTATTCATTCTCTAGCCCTGAACCGTCAATAACTTCACAGTCAAGGGAATGCATTTGTCCCTTTTTCTATGTATTTCTTCTGTTATTTGCATTATTCTCATTTTCTAAAATATATTATGACAAGTTATCTACCTCAGGCCACAGCTTGGAAACCTTGGTGTGTCCTTCCTACTCCTCCTCCCTCATAGCAATTTCATTAATAAATCACTGTCTAAAATAAGCCAGGGTTTCTGATATAAATAAGAAGCAATTTTTCTGGCCTGTAAGTTTGTGTATTACAACTTGCATATAGATAAAAAATAATAATAGAAACACTCATATTATCTACCGTGCCTATGGAAAAAAATCAGGTTTCAGAAAAACTGAGAAGCAGCCTTCCCAAACTGAAAATCTTGTCGTACGTCTTTCCATATTGACTTTACACAGATGAAACTTCTAAAATGTCAGCAATAATCAACGTAAATATCCATTCTGCTTGCAGTGGCATTATGGGATAACACTTGTGATGTTCTCATTCTCCTTCTGAGTTTTTTCTTTATGCACAAAGTATCTTTTTTAAAAAAAGTAAACACATTTTTGACAGAATTTGAAATGCATCAGAAATAAATGTCTTTAAGGAGGTAAAGGTATTTCCTGTTCCTACGGTCTCTCCTCTTGGGTGAGTGTTTAGCTTGGATTTGGATTTTTCTTTTCCTGCCCCTGGTAGCCCTGTTTAGGTGGTTGGATGTCAGAGCATTATACAGGGGTATAACTATAATTCCTGGACTATGAAGTTTGCGAAATGTAGATGAAACACTACAGAAAGATTGTAAGCTTTTGATTGGAAAAATGCAGGCTAGTCTAACTATACAGAGAAGACCACACACACACACACACACACACACACACACACCACAATCACAGAAACCCAACCCAAATACACACATAGCAAAATCTAATTCAAATATAAGTACCTCACAACTCAAAAGACACAACACAAATCATATGCAAAATACAAACACACAACCCCAATACAAAATACCCACAAAACTGTACGCAAAATATACACACAATGCAACCACACAAAGCACAGTCCAAAATACACTTTCTAATACACACACACATCACCATGCAAGTACATGGCACAGCACCAAGGCTATGTCTACATCCAACTGCTTACTTTGGACATGCTTAGTCCAAAGTAAGCTGTTTGGACTTAGTTCAAACTAACCGCGGGTTAGTTCTAACTAACTGGAACTTTTTAGTTTGAATTAACTGCATTTCTTTAGTTTGAACTAAAAAAAAAAAAAATGCAGTTAGTTTGAACTAACCTCTTAGTTTGAACTTATTTAGTTCGAACTAGGACAGCTACATTGTGCTAGTTCAAACTAAAATTTGAAATAAGTTCTAAGTAAGTGGTTAGTTCAAACTAATTGTTCAAAATAAAAAATTTTTTAGTTTAAACAAGGCCAAGTCTAGTGTAGACAGGGATCAAAATAGTCCTGATTAAGCCTCCTTAACCTTGACTAATTTGCTAGTGTAGACATAGCCCAAGACACAGGCCTAGCCTTGCATTCCTGCCCCACAGGCTCAGTCTCTGTGTCAGCTGTACTCTGTACATTCTTTTTTTTCCCTTTAGTACGTTAACAGTCCATCGTTTGACAGAGAAGGTTAAGCACTCATAGGACAACGGATTAAAATTTAGGAATTTCTGCCTTCTGATCCCATGTTCAATTCAAACTGATTCTCCCTGTGTGGGTTCTTATACAGACTCCCATTTTCTCCATGTTACCTAATCAACAACCAAGAGCTCAAGTTCAATGATGATGGTATCTGCTCTTCAGTTATGCAACACCTGAGCATGGATGAACCCATTAGTCGGTTTTTATTGTATTGGATTGTTCTATTCTTCATGCTCTGGATTCAGAGAGGATCACAAGGCATGGCTAGAAAGAAAATCCCTCATCTTTAATATTGTAGAATTGGTTATTATGATTATTTGTATGATGCTAGCTCCTAAGAATATCCAAAAAAGGGATCACTGCTAGGCACAGTACAGACTCACAAGAAGGATGACAATTCTTCTTCCCAGACAGTTAAACTACCTGTCAGAAAGGATGCAGTAGGTAGATGAAACAGGCAAAAGCGCTGTGACAATGCATCTCTTTTCTAACCAATTCCAAACAAGAATGATTTGCAGACACCAACAGCAGAGGCAAGCTTTAAAATTTAGGAATTAAAATTCAGGTAGGAATTTAAAATAGGAAAAGGTAATTTTGGCAGGGTTTCTCCTCTCTGGATGGAGCAGGAAGGGAGAAAATGTGGAACTGTTACTTGATGAGAAAGGGGGTGGGTTGGTGACTGAGGCTGCCAGAGTGAATGGCACAATAAAATGGCAGACCTAATCACAAAAGTTATGGTGGTATTTTGCCTTCAGAAGTATTTAGGACCTGATACTGCTGGAGATAGGATATTGGAATACACAGGATTTCTGTATTGTACTTGCACGGAATTTCTGCTGTTCCAGAAATTTTCTCAAATTCAAATCCTTGCTAGAAGATTTGAGTATTTGGCAAAATGAGAACATAAAAGAGATGCACATTATTTCATTTCTGTAAGAATTGACTTGGGGATACTTTTTTTTTAAAAAAAAAAAACTTTTCTGGCACAACAGGGCTTATTAGCCATGAAACATGGATTATTCAAGAAGATCAATTTTCAGATACAAAAATTTTAGGTATTTTAAGGATAAGCTCAAAATCAGTTCACTTTTCCCATCTCTTCTTTGAGGATAATCTACATGTAATATGGGCTTTCTTGTGAAGGGGGAAAAAAGGCATTACATATAGCAACTGTCTGGTTTCATGGCTTAGGATCTCTCTCAAAATCTTCATTGTCACTGTAACTGCTACAGCGTTCATGACTACATGAATCCCAATATTCTCACCAGGAAAATAATATTCATTTAATCTGCATATCTCCATAAAAAGATGAACTGACAGCAAATGGAATTGCTATAAATGAGGAAGAACAATAAAACAGAATGGATCCCCATGAAATGTTCACATTTATTGAAGAATAACGGTACGTGCAGCTAGCATTACTTATTCCAAAGGGGTAGCTGGGTTGGTCTAGTTCAATGAAACAAACAAGGACTTTTAAAAGTCTTTTAAATACTACCAGGATCCTTCTTTGTTTCACATTACTTAGAATGTGTAAAGGGAAGAAAATTAAACTTGATTGTTCTTGATGTAAATTTATGTGTGTTTAGAAATTAGGGGCCTGACCATGGGAGGTGCTGAATAGCTGCAAATCATACTGTAACCCAGGGAAGTTAGGCTATAGAACATCATAGAGAATTGGGCAAGCTCACTTCCTAATTATATAAAAGGCTCTAGAAACATTTCCTTCCTATGCATGTCAAAAATTCTAGGTTCCAAAAGGGTAGCTATGTTAGACTAGTTCAGCAAAACAAGCAAGGAGTCCAGTGGCACTTAAAGACTCACAAATCTATTTAATGCATGAGCTTTTGTGGGAGAAAATCCCACTTTGTGATGAAGTGATTTAAGTACCACCGGACTCCATGCTTTTCTTGCAGAAATTCTAGGATGCCTTATAACATAACAGTATATCTGTAAATGCCAGCTGGTCCCTTGGGTTTACATTTCTGGATGACAGTACAGGTGTGTTTTGGGGGATTTGGCACATAGGAAGTCCTATTTTTATACAAGGTTTAGGGTTTTGAAACCTTGAAACATAACCAAGAAATAAAGTTTTCATAAAGCAGCTGGTGAGGATGAAGATCATGATTCACTGGTGCATGAGGGCTGCTTTGTGCCGCTCCAATTGTGCAAAGCTGACCCGACCCATCTTAGCTGGGTACTAAAAATTCCCCCATTACAGGTGAAGAGTTGTAAGTAGTTTAGAGTTGCTACTGAGAGCAGCTACATTATCCTACTTCTGGCTTCTGGTGTCAAGGTCCCCTTAGACCTGGCTCTTCTCTGAGGATTGATGTCAACTGGCATTTATTTGTCAGTTTGCCTTTATTTACACCAAAGACTAACCTGGTGCCCAAACTTCCCCATGATAGTTGGAAGGGAGGGTTGGTGGAAAGACGAGGCTAAAGGCTGGCAAGAAAGTCACCTTTGCACACCGCCCCTTTGGATTTCTGATGAATACTTCTGAAGAACTGATGCCAAAGAGAGTAAGGGTAGGATTTTCAAAAGCACTCAGAGTTGAATTAACTACTTCCCCCTGAAGCCAGTGGCAAAACTCCAGTACACTTCAGTAGGAGCAGAGATATAGAACAAAACAGTTAGCATTTGGAAAATCAGCTCCGTAAGATTGATCAGTTGTAGTTGAAAAGGTGAATGAATTCGTTCACTGTAAATGGTAATTGAAGTAGACTCCATTTGTATGGGCCTTATCTTCGCCAGTACTGAAGACACCTTTTATAATGAAGGTATGGCTGGCTTGAACCAAACCTAGGTTAGAGGGCTGCCTTGCTGGTTTGGATGCTTGCTAAGGCCTTTAGGGGAATTGTACAAAATCTTGTGTTTGCAGATAAGGAGAAAACAAGGACAAAAAGGAATAAAGGGTTTATCTAACATATTGGGACTGGTTAGTTTAATCTTATTTAAATCCTGATTACTTATTTTCTCTATTTACTAGAAGCTTTTAACAAGTCTTAGGAGCCTCTGTAACTGTAAGACTGAGCTGGAGTTCACAAGATTAGACCAGACCCACAACCTCAGAAAAAGGACTGCAGAACAGAAATTCCACACTGGGAATGTCGTAGGTAGGGTTTCTTTCTGAAGATCTTGGAAAAGGAATGAGTCTGTTGAGGGTGACAGAGAAAAAGTTTAGCATAGTGAGGCTAAGAATTATTGAAACTGAACCACCAGCAACTTCATTTCAGTTTGCTGAAAAGATTGAGACTGTACAAATTTTCCAAAGTCGTTTGGATTACTCTTAATAAAAGCCCAGTATAGTCTCACTTCAGGTGTCTATGTATTAAATGTGAGATAAGTATTCAGATTTAGAAATCTTTTAAAAGACAATGATCTCTTAGTAGAAGTGCAGGAAAAATTCCCATACAGTAGCTATTTAAAGCAAATAAAGCCAGAATCCCTGTCTTCTCCTTTTTGACTTCTGTTGCTAAAATTGATCTAATATTTCAGTACGTTCAGAGGCTTGTTTTCCCTGCGGGTAGGATAAAAGGAAGTTGGTTGCAATGAAGCAAGAAGTGTCAAAAGGGTTCAAAACTCAGCCAGCATGACTTAGAATTGCCCAAGGTACCTGTCAATACATACACCTAATGTTCTTACAAGCTCAAATGAGTGGTGTCAGTAAATTGCCCATTTTTTTGTGTATTCTCTTCTCAATGAAGCAAATCCTGGTTCAGTTAATCTATGGAAAGACTGTATGCTATGGCTTAGTTCTTCAGTCATAGTGTCAGTGGACGTTCTTCAGGAAAAGAAGCAAGGAGTCTTGTGGCACTTAAAGACTAACAGATTTATTTATCACATGAGCTTTCATGGGAGAAAATCATCTGATGAAGTGGGATTTTCTCCCATGAAAGCTCATGCGATAAATAAATCTGTTAGTCATTAAGGAACTAGACTGACATGGCTGACCCTTTGGAAATTCTCCAGGAATTACATCATTACAATAAAAATGATTTTTGTTTTTTAAAAAATATATATCTGCATTGCTTTGAATTCTGAAGGTCAGCTAGTCATGTGTTGCATCTGGTATCTGAAATGTTTATAGCAACTCAAAATACAAGCTAAGACCCACAGAACATGAACCACGTATTCTGTGCTATGACCGGGATCCCAAAGGAGACTAAGGAAATTAGGTGCCCAATTCCTAATGGATTTTAAACAGAGTTGGATGTCTAATCTACTTTGCAACCTCCCTTCCCCATCTGAATTCACAGGGTCCCCATTAAACAACAAATAATCCTAGGGTGGCCTATAATGCCATCTGTCAAGAATATTGGTTCTTTCTTCTAGAGCAAATCAACTATTCTATGTTGTTTACATTGTGTTCCAAGGTATCTCATTTACTAGTGTACAGGTGGCCCCATTATTCACAACTGCCATATCAATCCACTGCTTTATCTGTTCCAGTACTGCAACTTATCTTAGGCTACAGTTGTGCTCGTTACCCTTCTAATTAGCTTTACCAATTGGCTGCTGCTTGGGATAATTTTTCACATGCTGTGGTGCTATCTATGAATAACATTACCTGCTGCCTTACATGCAATGACCTAATTTCAGAGGTGAGTAAAAGCTCATATCATCTTCACCTTCTGAACACATAAATTATTCTGTTCTTTTTAGAGGTTTTTACCACTCCCACAACATGGTATCAGACTGACTTATGGAGTTAAAAATCTTGCAGAATTTATGATAATAAATTAAAATTTCCTTTCCATTCATTATCCATGTTTGGACAATTATGTGATTTCTTTTCTTTTTATTTCATAAAAGACTAAAAGTTATGAGTTGCTTTGCAGTAAAGTAACTTTTATTCATGAATCTTAACGCACAGAGGTTTTTACTCATTCTTCCTGTGAGAGTCAGTTTCAACATCATGAGCAGTTGCTAGGAAACCTCCCTAAGAATCTGTCCTTCTAATCAGTGATTTTCACCTCCACACTCTAATGGCTCATCTGTTTAACCACTTTTTACAGGCTCTTTCCAATTTCACACTTGCATCAGAAACAGAGATGATAGTTTCATTACATTGTTCTTTTCTAGTCCTTGTTCAGTAGGTTGTCTGAACCCTAAGGTTTGTTTCACTTACATCTAGGCCTGCCAGAGAGTAGCCAAACAGTTGGTATGGCATAACTGAATTCACTGCATATTTCTCAGTGTGGAGGTACATTAGGAAATAAAGAGGAATATGGGAAGCTTGCGTAATGCCCTCCATTTTGTTTAAAATATGTCTGCTATTCATCTGCTTTCACTCTCCAAGATGACTGTAACACTTTCTTTCCAGCAAAACATGCTTTAACCACATCCCACTTTTAGTTGTGTGAAAAAGAAATAATACGGCAGAAGAGATCAATACATTAACAGGCATAAAAAAATGACGTGACAACTATCAGGTCTTAGTCTATGGGTTAGTCTAGGTCAGTGTTTCAACTTTTAGTGGACCAGGCAACACCTAAAGGTATTAACTGCTTTATACAGAACACCTGGTGAAAACTTTCTCCAAAAAGCTGGTATATACTGGCTGTAACATTTGTAATATCTGAGCACTACACATCCCTGCAAAAATGATTCAGGAAACCAAACTAAATATATATGGGTTTATTTCTAAAAAAGTAGATACATAATGATTATGCACACAACTTAAAACTGGAAGTGCTATTACTCAAGTTTTCATGGGAATTTTGGTCCTGCACATTCAAACAAAGTTCATTTATTCTTGGAGTAAGGTTCATCAAAGAAAGTCTTACCGTGGAAGTTACGTCTAAGTGATTTCAATGATGGTGGTAACAGCACCAGGAAATTAAAAATGCCTCAGCCACAGCAAAGAAGCAAGGCGGTGGTGGATTCCAGTGTGAACCTGGAAGCTTTGCTGCAGCTGGGACAGTTTAAAACTCCCAGACACATCTTGGCTTGCAGCATTGCTCCTTCCCAAACCCCTACTCTGCCTCTCTCCACAACAGAGTGGGGTCGGGGTGGGTCACAGAACACCTTCACTGTGCATGCAGAGCACCGGTATTCCACGGAAAACCAGTTGAGAAACATTTGGGTTAGGAAACCTGCATGTCTGGAAGTGTTGCCCACCACCTATACCTAATAATCATGACAGAATTTGATGCTGTTCCTTGCCAAGAAGCTGCCGGTAATTTGCATGTTTATCCTGAATGCTGTTTCTGTCAGACTTTGCCTATAACTTACTTTGTCTAAAATCTGTGTAGAATGCTTCACCTCTGTTTCAGTTCACATACAATTGAAATGTCTGGTAAAGGCATCTCTTACTAACAAAACCAAACCAAACACAACCCATACCTTTCCTTTTCTTCATAACTATATATGGTCACTGGACTTGTGGAGTCACTGTAAAAATTTTTTCTTTCATTCTGTACTGCGTGTGTCACCCATCTAGTTCTCTGGGTACAGTAAAAATAAAAAAACAAAGAACAACTCCCCAGCGTAATTCACTACAACAGTAGACCACTGTAAGCATTCACAGCTCTCAACCCACCTGCAGGGTGCCTCCTAGTGGTGTTATTGGGGAATTAACTCAAGTGGTCCCCCTGCTGGTGGTCTGTGCTCCACCTCTTTGCCATGCTGATTCCTGTTTTGAGTCCTTTCTTGGGACCTTAGCCCTCTGTCTAAGCCCATCAGTCCACCCCTTCTGCAGTACACTCTGGCTGGCCTCCCTTCTGGCAACTAATTAAAAGTCAATTGACTGTCAGCCTGTGCCTCTCTTGGCACACTGGGAGGGAATGTGGTGGGACCCAGGCCTGCCCAGTTCTTTGGGGCCTGGCCCAGGGACCCTAAACAACTTGTCCGAGGCCTTCTGCCTCCCCAGTTACTCCATGACTGGCAGCTCCTAGAGGCACTTTCCCTGCAGCCCCTAGTTGCTCACAGTTTCTCAACTGGCCAGAGTCTAGCCACCGTCCGCTCCTGGCTCCCTACCTGTGACTGCTGCTCTAGCCATTGCCGCAGTCTGCTCCCTTCAGGACACATGGTACTGGTCAGCTCTCAGTGTAGAACACACATTCTGAGCTCTCCGGTGTGCTGACTTCTAAAGCCAACTGCTAGAGAGAAGACCTTCTCCCTCCAGCTTCCTAAGCAGACTGCCCACGCTAACTGCTGCTCCTTCTATATACTGGGCAGCTTGCCACTGATTGGTTAAGTAACCCAACCACCCTATTGGCTGCCGCTACCAGCTCTCTTTTTAACTCATTATGTGCCAAAGCAGGGAAACAACCCCATTACACCTATAAAGGATTACTCTATGCCTTCCCAACAACAGACTACTTCTGCTCCCAGGAACACTTCCCATCCTGGCACCTCCTCAATCACTGCCACCTCCCAATTATCTTTTCCTTCTTTAGGGAAAACTTGTGAAAGAGTTGGGTCTCCTGATGCCTTGAAGTCATCCAGCTGAGGCTTGGCAAAAGCAAGTCCCAAGGCAAGGACCCAACACCAAAAATATTCTGGTGCCAGCCTCTTTCCTCCACTCAGACCATAAGGGAGTTTTTAGCTCAAGCATTTCAGATGACCTCAACTACCGTACATGGGACAGGGAGTTTTTCCAAATACCTGGAATCATGGGGGTTGTTGCTGCTGGGCTCACAGGGCATGGGCCCTGCATCACGCTGGCCATGCGCTAGATCAGGGGTGGCCAAACTTATGGAACTCAAGAGCCACACAAGTTGATTATTAAAACTTCAAGAGCCGCACTGAGGCATACAGCCATCTACTTTTACCTACTAAATTGATTTGCTGACGTTCTTCCACGAGCCACACTTTTTCATTCAAGAGCCACACGCAGCTCCCCAGCCACAGTTTGGCCACGCCTGCCCTATATCCAGCTCTGCACCTGCTGTTGACCAGCAGCAGAAGGAGCCAGATCCAGGCTGGGCCAGCTGCTGCAACTGGCTGGCAGTGGCTGGGGCCAGACTGGAACCCGGAGTCAGATCTCATCCATGGGGTTGGGCAGAGGGCAGCAATGCTCCTGCCTGGAACCCAAACCATGTAAAAGCAACACTTGATGTTCCCTCAGAAATGGCCTGTAGCTCATGAAAAATTCCAGAGGGGGTAGCTGTGTTAGTCTGTGTACAGCAAAAACAATGAGGGTCCAGTGGCACCTTAAAGACTAACAGATTTCTTTGGGCAGAATGAAAGCTTATGGCCAAAGAAATCTGTTACTCTTTAAGGTGCCACAAGAGTTGCATTGTTCTTGCAATAGCTCATGCAGATCACAGAGAACAGGTGTAACATGCTCTTTGCTTGACACCCAGTTTAATAAGCAGAACACTGTATTTTGCACTAACTGCAATCTCTACAGTTTGAGAGACAGTACCCTGCACAATAGCAATCCATCATCAAGTAGACAAAGTCATGGGTAACCATTGAGAGCTATCCATCTGAAAGCAGGAGGTATGCACATTTTGCCTAATGCAAATGATAAAAGGAGCATTTGGCAGCTGGGTTAGCGTACACTCCATCTGACTGTTATGAAGTAGACATGGCTCATGGGAAATAGCCCCACATGAATGTGATAACATTGATTTAACTGATCATGAGCTTAAAGAACACTTGCATTAAAACCGGTTGTAAGTGGCCAGGGACTGACTGGAACCACAGCTGTAGATCAACAACTTTTATGACAGCCACAAACATTTCCAGATCCCTTACTGTGAACTTGCAGATTCTTGATGCTTGCCAATTGTTGTCTCTTTCTAACATTGACTGCAGTTAGAAATCAAAATGATCTGCTCTGTCTGCTGTAATTTTACCTAAAAGAGAGTGTTTGTGAGATTCAGATAGTCTGGGGGATGCATAAGACCAAATTTTCTTCCCACTGAAACCAATGGCAATGGTGCCTTGGAGTTCTGTGAGACAAAGATTTGGTGCTAAGCATGAAAAAATATCATCATACGGTGCTTTTCTGGCTTTGAGGTATTTGATTAGCAACCTAGCTTTTTTTAGAGTGAAGATTTTTTTAAAAGCACGGTAATGATTTTTATATAATAACCTCATAGTGATGGCAGCTCTGTATAGTCAACAGTCCTTGAAAAATAATGGCATGATGATGTCTTCTTAAATTATACTGACAACTATCCATAGCTTGTGATGGGCCTGTTGGCTTCAGGCCAACTCTTGTCCAGAAATACATTCAGAACAATTTAATGCTCTTCCATGAAATCTTTTAAGTTTTGAACACCTCGAGCACTTGCCTGTTTGTAGGTTTGCAGTCTTCAAACATTTTAGCTAATTAAAATGAGAACAGTTACTTGTTCCATATTATGTAGTCAGGCTCTGCTTTATGACACAAGCTGTTCTATAATCCAAAGATTTTAGGGGACAGTATTCCTCCCTCTCTCCTTTTTTACATATAAAGGCAGTTTAGAATAAAGAAAGGTTTATTTTTATTATTATTATAGTAGCACCCATAAGGATGCAGGATTAATGGCCAAATAGTGTAGGTGGTATGCAAATACAGATAATCCTTGCCTGGGAATCTTTATAATTTAAGAAATGATGCTCAGAGGTCTTTTTCAGAGGCCTTCTAGAGGAGTAAGAGAAGAGGAAGTGGTGGTTTGAAATAAGACATTGCTAGGAGCTGACAGGATGGACCACACATTGGAAGTTGCTGCAAAGAAGCCTGGGGTATTGTATTGAGAAAGGAATGGTTACTTATCTATTGTGACTATTCTTCCAGATATGATTTACACACAGAAATTCCACTTTAGCTGACTATTTAACAGTTCACTTGCTGATGGTGGGACTTCAGATTATCTGAACAGAAACTGAAACACAGACTTTCTTAAGCTGGCATCATCAGAAGAAGTTTGAGTGATGGTACAATGTCTGGAGTTGCATGTACAGATGCATATGTAGCTGGTTTGCAAATGTTACATTATTGGAACATTAATCAGAAAAGTTGACAAAATGGACTTGGCCCCTGATGCTAAGAGCCATCACTTGCAGTGGAAGAGACTTCTGCAAAGCTTGATGCTGTCAGAGATCTAGTGTGATACGTATTGAGTTGGCATTGGTTGACCTTTGGCTGTCTTGGCATAGACCCTGAAAAGCCTATTAGAGGTTCTACACATCTTAGTGTGGTCAAGGTAGAGTGCCAAAATCCTACAAACATCTAAAGTATAAAGTGTTTCCTCAGGTTCAGAAGAATGAGATTTTTAAAAAAAAATATTAGAAGCTGAATAGATTGATTTAGGTGAAAAACTGACAGCATCCTTGCTATGAATTCAGGATTAGTTCTGAGAATCCATATCCATGTCTGTACTGAATCAAAGACTGATTAGGCCTTTCAATAGTAAGGCCACAAAGATCCTGTCTGTTGGTGTGTGCACTGCTATAATGAATGCCAGGTGAGCCCTCACAGAATTGACTGAATGGCCTGACCATTTCATGTGTAACAAGTAATCTAGAACGTGGATAACGTTCATGCAATGTGGTGTAGGGAGTTGTAACTGTGCCAAGATAGAAAACCTTGTCCGCTTTTGCTGCACAGGTGGCGATAGTGAATTTTTTTCTGCTTTTCATCAGGATAAGCTTGGACATCTGTGGAGCACAACTTTTTACTAGCATGTAGTTATAGATTATCCATGAAGTGCTGAGGAGCAATTGAAGATGGGAGTGTAAAGTGTGACCTAGTTTCTGATGCAGGAGACCCTCTAGCAGAAGAATCAATATTCATGACTTGATGGAAAGTTGAAGCAGGGCTGTGAAGCCACATTATCTCAGCCAAGCAAGTGTGACTGGGATCAACATTTTCCTTTTCTCTTTTCAGTTTCCTGATTATCTTGGGGATTAAGGGAATTGGAAAGAAAACATGTAACAACTGACCAGACAATGGAGAGGGAAAACATCCATCATGAAACTCAGGCTGTGGCCTACCATAAAACAAAACCCTTCTGCTCTTGTTGTTCATGTTGCTGGCAAACAGTTTATTAGTTACCCTCATTCCTATAAGATCTGGACGAGGATGTTCTTTCTGGTGGAGCACTCATGATGGTCTACAAAAACCTGTTGAGTTCACAAAGGAATTTTTCTCATCCTTGGTCAAATCAGTTGCTTTCAGGAGACATCATTTCTGGTGCCGAAGTTCCATAGGTGAATTGCTTTCTGACATAACTGAGTGGATCTGGCACTCCCTTGCCTGTCTAGATACAATATGAAAATAGTGCTGTCCTTTGCTGTGCAACTAGTGTTGAGTACCCTCTTGTGTTATTTTCTTCCAAGCATGGAAAAAATACGAAGCAGCTCTCCCAAAAGATAGGGTTAAGTAGTGAGATCAATGTGCCCTGTCCCCAGATAAGCAGTCAAAATGAATCCTTGATGGTCATTGATATCTGATGAGAAGGGCCTGCTGCAACTGATGACAACGTTGAGCAGGCCTGAACCATTTTGTAGAGGAGTCTTAAGATCTCAGTTGGAAATACAGTTCCCAGTAGAGTTGCAATGAGGATTATATAGTATAGTATTGGAGTATAAGTGTGAGTGATGTGTTGCCTAGGAATCTTTCATAGTATTCATGGAAGTCTCATATTTGACAAAGAAAAGTTTAGAACCCTTGCACAGCAAATCTTCCATTGTCCAGAAGTCTTCTACCATCTGTACTGAGAGCTGAAGTTCTGGCTGTGAAATTCCCTTCGGAGACTAGGGCAATAAACTGCTCCCTACACCTTTCTTGCAGTTCATCCACAAACAGAATCACAGAAAAAATAATAAAGCTATTCCCGGCAAACAGAGAAAACTGTGCAAAGCATGGCTTCTTTAAAAAAAAAAAATCTTGACACTATTACTATTATCTAAAAGGACCATCTTTAATCAGAACAGCATTTTATTTCAAATTAAGAAGAAAGTCATTTTTGTATAACTACTTGATATTTTAATCAATTCTGCTGCATATAAAACTTTCTGCAGCCTCCTTAACATTTTTTTGTGAAATACAGATAAGATTAATTAAAATGAAAGAAACCAAAAAATAGTGAAGTTGGGAGACAACTGAAAAAGTAAGGGATTGGTGGTAGGATATTTGGGTCTCTCTCTCTCTCTCCCCTCCCCTCTCCCCCACTCTTTTCTAGGTCATCAGATCAAATACACCCTATGTTGCTAGGGACTTAAAATAGATGCCATCCAGGCAATGCCTGGTGTGTTGTATTAAATAAACTAATGGGTCTCTGTTCAAACGTCCACATCACAGAAAGCACTAGCAGAACTAGTACTTATTGATTCCCTTGCTACTAGTCTCAGCAAAGGTCAAAGATTGAGTAGGCATGGAGACTAAATTATTCTCTTACTCTTAAGTGTATTCTACTAGGTCAGGGTCGAGGGATGTAGCAGGGCAATGCTGCTCCTTTTGTCTAATGATCTTAGGATGAACACAAGAATTCATTCTGCAGAGCTATCATAAACACTATACTAACAGTAAAAATTGGTGCAAGATTTCAGAGTTTGGCTCACATGAAACTGAGAAGGAAATTAGGACCAATCATAACATGTATTTAATTTGTATGTTTCAAAGTTAATAGAAATAAATCACTCTCGACAATCCAGATTCCCTCACATTGCCCCTCTGAATTACAAAGATTGCTTCTCATAGCCCCTTTTGATGGGCAAATGGGGTGTTTCTAATGCCAAAGGATGCTGTCTATATCTATTTATCTGCTTGACTAAATCTATCAGGTGTATGACAGCATTAAACAAATTCCATCCCTCCAGCTATTCCTTCTAAATGAATAGGGAGAGAAAAAGGTAATTCTGTTGACCTCACTTTATTGTTAGTTTCCTCTCCTTCTTTTACCATTGCATGCTCATCATCATTCAACCTAACATTTTCACAATTCACCTCCTACCAGTGACACATGAGAAGCCTCTAACAGACCTATGTATCAGGTGTTCACTAGTTCAGTAAGAGAGACATAGCTTTCATCCATACCATACAGAGTGTTGTTCTCTGGTCCTCTAGTTGAGAGATAATACATTGTTATTTGTAGATGTCCATAATTAAGGACATAATTTACAATCGTATATAACAATGGCTATGTCTACACTGCTAAGCTTGCTTAGTCCAGACTAGTTTGACCCATGAACACACTAGCTTTGCCTTCAGAACTAAGAAATTTCTTAGTTTCGACTAGCCACAGCTTAATCCAAACTAGTAAAACCCCTTGCTTAGTTCAGATTAGCAGACATAGTTTGAATTTTAGTTCAAACTAAGCATGGGCAATATGCGAAATAATGGCTAGTTGGAATTAAAAAGTTTGAACTAAGCTATTAACTTGAACTAACCACGTGCTCTAGTTCGAACTAAAAAGTTAGTTTAAACTAAAAAGCCACGGTTAGCCCGAACTGGCTCAAGGCTAATTTGGACTATCCTTGGGCTATTTTAGTTCGCGCTAACAAGCTCAAACTATCAGATGTAGACATAGCCAAATGATCTTTTTAAGAAAGCTTCCCCCCCACACCAATCACTGGAGTATGGGTAATTTTTACAAGTGGGAATTTAGTATGAGCCCAAATAAACTTTTCTCTGTGTGGGATTACTTAGGTGGTAACTTTGTGGCACTACATAAACCATTAGAATGGTCATTATATTTAACACCAGTGTCACTCAGGTAGCAAGAATGAGGAATGCAATCATAGTTAAGGGTCTGTAACTGGTTTAATTATTAATAAGCCATTAAAATCCTGAGTCTGGCAGGTGCACCAAAGTAAGGCAGCCATCTTTAACATGCTTGTGTATTCTGGAACATAAAAAGCATACAGGGTTATAGTCTATTGATGTCTCAGTTGCACTGAGCTATCAAGGGTGGCATACTCCTGTTTTTAAAGTGTAAGTAAGTCCTAAGATCAGCTCAGCTATATTGTTAAGAGGCATGAAAAATCCATATCTATACTGATGGGCAGGGCTGGATGAAGGTCCCGGGGTCATGAAGCTGCCAAATCCTCCCAGAGCAGGGCACCCAGCCTAGAGATGGGGCAGCCTGGCATGGCAGTGGCTCGGTGGTGTGGTCTGGGGACTGAAGCTCAGCTGACTCTGGCAGGGGGTGAGGGTGGGGGCTTGGGCTAGAGCCTGTGGTGCTAAGTTAGTCCAGAAATCAACTTAATAAAAACCACCTGCTCAAGTGGCACAGTGCAGTGATGAAGCTGCGCTGAAAGGGAGTTAGGAAATTGATCAGTTTTACATAAGCTATTCTGTGTAGTTTGCATAAGTCCCATCTAATGCTGCCAGATTTTCCAAGCAGTGTAGACTGGGCAAAAGTGCCATAATTAAGCCAACATCCTCTCTCCTGCCAGCATAGATAGATGGTGCTACACTGTTGATCAAGCTAATGTCTATTGGGAGCTGGCTACCTACTCTGTGAAGCACTACAATGATGCAGCGGCAGCACTATCATTTTAGTGTTTCAAGTGTAGATAAACTCAGAAATGTCCCATGTTTAAAGGGATGTTACTCATTTGAATCTTTAGTTTTAATTCACTCTAGCTCACATAAAACTGGCATCCACTCACGTCTACTGTTGAAAATTATTTTGCTCAGAAAAAGAGAATCACGAGCTGAAGCCAGTGGTGGCAAAGGAATGATTCTCACAACACTTTAATCTTCCCACATAATTATGTTTTGTGTCACTAATTTTGGGCTTTTATCTAGGATCCTAGCATAGTTAAATACTTTTAATGAAGCAAAAACATTTATCGTTGATTAATTTTATATCTATGGTTAAGGTAACAGAAAGCAAATTAAGATATGACTGAAAAACAGCCCACAAATGATGTTTTGGGGTTTTCTTTCTTCTATTTTATAGCCAAGATAGGTCAAGAGAGAAAATTCTTTCTTTGTAAATTACTAATTTTGAGGATTAACTCTCTCCACCAAACAGTACAACTTTAGTCCATGCAGTGTCAGGAACAGAGATTTGTCTACTGGTCAACTGACATCTGCTTAAATTTTAACTAACAGATTCAAAAAGGAGAAATGATGAGTGGCAGATTATGTTTCCTCCAATATTTAGAAGTTTTTAATGAGGATTCTCCTATAGGGTATGATATCTGTTCTGTAGAGCAGAAAGTAACTCTTAAGTATTTGTCTTCCTCTGCTTGTCATCGCTCTGATTTATTTACAGCTTCCTTTCATTTCAACTGGTCCTGCTTTCCAGGCTCCTTAGTGGAATCGAAAAAGAGTGGCTTCATGTTTTAAAAAAAGAAGTAATGTAACTAAATGAAACACACGATTATTGACAGAGTGTGGGGGAAACTAGATAATTGTGTGCACAATCATGGGAGGAGTGAACCAAGCCAATAATTCAGGGACTGATGCTCTTCTACTTTACAACATTTTTTATAGCTCGTTAGGAATTCTACCATTAAGTGGTGTAACAGTGCTAAATTAGGGCCCAATGTATTTTCAATATATTTTCAAATGTATGCTGTGTCTTCTGCCCAGCTTACAAATTTATCCACTGAAAAATATTGGTTTTGAAGCTGGTGCCTAAAGAATCTACTGCTTGATATCGCTGAAGAGAAACATACTACTTTTTTACATGAAATACAATCTCTGTTTCTCTCCAGTGGGTTCTTAAAATAGCCATCCTTGACTCCATTATGATTGATTTATATTCCTGTCACTTAGGAAAGACAGAATTGCCTTTTCTAACCCACACAAGGGAAGGAAGGCCACAAACTCACCAGAAAATGAGACTGAAACCTACAATAGTTCTTTTAATACAGTGAGATTATTTTAGTAACAACACAGCACTGAAAAGAATCTCTGAAGAAGGGTTTGTGATAATCTGAAGAATGTTCCTTTATAGTATAACATATACACTGCTGAACAAATTCTGCTGTTGGTTTCACTTGTGCAAACTCACTGCATTTGTACCAGTATGTCCACATATTTGCTTTGCACTTTACCAGAGCCCCATTTTCATGGTTAGTGAAACTCACTTTCACTGATGAAAAAAAATCTCAGCATCATTTGAGAATTCTTATGTAAAAATCTACAAAACTGTATTGTCACAAAATGAATGAAATGATATGAAATAACTACAAATTATCTTGCTTTGGTGGAAGGAAACATCTGGGAAATCAAGACAAATGTATACCACCTCCCAACTCCTTATTTTTAAATCTATCTTTACACATCTCTAGCCCCGTCTGATGAAGAGTCACACATCTGTCATTATGGATAAGTTTTGTGCAGAATCATAACTCTGGACAGCCAGAAAATCCTTCAAATACAAAACTGCCTCTCAACAGCCACCAGAGAATCACTTGTCTAAGAAGCAACCTTTGCAGTGGGATGGGCTTGGAGTACCACAGTGCTAGGAAGGGTTGTGACCTCCCATGTCTGTGCATCCTTGTGGTAGTCTGGAGAATGACTCCCCGCATATCCACTGAAGAAGGAGCAGTTTGCCTTAAATGATAGACCATCCTAATGGTACAACTTGACCCTTGACCCTCATCTGCAACCAGCTAGTAAATTTACTGCCACCATTTGGCTATCTGTGAGCTAAGTATGTAAGAGCTCTGAGGAACCTACAGATTTCCTTGCTCAGCTCCTCTTTCCTGGTGCCCCATCCACAATCCTCTGCAATGCCCATTCTCTTGAAGCAGCTGAGTCACTCCCATGAGAAAATATAGAAAAGAAGATATTGCCTCATAGATGGCATCACATCCCTTTCTCTGAGCAGTAATTTGCATCTTTGAAGGAACCTTCCAGAATAAAACCCATGTAACAAGATTGCAATAGCACAGTGAGAACATTTGGACTCTCAAACTACTCGACACTCTGAATGAATGTATAATTATAGGGCTGATTTTGAACTTGCTGAAACTCAACTGACTTCATACTTCTGAGGAGAGAAATCTATAGTGAACCTTCATTGTCTCCTGCCATCCTTATTTCTATTTTCAGTTGCTGGTAGCTTTCTCAAAGAAATTGCTTTAAAGCTGAAATTCTCCATGTTTAGGCTTCAGACCTAAGTTGTAAATTTTGCACCAAATCAGTTCAGCTGCTTTTAAGTCATGTGAGAGAAGGAGTGGATGCATCATATGTACCTAAGGAAATGTTTGTCTTTCCATAACTCCAGAACAGCAGAAACTCCCATTTCCCCCGTGTTCTCAATGATGAAGGAAAACCATTCAAGACTGAACGAAATTACTCAGTATTTTTGAAGTGTTGAATATTTAAAGCCAGAAAGTCTGTGCATGTGAGTTACAGTATTTTATATTTATCTATATTCATCCTGGAGGGATTTAAATTTTGGACACGCTCAGATAAAGGTGCATCTGCTAAGAACTCCCAAATTAAGAAAGCACTTCAAGAAAGATTTTTATTTTAAAAAAAGAAGCACTGGAGATGCTAAGCACAAAATATAAATCAACACTGGTAATATGAACCCAAACAAACACAAATTAGAGTCAGAGGGGTAGCTGCATTAGTCTAGTTCAGCAAAACAAACAAGGAGCTTGGTGGTACTTTTACAGACTCACAAATATTATTTATTGCATGAGCTTTCATGAGAGGAAATCCCACTTTGTCAGATGCTTGAATATGGGGAACTCACAGAATGGGAGTAAAACAAATGCAGAGGAGTGCAAGTCATAGGATCAGGTCAGACTATCACAGCAAATCAAAGCTGTTGTTAGGATTCAAACAGTGGAGTAGAGCAAATTAGCAGGGAGGTTGGGGGTGGGGAAGGAAAGCAAAATTATCTACTGTAAAGGGAGAAGAACCCATAGTTTTATTTAGTCCTGAGTTCACAGTGTTAAATCTACATATGAATTCCAACTCTACAGTTTCTCTTTGAAGTTTTGATTTATTAATTCATTTGTCTGAGTATAGCTTTTAACAGATCAGAAGTGGAGTGAGTATGAAGACTGAAGCATTCCCCTATTGTTTTTTGAATGTGGTTATTTCTGATGTCAGATTTGTGTCCATTTATTCTTTTGTTTAGATACTGTCCTGTTTGTTCAATGTACAAGGCAGGTTGGGGTGGGGAGGCGCACTTCTGTCACATGATGCATAAATCACATTGGTGGATGAGCAGGTGAATGAATCCTTGATGGAGTAGCTGGCTTGATTAGGTCCTATGATGGTATCTTTTGTACAGATATGTGAGCAAAGTTGGCAGCATGGTTTGGTGTAAGGATATGTGTCTGCTTTAATGTTTCTGTTGTTAAGTCTGTAGTTGCTGGTGAGTATCTGTTTAAGGTTAAGGGCCTGTCTGAAGATGAGGAGAGATCTTTCTCCCAAGGCTTGAGAGAGTGAGAGATCATCTTTTAGAATAGGTTGTAGGTCCTTAATGTTGTGTTGTAGAGGTCTGACTTAGGGTTGTGTGTGATGACCAGTGGCATTCTGTTGTATTCTTCCTTGGGCTTCTCTTGTAATAGTTGACTTTGTAGTCTCCTGGCTCTGTCAATCTGTCTTTTTTTACTTCTGAGGATGGGTACTGTAGTTTCAAGAATGCTTGATAGAGATCCTGAAGGTGTCTGTCTCTGTCTGAGGGATCAGAACAAATGTGGTTCTATCTTAGGGCCTGGCTGTAGACAATGGATTGAGGGAGGTGTCCTGGGTGGACACTCACGGGATGAAGGTAACTATAGTGGTCTGTAGGTTTATTGTATAGGGTGGTTTTAATGCATCCATCACTAAATTGTACTGTAGTGTCTAGAAGGTGGATCTTCTGTAGGGAGTGTGCCCATTCTATGAGTTCACCATTTTCAACTGCATGACAAAGTAGAATTTTCTCCCACAAAAGCTCATGTGATAAATAAATCTGTTAGTATTTAAAAGTGCCACAAGACTCCTTGTTTGTTTTACAAATTAGATTACAACTGTTGAGTTTTCTAATGCAAAGTTAACTCTATTACACTGCATGTAGATTAGAAATTTTAACTTTTTTAACTGCTTGATTTTTGCACGCTTGCTTTAGTACTGTTAACATTGCATGAATATTTGATTTATATTTAATTAATGGGAAGGAAAGGTGAATTATTGGGCATTCCAATGCCAACTCCACTCATACAAATATGTTTCTTTCCATCTGGAAAGTTTAAACCTCTTTGTATGGGATAGGTTCAGATTAGTTCATCAGTAAGTTTGACTTCCTCTAAAAGCTACATAGCAACTGTACCAAAGAGTAGTATTTGACAATAATGAGAATGGCTTTGCCACATGATTTCCACTGACTGCAATGAGAGCGGCATAGCTGAAACCTCACAGTGTTTTGAAAATGAAAATGTACTGTTTGGTATTCACTGATTAAAATATGTGTTGCATGCCTAAAGAGCACATTTTTGGGTAATGTGTGATGGCTATGTACTTACATTATCCCTGAAAATAACAGCAACGTGAGTAATAACCATAATTGAAGTTTTGGCTCCTAACATAACAGGCAAAATTCCAATTTTCCTTACTCATGCTTATAGATCTACTAACATTGATGAAATTATTTGCAGGATTTGGCTCTAAGTACCTTATGTTTTCTCACTGGGATCACTAGATGCCTCACTAATATCACTGGGACTCAGAGCGTTACTGCTATTTTCTTCTTGATTAAAGCTGCTTGAATTAATTCAGATGAAGTGCATTTTTTAGTAGCTCCATTAGCTAGCATTTCATTTTACCAGTAGTGGATTTTTCATCTTTCAATCACGTCTGAATTTCATAAATGGAAATGGCTTAGCTATAAACAGACTGAACCGTTAGATCTTTACAGAAAATAAAATACATTCACTTACTGCCCTGATGCTTTCAAAGTGTCCACCTTCCTTCTCAAAATCAATCGGCTGCCCATTCAAAGTCCAATAGAAAGTGACATCTAATGTATTGTCATGAATGGCTTTGCAACTGAGGACAATGCTTTCGCCAACTGTTAACTCAGTCCTCTTGGGAATTAGCTCTATCCTTGTTGGTTCTTGAAAACAGAGAAGAATTAGTAATTATTCAGTGCGGGTCTTGTGATAGTCCAACATCAATATAGCATTTGCCTGAACTCTATTTAATTCTAAAAGTCTTGTCTTCCTGATGAGCCAAACATTTTTTTGTTGTTGAAAACACAGGGTCAAATACTGCACAGTGCTATGTGGACCCATAGTGGGGAGGGAACAAAGGTAGGGGAGAAGGAAGAGTAATTTTCCCTACCTCTATGAAAGTAATAGGACTTGGTCTTAATTAGGCAGCAGAGGGAATGCTGGGAAGGGAGACCCACTACCAAACTAGCTGGTACATCATGCTGAAGCCATGGTGTTGCCAACTTTTGTAATTTTGTCACAAATCTCACAATATTTTTTAAAGCACTGGCTTCTGGAATCTTGTGATTAAATAAAAATCTCAACTTTCATTAAAAAAAATTATATTTCTAGCCTTCAAAGTTTCAGGGAAAAGCATGAAAACCTGAACCCTAAAGACTCAAACACCAGAAACCAAATAGAATCCAATCTCATGATCCAAGGGGGTCTTATTCATAATTTGTGTACATTTGAAATTAACTAACAATTGGAAGGCAGTTCTCAGGCCTGGCTGAATGCACTACAAGGGCTAGTAAGTGTGAAGGAGAGAGCAGCTTGTTTGGGTAAGGGGCATATACTATTCTTTTTCAGAAAAGAGCAAGCTGGGACGAACAGCACAACCTATGGCCCTGATCTGCACTGTCATACCCAGCAACTTTAGGGTTTGATCCTTCAGGGTGCAGAGCACTCTGGTCCCAAAAGGCATTGTAAATACTCAGATACTTAAACATGCGCTTAAAAGCTTTTTTGGATTGGGCTAGACTGCTCAGCATTTTGCAGGATTACTCTGTTTTGCTGGATTAATTGAACCATTAGCACTATTCTGTTCCCTCATAACCAACTATAAACTCAGTGCAGTTCAGGATGATTCAGCATGAACTACTTTCCCTGTGGAGTCAGTAGTTCAGTTCACCTCTTCCTTCCCAACCTGTGATTGGTGTGCCCAAGACAGCTTTGGAGCTATAGGGCAAGACAGTGAAGGAGAGGCACAAAACTGGCATGGAAATAGGGTTTCCGCACATGGGGTTGATGACAAACCCTATTATATGTCATTAACAAATCAACTGCCCAGCAAAATGCATCTCTCATGCACCCTTTGAAAATGCTTACTGAACTTCCAGTTAGTCATTGGTGATTAATAACTCAAAGTGAAATAACGGGTAACTTTAAAATGACTGATCTCTTACCAATAAATCAGACATTGCTTGACTAAACAGCAACCAAGTGACTTGGGAACTAGTTGTAACTGAGTAGTTAGAAAACATGTAATCTCTGGTAGGCTTGTAAAGTTGCCATTTCTTTCTAGGATTTCTATAGTTAAAAATAGTATTTTGTTGCTATTCTTTATTCACTGTATGCATGTTGAAAAGATAATTATTTTTGACTGCTAGCAGGGTCTAAAAGCATCAACCTCCTTATTTTTCTCTTACATACAGAATTACCTTGATAATTACAAAAAGGTTTAATTTACATATTAGTTTTGCTGGCATATTTGTACCATAAAGCATTATGAGCATATAATCTCTAGAGGGGAAATAAGTTTTGGCAAAATATTTGGTAAACTGTTTGGAGCAAAAGCTATCTTTTTGTTCTGTCTGGGCAGCACCTAGCACGACTAAGTTTTCTAGAGCTATTGCCATATAAATAATCAATAATAATAAATAATCAGCGTAGTTTTCCATACCTTTAACAAATACTGATGCTACAGTTTCTGCAGAACCAAATACATTTTCTCCTTGGCATAAGTAACTTCCTTCATCTGATTTGGAAGCATTCAGGATTTGTAGGCTCCCATCTGGAAGAACAGTTACCCTGAAAATTATAAAAAATGTTTATATCCTGTAATAGCATATACCTGTTATCTCAAGCACACGCAAATTCTGTAATGTTATCTTTAAGGCTAATAAACATGATTAAGGATTGCTGCCACCATTTCCAGAGATGAGGAGGAGGATCGATGAATCCGCTTTCTCAGGAAAAGCTGCAATAAACCCATTTTCCTCCCTTTATCCCCTTACCTCAGAAAAGGTTTAGGGAAGAATCAGTGGATTACTTTGCTTTAAACACCCAGTGATGACAAATTTGTATTTTTGCAAAAAAGTGATTTTGGCTTTAAAATTTGGCTACTACATTATGGTTGAGTGATATTTCACTATTAAACATGAGCTATCCCACCTTAAAGATCAAATATAAGAATTATGAAGAGTAAAAAGTAGATGACAGGAAAAGAACATAAAAATAATTGTAAATAGCTAAAATATGATTTGTAGCACTTGCTACACACAGTGTAGGACAGGGGAATAAATGATCTTCTGGTCACCTTTTTTCTCCTGGAGCATAGTGTGGTGCTAATTCTACAATCTCCACCAGCAACTTCATTGAAGTGATTTGGACTCAGGAGAAACTACAGCTAAATCATGACTTGTCTAAACATCATTGTGCAGGCAGTTAAAATTTACCCTTTTCTAAACTTTGCTAGAGAGAGAAACTTGGCTGTTGCAAAGGCTGTTGCCACTTTTAATAATCCAAAATTTAAAATTATGTTCTCCTTTCATGGCCTCCTATTGAAGTTTTATTACCTTTTTTTTTTTATTTTTTTTTTTAACACAAAACTTCTTGGGTTAGATTTACCCATGCAACATGAGGCCAGTAAAAGATCTATGCATCACTTCAGTCAGAATAGGAGGACATTAGTTGGAACTCACTGGTGTATCACTATTGCACTGCTCTTTCTGCATTTCAGAGAATTTCACTCATTGTGGATTCTTATTATAGAAAACCCTCACACTCCCCTCCACCTGAAGCCAAGGAGTATCTGCACTAATGCAATTTAGCTCTGTTTGTCATGAAAGAGGGAAATGTATATTCAGAGGACACTCCTTCCTGTTTCATAGTCCTATAGATATTTAAGAACATTTGCAGGTGCTCTGTGGGATTCTTCCCGTTTGGAAGGGGCAAGAGGGAGCAAATTATTCCTCCACCACAAACAGCATGAACATTATTTCAGACAAAGCCTACAATAACCAACACTGCTTTGTTTTCCATGCTATGGACATTCAAGGAGTAATTACAAGTGTGGGGATATGTTCCCCCTAAGCTGCGTGGCCGCACAGCTCCCTGCCGCTGGGGACTTTGCCTGCCATGAAAGAGCCCCTACCCAGTTGGAAGATGCTGTCATCCAGCCAGCTGAGAGCTCCTCTGGAGCTGGGAGTTATTAAAGCTCCCACCCAAAGAAGCTCTCTCCATCAGTGCTTCTCTGGCTGGAGCAGCCCTGGCTTGGACATGCACAGCCAGGTAAAAATGTAGGGGGGGGTTGAGTCAGCTGGGGGGAGAGGGCTAGGGTAGGAGAAGGGGATCTAGCTGGCTCGGGGGGGACACTTACTGGGAGAGCTGCGGGTGTGCAGGATCTGGCTTGCGGGGGTGTATGCATGCAGGATCAGGCTCACGTGTGTGCAGGATCTGGTCCACTGGGGGGCAGCCTGAGCAGCCAGCAACTTGAGTTGCTTAGCTGCCTCAGGGGCTTAGAGGGAACATTGGATAGCAACCTCCATAAGTCCTATCAGGTTCATTAGCTCTGTAGAAGCTAACCCTGTTTTTTTTTTTTTAATTAGTCCTTTATGGTTGTGAAGAAACCTTTCAAATACCAACAAAGTGCAAAGTGATGTTATACTGAATCTTCTGCATACGGAGAGATTGAAACAATAGCGGCAGGAGGGGCATGAATCCCTCTCGTCCATTCATCTCACTAGGATATTAATGCAGAAGACTGTCTCTGGGGGCAATGTCATTAAAAACATATTTTATAGGAAGGGGGTGAAGTGGGGAAAAATCTCTTTACATTTCTGGAGGCATAAAAATCAGAAATCAATGAGAGTTGCAGAGTGTCAAAGAGACAAAGTGCTTCTGAAATAACACATTGCCCATTAGCTCTCCTTTTGTTCTTATCTACTTATTTGAGCACAACCACCCCAAGAAGAAAGTTACCCAGAGAACAAGGAGCTATGGCTCTCTCCTGGTAAACAGGTCTTACCCTTTCTCCTATGCAGTCCGTAAAGGGGAAAAAAACCCATTTTAGCAAAGACAAGCCTGGATGGAAAGCTGAACAGTAATTTGGAGCAATTAACTTAAAGCATAACCCTCCGTAATGTTTAGAAACTAAATTATCAAGGCAACTCTATAGGGCTCCATCTGAAAAAAATGTGCTGTATGGCACTGATCAGGAAAAATACTGCCCTGTTGTTATGTATCCTTAACAAGATTTATCAGAGAGGAAAAGCAGAGTCTCATTTTAACGAAAAATTTACTACTATTTATTCCAAATATTAAATTGGCTACCACTCTCAGCAATGCAATATAACAGCATAATAGTTTCCAGAAGAAAGAAGGGGCAATGAAAGGTCAGGCCAGATCTGTACATTATCCATTGCAAATGATGACAGCATGGTGACAATATTTTCCATCTTGCTTTAGACAAATAAATCACTGTTATCAGAGAGATAGGATTTATTTAATTTTGGCATTGTGAAAACAACAAAAAACATGATCTCATTAGACAAAAACTACTTAACCTATTTGAATTTTCTTAAAATTTAATCAGACAAGTACGTACACCTGAGATTTTGTTAAAAAACATCACTACCTTCAAAGAATAATCTATTTTAGGAACTGACAGTGATTTAAAACAAAGTCCTTCTTCTTTGCAGTGAGCAGCCCATTGTATTTTCCCTTTCAGGATTGTCTATGATCAATGTAGTTAGACTGCCATATTATTAGTTTAACAGAACAGTTTGCAAAATGGTGATATTTTTCACCAGTACAGCGTCAGCTCCAAGTAAATGAAAGACTACATCAGCAACATCCATAAGTTATAGAAGTTTATACATGTAAGTATTAAGATGAAACAGTTTTTTTGTGCAAGAGATTTTGGGCAGGGGGAGCTAGACTTTAAAAAGATCATTCAATGAATCTTATGCACTATTCTAGCTGTACTTTTAGTCAGCTCACAGCTCCTGTGACATAAAAGCAAAAGGAGACTTGAGAACTTAAAGTGCTTGCAAGCAGGTACAATGAATGGAAGAGTTAATAAACATATTACTTTTAGTTCTTGAATCTGGGTCGATAAGAGAACGATAGCTCGATTAGAAACTGAAATCATTTACTTATCCACAGACCTGGACTGGCAGTGGTACTGCAACACAGGCTTTCATGTAGACTTCTCCACCATGCCCTGTTTGTACGAGCCTTAGAGCTACATTAATTAACACATTTTATCTGAAAAAACAAAAATTCCAGTGTAGACCTACAGGGTGTTGGACTAGATGACCTCATGTACATTTGAAATGGCGATGTGGATGGTGCAGTAGCTAATGGTGTAGTAGCACTTGACTAACTGGAAGATCGAGCTTCTCCTTACCACTCATGTTCTCACTGGGGCTGGAAGCCTCACCATGAACATTTGTGTCTATGTATCTCAAGAGAGCGCCTTCCTGCTTAGACAGAAAAGCTTGCTTTGGTTTCTTTCTTTTTCTGAATGCTACCCCAGAGGGACATTTTCTTCTTTCACTCATGACTGCTGTTCTGTGCCACTGATAGTGGCTCTCGACAATCAGTTGAAAGGGACAAATAAGCAGGCTGGTAGCAGGGCCTGAGTGAGGAAGATAGAATCTTAAGGGCCTAACTGGGTCCTACAACTTCAGTTAACTGCCTGTTCTCCTCAAGTGGGTTCAGGGAAAGCAGCAGGAAACACAAAGCTCGCTGAGAAGTGGATGTTAATCAGTCCAGGCCCTTGGGGGTACTAAAGAAGTACATAAGAGTCTCCTCATCCTCTTTCTCCCTGAAGCTCCTGCTGCTTTCTGGTATTCCCTCACCTTCTCTCCTGCCTGCCTGTTATGTCTCATCCTTCTTCCAACACAGCACTCCACCATCTCTGTGCATCTGGAGCAGAGAGAATACACATGTGCCAGCAGCAGGCATAATTTTTTGGACTCTGGGTCCTACCCCCCCTTCCAGTCTGGGACCTAAGGCAGCTGCCTCAGTTTGCCTTATGGTAAGGCCAGTCCTGCCCTCTTCTAGAAAAATGTTCAGTTCCACTGGTCTATTGGGTTCCAGCATTCATTATTTGATCAATGGAAATTTGCCTTTACTATAGCACCAGGAGACTCACTCCTGAAGACTGAGACAATGAAATAGTTGGCAAGGAACTCCTGGTGATAAAAAAATGCCTTTTCAGAATGGTCTTATTACATAGAAAGAGCTCCTCACTTGGTCCAAATGTTCACTGATCACAAAAACCTGTAGTATCTATTTAAAATGAAAGCCATAAACTAACGGAAACTTCAATGCGCCTTATTTTTCTCACAATTCAATTTCGTTATCATCAACATTATCATAACCTTCCTCTCTAGCATGGGGTGTGGCTTACCTATCAGTGAGTTCTTTGTATCTTAAAGTCCTTAAATCATGATTTGAGGCAGTAAGTTACTCAGTCATTGGTTAGAGGCTTATTGCTGAATTGCACAAGTGAGATTTTGTGCATTGTGTAAGAGGTCAAACTAGATGATCATACTGGTCCCTTCTGACCTATAAGTCTCTTGCCTCAGATCCAAACATGGCAGAGTGGGCACAATGTCCTGAAGATATGGTACCACAACTAAGATCCAGTCATGAACCAACCTCCATTCTCAAACCGTATGGCTTGTGGTCTCCTCCAACCTCTCCTCCCCCGCACCTGACTCCAGGAAGCCATTGTATTAGAATTTATCACAGAATTGCCAGAGTCCAACAATTTTAAAACAATGTTAACAGTGGTGAACCACTTTGCCAAAATGACTCCCTTTCATCCCTTTCACTGGTCTTCCTTTCACTGAAGAGATAGCCTATCTTTGGATTCTCCACACAGTCCACTTCCAGAACACATCATCTTTGATCAGGGATCACAGCTCAGTTGTGGTGCAAAACCCTGCACCTACTGGGAGAACACACTGCTTACCATCACCAGTTCAACAGCCAGATGAAAAGGGCCAACTAGATCCCTGAGCAGTATCTGATCTGAGCTCATCACCAGGACAATTGGTACTCTTTCCTTCCTTACACAAAATTTGCCTACAACAATGCAGA
The DNA here is from genome assembly GCA_007922195.1 of Podocnemis expansa. NCBI lineage: Eukaryota > Metazoa > Chordata > Testudines > Podocnemididae > Podocnemis > Podocnemis expansa. The sequence goes on from ML681992.1 coordinate 41,088,541, forward strand.
CCATGTGTTTATTGGGAGAGCCCCATTTTTACCAAAAATGGGTACCACCCCTGATTCCACCCAACAATCACCTGCACCCTCACTCAACCCAGTCACTTCAGACCTAGTGCAGTGGATTTGTTTTGCCCAGCAAGAAGTGAAGAAATGACTAGAAAAAGCAAAGGTAGACTATATATCTCAGACATAACATTATCAACAGCAAGGCCCCACCTATCCAATAGGAGAAAAAGTCTGGTGCTCCACCAAACACCTGACACACAGCCAGGACTGCTCATAAGCTGGACTTTCTGTTCTATGGCCCTTTCAAGATCCTAAAACCAGTTAATCCAGTCCCCTTTATACTCCAACTATCGCAATCCCTATAGATCCCCCCAATGTTTTATGTCTCTCTTGAAGCTCTACACAGAAACTGTTTCCGTCACAGGACCAGCCTCCAACAGAGGACTCTAGTCCTACAATCTGATTGGCAGAATGCTGGGGTTCCTGGTTCATTCACAGTTGGTATATAAATCCAGAATAAGAACAGGAGATTGTCTATGAATCTGAGATCCCCCGTCCCCCACCTTGGCTTGACTTCCTGGAATCCCAAACCAGCTTGACTTCTGGCATCGAACTTGTAGTTCTGATCTCCATTTTGTGTCCTGCTTGATATCCTGGTTCGGCCTGGTTCTGGTTACTCATTCACAGTTCTGCTGACAAGTATGTCTTCTGCTTTTGATCTCCTGGCCTGCTGACTCTTGACTCCCATCCTGTGATGTGGACTCATCTCTGACTGCTAGTCTGGCTGCCAACAACCCTTCCATGATACTTCTTTCTTGAAGTGTGGTCTCAGATGTGGACCTGTATTCCAGTAGCAGGCACACCAGTGTCAAATACAGAGGTAAAATATCTCTTTACTCCTACTCAAGATTCCCATGTTTATGTATCTAAGAATTACATTAGCCCTTTTTTTCCGTGTTTTGCCTACTGAGCATGCATGTCCTGATGACGATCCACCATGACTCCCAAATCTTTTACAGTCAGTACTTTCCAGGATGGAGCCCCCTAACTGTATGTATGGTCTACGTTCTTTGCAGAATAAATAAAAAAGAAGTCCTGTGCTATCCTGATAGGAAGATCCTCTCTTCAAAATGACAAATTCTAGAGGGGTGGCTGTGTTAGTCTAGCACAGCAAAACAAACAAGAAGTCCTGTGGCACTAACAAATCATGTGACTGATAAAATGGGATTTTATCCACGAAAGGTCATGTGACAATACATATTTTAGTCTTTTAAGGTACTTACAGAACTTACAGAATGGTTCCCCTCTCTTCAAAGCGTCTGACGAAGTGGGATTTTCTCCCACAAAAGCTCATGCAGAAAATAAATTTGTTAATATTTAAGTGCCACAGGACTCCCTGTTTGTTTGTTTTACTGAACTAGGCTAACACAGCTGCCCCTTTGGTTCTTTGTAGATGCATACATTTAGCCATATAAAAACATATTGCTTGCCTGACCCCAATTTACCAAGAGTCCTAGATCACTGTATCATTGGCCTGTCTTCTTCATTATTTATTACTTCACCCAGTTTTGTGTCACCTGCAAACTTTATCAATGGTGATTGAATGTCTTCCTCCAGGTCATTAAGAAAATTTATAAATAGCATTAGGCCAAGAACCAATATTTGCAGGGACTGCTCTAGAATTAGACCTATTTGATAATGATTCCTGGTTTACAGTTATATTTTGAGACATATTAGTTATTCAATTTTTAATTTATTTAAAGTGTGTAATGTTAATTTTATAGCTTTCTAACTTTTTTTAATGGAAATGTCATGCTGTACCAAGTCAAATACCTTACAGCAGTCTAAGTATATTATATTAACACGATTACATTAATCAACCGAACTTGTAATCTCATAAAACACTGACATCATGTTAATCTGATAGGATCTATTTTACATAAACCCACGTTGATTGGCATTAAGTGTATCACCCTCCTTCAATTCTTTATTAATTGACTTCAAGATCAGAGCATCATTATCTTGCCAAGGACTGATTTCAAATTGACAAGCCTAACCCATTTAACCTTTTAGTCTTGGCCTATCCCTGCTTCAAAACCCCTTTCATATTGCACATACATTCTAGGGTTTATAGTTTTTGGAGTTATCCAGACACAAAACCACAAAGACTTGAGAAGACTGTAGTTTATCATAGCAAAAGTTTGTTTCCCTGAGAGAAATATTGGACCAACCAAAATGAACTCCTATCATGGTTAAATCTATTGAGTACTTTCATCACTATTTGTATAGTAGGAAGTTTATGATCAGGATAGAATATGTTTCTCTGCAATGGTTCTTTCAATTCAGTAATTCTGAGGGACAGTTTCCTAGATGACTTGACAAACCACCGTGATGTGATTTGGACTGGCCATAAACAAGTAATGCTGATGCTCATTCCAGCTGGCCTAGTTGGGATGTTAATTGGAAACACTGTGCCAAGCAGGAAAGTAAAGGAATGAGTGTGTCTCTTCCTCAAATTCCCTGAGGTGCCTATAATCCTGGATTTTATGAACCATTAGGATATTGATAGATGATAAAATAGAAAATTTCATAATGCTGCTATGTTAATGCATGGTTCACTCACACCTTGAATACTGTAGTTCTGGTCATCTCATCACAAAAAGAAGAGAGATTAGAACTGCAAAAGGTACAGAGAAGGACAACAAAAATTATTAGGGATATGGAACAGCTATCATATAAGGAAAGCTTAGCAAGCCTGGGACTAAAAAGCCAAGCCCTAAAATATAACCACATTTGTTGTTATCCCTCAGACAGAGACAGACATCTTTAGGGATCTCTATCAAGCTTTCTTAAAACTACAGTACTTGCTTGGGGAAGTAAAGAAACAGATTGACAGAGCCAGATGGGTACCCTGCAGTCAACTACTGCAGGAAAGGCCTGAAAAATAAACAATAGAACACCACTGGTCACCACATACAACCCTCAAGTCAGACCTCTACAACAGATCACTAAGGACCTCCAGCCTATTTTAAAAGATGACCCCTCACTCTCGCTAGCCTTGGGAGACAGACCTTTCCTCACCTACAGACAGCCCCCGAAGCTTAAACAGATGCTCACCAGCAGCTACAGACTTAACAACAGAAACATTAAAGCTGGCACATATCCCTGCAACAAACCACGCTGCCTACTTTGTCCAATATCTGCACAAAAGACACCATCATAGGACCTAATCAAACCAGCTACTCCATCAAAGGATCATTCACCTGCTCATCCACTAATGTGATTTATGCCATCATGGGCCAGAAATGCCCCCACACCTTATACATTGGACAAAGAGGACAGTCCCTACGCAGAAGAATAAATGGGCACAAAACTGACATCAGAAATCACAACACAAAAGAAAAACCAAAACCAAAACCAAAAACAGTTGCTGAGCACTTCCATCTTCCTAATCACTCCATTGATGATTTGTTAATGATGGTCCTCAGGAAAATCACTGGGACATCAAGACGAGAGACACAGCTGCAACTGAACTAATATGCAAATTAGATTGTGTGAAAGCAAGACAATCATGACTATGGCTTCTTTTGCCATTACAACAGGTAATTTGATGCCACCCTCCTCTATATGCTGTTTCCCAGCGTTTGAATCTTATCTATTACTCTGATTTGCTGTTACTGTATGACCTGATCCCATGTCTTACATTCCTTTGCATTTATTTTCATCCCATTCTGTAAGCTCCCCCATCTTCATAGCATCTGATGAAGTGGGCTTTTCTCCCATGAAAGCTCATGCAGTAAATAAATCCGTTAGTCTTTAAATGCCACAAGACTCCTTGTTGGTGGTTTTTTTTGTTTTGTTTTGTTTTTTTTTTTTGCTTTACTAGACTAACACAGCTGCCCCTTTGGAACTCAGTTTAGTAAAGTGATACTAAAAGAGGGAATATGAAAGAGGTCTATAAAATCATGAATGATGTGGGAAAATTAAATAGGAAAGTATTATTTACTTCTTCACCTAACATAAGAAGCAGGAGTCACTTAATTAAATTAATAAGTAGCAAATTAAAACAAACATAAGGAACTACTTCTTCACACAACACACAGTTAACCTGTGGAACTCATAGCAAGGTGATGTTGTGAATGCTAGCAATGTAAGAGCATGATATAATTTCATGGAGGATATGTGCACCATGGCTACCAGCCAAGATGGTCAAGGCCATGCTCTAGGTGTCCCTAAACCTCAGACTCCCAGAAGCTGGGGCTGAAAAACAGAGAATGGATCACTTGCTAATTGTTTTGTTCCATTCATTGTCTCTGAAGCATCAGAAAACAGATGGATCATTAGTTTGATTCAGAATAGTCATTCCTGTGTTTTTATCCCCTGAAACAATGGATATATGGTTGCAGGAATGCACCCCACAACCATTAGAAACTTCCTGATGACAAAAACAAAACAGAAACTCTGTGAGTACCTTAAAAGACTAAAATATATATTGTCACATGACCTTTCATGGATAAAATCCCATTTTATCAGTCACATGATTTGTTAGTGCCACAGGACTTCTTGTTTGTTTTGCTGTGCTAGACTAACACAGCCACCCCTCTAGAATTTGTCATTTTGAAGAGAGGATCTTCCTATCAGGATAGCATATTATTGGAAAATCATCTGCTAATGCAGCAGCTCTAGAATATAGCATTCCCTCACGACACCACAGCATAAGCTTTCTGGTCACATAAATATTAAAATTGCATAGGAAACAGGAGAAACCAGTGTCTGATGGCTACAGAGTACCAGCTGGTTTTGCCAGAAAACCTCAAAAACTTCCACTTTCAGTGTATGTCATGATCTTAAAATTGTTCAACATTTTGAGATTAGAAACACCTTAGTCGAACTGAGGGAGAATTTTTACTGGTAAAATGCAAGGAGGATCTAGAAAAGCTGGTGAAGAAAATTGATACTTACGTTGCAAAAGGAGAGCCCCTTTGCAGCAGTATCTCATCAGACCACCAGTGGGGCCCCTTGCTATTGGGTCCCTGCCTAAGAGAGAGCTTAGCAATCAATACTTGCCAGTAGCTATTGTCTAACTCACAAAATACCCAAGAAACTGTGACAGCATCAGAAGTCCTATGAATGAAATCTTACCATTTTTGTGTTGCTGGCTGAGTAACACACCAATCAAGTATAAAAATTTGAACACAAAGTGTTTCAACAGGTTTGTAAAATTTCTGGAATTTACCAAACTCATACCATGTATCAAGCACACTCACAAACTGATGGAAAAATTCAGTAGGACCCTGGGGGTTCAGCTGGTTCTCTTTGTAGAAGAGAATGAAAGGGAATGGGACCAGCACAAGCTTATAGAACAGCTGTCAGTGAGCATACAAAGTATGTCCAAATATTCCACATGGTTGAGCATGAGCTAAAGACCCCATAAAGCCTCTTATGTGGAATTTTTTAAGAGTAACAAAAGGTATGTCTACACTGGAGCCTTAGGTTGACTTAATCTTCCTTAAGTCGACCTAAGGAAAGCTCCATCCACACTGGGAATTTAGTAAGTTGACTTAAGCGCTTCCTTAAGTCAGCTTAATAATTCCACCTCTTAAGGTTGACTTAATGCTTAAGTTCACCTTATTAAGTCGACTTAAGACAGTGTAGTTGGGGAGTAACCCTTAAGTCGACATAATGAGGTCTATTTAAGCGTTAAGATTACGTAGCAAATGCCAGTGTGGATGTGGGCAGTCTCCAGAAGTTTTCAGTGTTGATGCTCTAAGTCAACTTAACAAGACTGACTTTAAGTTGACTTAACAGAGTCCCCATTTGCACCATGAGGACCACATAGTTCTCTAATCTAAAATTGAAATTTTTTTCATATTTGCTAAGGAAGCTATAAAGAAATCCTTTGATAAAGAGAAAAGACTCTATGCCATAAGGTCATACGGGGAATCTTTTCAAAAAGAGTACCTGGTCATTTTCCATAATTTGAGGAGAAGAAAGAGTAGGAGCCTTAAATAAATTTTGAGAGGACCTGGTACAGTCAGGATTCAAAAAAGGAAGTGGTGAACAGAATATAGTTGTGTTCCAGAACTAAAACCAAAGTTATGTACAAGAATCATCTAAAGTGGTCTCTGGTGTGGGGGAAGAATAAGATTTCAGCATGGCTTTCCCCCAAATCTGTTAGTGTAACTATGGACAGTAAGGTTGGGAGTGTCGCGATGGCAATGAGTCTCCCATTTGAAGGGAACAGGTAGGGTGTGCCTGAGCCAACAATTCCATGGAAACACTCCTCAGGGACTCACTGAAAACCCTTCCCTGGTGGATAAAAGGAAACCCAGACAAAAAAAATCTCCAATGATTTTTGATTAGACATAAAATTCTTTGATGGTGGTGATATGAAAGCATCGTGACAGGAGGACACTATGCATATGTAGACCTGAAGATTTCTGTGCAATATCAAAATCTTGTATCTCTCGTTAACGTAAATTGTTCTAATAGGTGATAGTATATCACTTACCTTGTCTGTCTAATAAACTGAGACCAACATGGCTATAACAACACAGGATACTGAGATACGTAAGTATTTAAGTAGGTATAATTTTCAATTTGTTGCATTACTTGTATTTTTCCTTTTTGTTTAGGGTAGGTTCTTAGATGTCACCATTTCTAGGCATCTTTGTGATGATGAACGAAACTGAGGTTTGACGTACTGTTATGAGCTGGGTGCAACCTTGTTATGAGTTAGGTTAAAGCTCTGTTGAGGTTTATGGGTGTGAACTCACCCTTAAATTAATATAACTGTAAATATAAGTCCTACCTAAGACAAAACCTGTGAATCTGCCCTCAGGCTTTTGGGCTGCAAACTGTTTCAAGTAGGTGTTTGTGGGAGTAAGAGAGATTACACCGATATTGTGGTCATAGCCAAGAAGAGAGAGACAGGCAGAGGGGAAAAGAAGAAGGAAAATTCAAGGAAGATGCAGGCACCTGTACGAAAAAAGTGATTGTGGTTGAGGGAGGGGGGCAGCTAGAGAAACAGAGATTTTGTATTTACTTAAGGAATTGGGGATTGAGTAAACTAAGCTAAGAAACAGCCACTTTTTGTTCTTGGTTCCTTCTGCTTTCAGAGACATGGGACTTTGTATAGACCTTGTAAATAAACAGGGCTGCAGCAAAGAAATATCTGACTACTACCAATTTCTAATCCCAGCTGAAATACCCAGAGTGCTCAACTATTGACTAGTCATTCAGGTCAAAAAGGGGCAACAATAAAATATTTTAGACACTGCAGTAGAGGATTGCTCAGCTTCTAACCATCTGGCTTTAGTAGTGAAATAGCCTCTCCCTCCCTTCTCCTGGTAGCAATTATTTTCTGTTTGCCCAATATACAAAAACAGCTCAGAACTCTTATCTCATTGCTGCCACTACCTTCAAAGGTTCAAAGGCAGCAGAATGAATGTATTGTATCACATTGTACCAGCTGAGAGGAAAGTGTATTCACAAAGCTTGTCTGACACCTCTCTTTTTTCAGAAGAAACACTGAAGAGGCAGAATAAGCTCAGTGATTCTGCCTTATCTATAAAGTAAGATGTGGGTGTCTTTGAAATGCTTTTTTGGCCAGTCCAGTGGTGCAGCAAGATACAGACAACCAGAACTTCTGTATGTACTTCACTTGTCTGCCATTTCATGGAAAATTATATTAGCAGAGAACAAAACATTCACACCCAACATTCAGGAGACTCATTGTTATGTCCTGCTAAGTTCCAAAGGTGGTAGCTATGTTAGTTTAGTTCAGCAAAACAAGCAAGGAGTCTTGTTAGTCTTTAAGTGCCACAGTTTTTATCATCACATGAACTTTCATAGGAGAAGTGGGATTTTCCCCCATGAAAGCTCATGCAATAAATAAATTTGTTAGGTCTTTAAGTGCCACAGGGCTCCTTGTTTATTTTATTGTTATGTACGTCTGTCATCATGCTATGAAAATAATCAGAATGATCTATAAATGCTGAGCTTGTGATGATGTAGTGAGAAAGTTACTACTTGGCACCTATTTGGTGTCTTTCACACTACCAACCTCAAAGCTCTTCACAAATAGTGAGAGCTCATTTATTGTATGACCTCAAAACACTCAGTTAATTTAAGAGAGCCAAACAGAGAGCCTTGAACTGCCGACTTCCAGTTTCTTGCTTTAGCCACTAAGATTGCTTCCTGTACACTGCTTCATAGTGACACAGAAGTGGCTTCACCATCAAGTCTTTTAATTTCATCTGCTCCCTATGGTTCGTTGCTATACTTGGAACAGATAGATTTTTACTGGTGAATGTCAGTATATGTTGATTTCATCATACACATACAAACTGACAAAAATGTTTCCATTGATGATAATAGAAATTTACAAATATGCAAAGTAAAATAAAAAAGAACATAGAACTCCTTATCATTTGATTTAAAGACATTTACTTTATATATTTTGATATGCAATATTGGCATTTTGTCTTTTGATGGGAATCAAGCCTAAACTTCTTTAATTTCTGCATTACCTGTTATCCTCAAACAGCCATCAGAGAAGGACAATTTTCATTCACTGATGACTAAGTCTAGAAATGACTAGACTGGTTAAGTGGAATGGAAAACTTCAAATCCCATTCCCTTTTCTTGGGTCAAACAGGCTTACTTTTAAAAGTGTCCATTCTCTGACTGCACAGCTACAGATTACCTACAAAAGACACAACCTCCAAAAACACCAAACCATTTGAACAGCTAAAATGTTATAATTATTGATAAAACCAAAGTGTTACCACAAAAAATACACTGCCTTTGGACAGGAAGATGTTTTCTTTTTCTGGAATCATCAGTGTCAACAGCATTTATGCAGATCTTTCACATTTGCAAAAGAGTCAGATGTGAGCAGCCTATATATGGGTGAAGGAACATCCCAACACTAGTATGCAGAAGTCTGCAATAGCAGTCTCTCTGCCCTGGTTCATCTTGGAACCGCTAGCTTCTAATCTCCCCTACTGGAAGATACCGGAAACAGAGTAAGTGAAGGGTAGAGAGAAGACAAAATCATGGCTCTGTTCTCATTACATACAGGATAGGGTTGAAGCAGTGTGTGGAAAAACCTGCTGCATTAATGGATAAAGCAGGCTATGCACAAGGAAGACTTGTTCCCTTGAGAAGGTGTCCCAAGCTAGTTTAGTCCTTTAGAAATATTAACTGAACTCTATGTCATTCACATGTGGTATAGACTCTGACCCTGCTACACAGGCAGAATGCTTAAAAATGGATAATTCTTGTGAATGCATTGTATTTCATTGACAAAAGTAAACAAGCAACATTCTAGCTGCAAGGTTAGTAGACAAACCAGAAATCTGCATAGCAGGTGGCAACACAGACAAAAAATACACAAACTATATTTTCATTCTGCATAAAATCAACATGGAAAAAAATCAAATTTAAAAGACAGACCTGTAATGCTGTCTTGCTTTGTGTCTATGTGATTCTATAGCTCCGTTTTCCCTTTGATGATCAACATGCTGGTTAATGATCAGATTGATAGTGTCTTCTTTTCTTTAAAATGTTATGTAAGATTATTTAAAAGCATAGTTAAATTGCAAAATCAGTAGCTTTCTTACACTTTCTAAAAGAACCAATTTACCTTAGTAGATGTCAGCATCTTGAAAGAAAAGGGTATACTGTCAGCTGCTTTATGGTGCTGGCATACTACAGAAATGTGCCTTGACTAGAGGAAGCATAAATGGAATTATTCCAATAATATACTGGAATCTTATTATACTCCTGACACCAGTTTGCAGCTTAGTGGAGTTCATTTAACATTCTGGAAGAGAATTGAGTTATTTGGTACTATGACTGGCAAACTGGGTAAAATAAGATCTATCTTTTTCTAGGACTGCAAGGTGATATATGGCTTTGCAACTGGGAAAAGGCAGTTAAAAAGACAGATGTGCTCTTTCCCGACAACCTTCTTACTGCTAATATTAAGGTGAAAAGGGTGTTAGTTCCTACTGGCAAACAATCTACTGATTAAAAGTATGGGAATCTTAAAAGCTTCAGTCTGCTTTGCAGTGTCCTATGCTTTACAGTAAACTCCAAGGCTCCTAACTGTTAAATAAATAGTGTCTTTAAATAATACATCTCTAGCTACTTAATTACACTGGTGACACAAGTTCATTACACTGGTGACACGTTACATACTGACACTGCGAAATACAATGCGATATTTCAAGATAATGATGTGACACATGAAACAAAGATGTAATAATGCATTGATGTGTCATAGAATTAAAAAAAAACATACACTGACATAAGAACACAGGATTTTTCACATTGGATTAGAAAACTCTTTTAAGGTACCTCAGCTCTTGTGTGATTTTGAACTTGGGGGGCAATATTCCTTCCAAACTCCTTTAAGCCATCTGTCTATGTTATCTGTGGTGGTGTTTAGAAATATGGGGAAGCTGTCAGAGATATAGGGCACAAATAATAATAATAATAATAACAACAATAACAACAACAACAATAATAATAATACTATGAGAAAGGATCCAGTGTGACTTCCCTTCTCCTAACAAATTTCACTTCTCCTCCCATTGCCAGTAGTGAGATTTCTTGCCTGTTCTTATCCATTAGCCTACTTCAGTGGGCCCTCTCATGCTTTCTGACCTCTTGGGTCTCATCCCTTCCATCATGTTTCTCCTCAACCTGTCTTCCTGTCCATACTACAAACATGCCATGGTCTCACCCATACTTGACTCCATTCTCTTCCTGAACCATCTTCTCTATTTCACCTCTAAACTAGTGCACTTTCTAGAACTGTTGTCCAGTCCTTCTCCAGTTCTATCTTACACGCTTACCTATTTGATTTCTGTTCTTTCCATGCCATCAAAACTGCTCTCACCGAAGTTTCTAATAAACTCTCCCTGGCCAGATCTCAGGGCCACTTATCCTCCCGCCTCATCACTCATGACACTTTTGCCATTTCAACATCACCATTCATACAATATTTCTTGAAAACTTGTCTTTCTTAGACTTCCATGATTCTTATATTTCCTAAATCACCTTTCTGGTTATTCCACCTTTTGTGTCCTTTAGTAGATTCTCTTTCTCCTACTCTGTCCTCCTGCCCACTCTCTTCAGGAATCCCACAAAGTTCCTTTATTTGCGCTCTACTTTTTACCTTTTTCTACAGTCTATTCAAGATCATCTTAATCACACATACTTCTGCAAATATCACTACCAATATAATATAATACAAACACCAATTACTCACAAATCCTTATATGTCCGATCTCACATTTTGGCTTGTCACTGACATTTTATGGATATCTCATCATCAACTCAGCCTGACCCAACTGAAAACCATGACTTACCTTCCCGCTTTCTCTGTCTCTGTTGATAACTACATCATTTTCCCAGTCACTCACACCTGTAACCTGGGTGTCGTCTTTGTTGTCTCTCTAGCCTTGCAATTTCCAGCCTGTAACCAAATAGTTTTGTTTCTTCATAATACCTATAAAATAGTCATTTCTCTCTATGGACATCATTAAGATTAAAATCCATGCCCCCATTCTCTGTTTTGACTAGTCCAACCTTTTTCTCTGTGCACTGACCATCTAGTTAATTAAAAACTCAGCTTTTACAATCATCTTCCTTGCCTATTGCTCTGAACATTGCAACCCCCTCTTTGAATCACTCTACTGGCATCTCAGTTTTCACCACAACAAATTCAAGGGTGTCGACCTCTCATAAAAGGTGCTTCACAACCTTGCCCTTTCCTTCAAATCCATTCTTCTGTCTTATTTCTTTGCTCCCCAGTTCCCTCTGCTCAATCAGCAGTGCCAGCCTTGATGGTTTAATTGTCCAGTTTCCCCCCAAAAATCTTCATGATTTCTTCCATGCTCCTCCTCAGTTATGGATTGCCTTCCCTAAATTGGTCCTAAGCCCACTTCCCAATAGCCCTACAAGTTTTCCTTGACACCCACTTCTTCCAACAATGTAATGTGTGCTTCTAGTACTCTTATCCTTGTATTATAATTATATTTACAGGCTGATGTGGCAGGATAGTGTATTATTAAGGTTCTCTGACATTTTTAAGAAGACCTTGTTTTCTATTGTTTTTAATTTTAGATTATAAATTTAACAATATTTGTGTTTGCTGTTGACTTTTTGTTTCCTTTTATTTCAGCCCAAAGGGTTGATCGGTTCCCTACAATGAGGCCAGATGAAAAGATCATAGTGTTCCTTATTTTTAAAAAAAAGTTCTGGAAATTCTTTTCTCTGACATGCTCTCTTAGTGCCTGAAAGAGGTTGAAATTTGGCAGGAGTGAAATTTTTGCCTTTCGCATGAAAATCTCTCTCAATTTATAAGTTGCAGAAATTAAATAACAGTTCACACAAGCTCTTTAGGGACTTGCTGGAGCTTAACAACTAAAATCTTCAAAAACTCCATCTTCACAGAGCGTACTTGAACCTCTTAGCGCTGGGCAGACTGTGAATGAGCCACCCCACAGAGCAACTGAACGTGCTCTATCGCCTTACAACTGCTATGTGTGAGACGAGAGACAACTCTTAAGAAGGAGTTGACACACATCTGAAGAACTGGGGCTGACTGGACAAAAGTATGCGTACGTTGCAATTAAGAACCCATGGCAGACTATTGCTAGCTAGCTAACACTGGCTTGTGAGGCTCAGGCTGTAGGGCTGTTTCACTGCTGTGTAGACTTCTAGGCTTAGTTGGAGTCTGGACTTTAGGGCCCTGTGAGGTGGGGAGGGTCCCAGAGCTTGGGCTGAAGTCCAAGTCTGGAAGTCTTCACTGCTTTATTGAAAGACACTATGATAAGAAGAAAGAGGGGGATGTGAGGGGAGCCTAAGATTTATCGGGTAACCGGGGACAGAAATTGGATTGAGACTCAATGGAGCAGAGGGGAGAGAGAGACAGATGATCTGAGGAGCTGGGAAGGGCAAACACACTTGTTAAACAAGGAAAGAGGAGACAAAGGAGGAGATGGGACTGGGATTGACTGAGAAAGAAGACAGTGACTGGATGTGGGAAGGTCAGAGGCTAAAAGTCACATAGTGAATCAAGGGGGTGATGCTATGGCAGGCTCGTCAAGGAAATTGGGATGGGGATGAGACTTCTGAGGAGCAAAGAATGTGAGTTAGTATACGTGGATTCCTATGTTCCCAGATTCCAAGGCCAGAAGGAATTACTGTGATTGCCTAGTCTGACCTGTATAACACAGACATAAAATTTCCCCAGCATAATTCCCAGTGACTATCTTTTAGGAAAAACAAAAAAATCCATTCTTGATTAAAAAATTGTCACTAGTACATCATCCACCACAACCCTTGTTAAATAGTTCTCACCGTTAAGAATTTATGTCTTATTTCCAGTCTGAATTTCATTAGCTTCAATTGTCATCATGTTATACCTTTCCTTTCCTGATTGAAGAATCCTTTATTATTCTAGTTATAGATTGTTATCAAATCATCTCTTGATTATAACCCACTTCCAATTTATCAATATCCTTCTGGAATTGTGGACACTAGGACACAGTACTCCACCAGCAGTTGCACCAGTAAAAAGACAGAGATAGAATAGCCTCTCTATTCCTACTTAAGATTTCCCTGTTTCTGCATCCCAGGATCTCATGAGCTTTTCTGGCCACACCACCACACTGAGAACTCATGTTCAGCTGACTCTAAATCTTTTTTCAGAGTCAGTGCTTCCTAGGAGACTGTTCCTCATCTTGTACGCATGACCTATAATCTTTGTACCTAAGGAGACTAGGCCTGAGAGAAGGAGTAGGGAAGAGAGAAATTGGCTAAAGACAAGTTGATGGGGCCAGGGCAGAAAAGGCTAAGAGGCAAAAAATGGATGAAACAGGCATATGTGTCTACTCACTGGAGCAAAATTACTTTCAGAGCCCAGAAAGGAAACCACAATTCTTTAATTTCACCATTTCAGTCAAAGCATCTGATGAAGTAGGATTTTCTTCCATGAAAGTTCATGCAATAAATCCATTTGTTAGTCTTTAAAAGTGCCACAGGACTCCTTGCTTATTTTATTAAACCCAGTAAGCAGCGTTGAATCCTCTTCCCTCCTAGTGGGTCCTTATTAGTACTTCATCCTTGTCTATAGTCGATCCTTACAGAGGATTTAAATCTGTGACTGCTCTCAGATGCTCTGTTTGCTCAGGTGGCAAAGGTCGCCAAAAGGTTCTAAATCTGTTGATGGCCTATGCAGGTATCAATAAGATGACATATGATAGAATTTCTGTTTTCTTAGTTTCCTTACAGGTGCGGTGAGGGGGAACCTATGAAATTACCAATAAGAACCAGGCTAAAATAACTTCATTAGTTTTGCATGGTCAAGTCCTGAAAAATAAAAAGGTGCCAGAATTGAGGTTGCCTGTATGAATTCGTTATGATACGGTCTTTAATTACATGATTTACTGCTACTATTTCCACAAGACTGGGCCTCACTCTGTACACAGGATAGACCTGGGGATGAATCACAGTGCTGTAGTGAAAGAGGCTATAATCTAGAGAACTCCTTCCTAACTTGTTGAGCCACCTGAAAGGTGATTAGTGAAAGAGGCAGGGAACTTGAGGAAGGAGGGTCTCATGGTGAAGTTGTGAAATCTCCTACAATGGAGGTTTCTAAGAGTAGGTTAGACAAACAGGTCAGAGACGGTTTAATGGACGTACTTGGTCCTGCCATGAGTGCAGGGAAATGGACTCGATGACCTCTCATGGTCCCTTCCAGAGTCTATGATTCCATTACAAAGCCATACTTATCTAATATTTAGCACCAGCACGTACCAACTGATACACTGATTTATCCAATAGCTGAATCACAGCCAAAGGAATGGAGAGGTCAGTAATAGTTCTGTTCCAATCTAAGCATATAACTGGAGGTAGGTCTTCAATGAAAACCATTATCATATCCCTTCTCAGTCTCCTTTTTTCCTAAAACAACCCAGCTCTTTCAATCTTCCCTCAAAGATCAAATGTTCCAGACCTCTAATAATTTTTGTTGCCCTTCTCTGGACTTTCTCTAGTTTCTCCACATCCTTTTTGAAATGAGGTACCCCAGACTGGACATGGTACTGAAGTTGAGGCCTAATCAGTGCAGAGTAGAGTGGAAGACTCACTTCTTGTGTCTTACTCACAATACTCCTGTTAATACACCCCAGAATGGCATTTGCTTTTTTTGCAACAGTATTACATTGCTGACTCATATTTAGCCTGTGATCCACTATCACAGCCAGATCCTTTTCTGCAGTACTCTTTCCTAGGCAGCCATTGCCCATTTTGTGTGTGTGCAATGGGTTGTTCAACCCTAAGTGGAGTACTTGGCACTTATCTTTATTGAATTTCATTCTATTTGTCTCCAACCATTTCACCAGATTGTCCGAACCATTATGAATTGTGATCCTATCCTTCAAAGCACTCACAACCCCTTCCAGCTTGCTATCATCTGCAAACTTAATAAGTTTCCTTTCTACTGCATCATCCAAGTCATTGATAAAAAATGTTGAACAAAACTGGACCCAGGCCAGATCCCTGAGGCACCTCGCTCATTATGTCCTTCCAGCCTGAATGAGAATCACTGATGATTACTCTCTGGGAGTGGTTATCCAACCTGTTTTTCACCCATCTTATAGTAGGTCCATCTAGTTTGTACCTCACTGGTTTATAAATAAGAATGTGATCTGAGACCATACCAAACGCCTTACTAAAATATAGATATACCACATCTCCTGGTTCCCCTCTATCCACAAGGTTTTTTACCACATCATAAAAAGCTATCGAGTTGGTTTGACATGATTTGTTTTTGACAGATCCATGCTGAGTAGACCTAAGCACCTTATTCTCTTCTAGATGTTTGCAAATCTACTTCTTAAATATCTGTTCCATTATTTTTCACGGTATTGAGGTTAAACAGACTGGTCTATAATTCCCTGGATTACTCATATTTCCTTTTTTGTAAATGGGCACTATATTTGCCCTTTTCCAGTTCACAAATTACATGAGTAATTATCCATGTAACAACTGAACTAAAAATCAATGAACACATGCTTTGGAATCATTTGCTGAAGCTGTGGCCTGCTTTTTCACTGACTATCTCTGACTGCCTGGGAGTTGCATCTAAAGGCTTATCTTAGTCAAACTGGAATTATTCACATTAATAATGTCTGTTGGAATTTTGTATTTATTTAAGAAAAAATATAAAGACTGAATAAAATGGCCAGAAACGTATTCACTCTTAGGAAGGATGATGAAGTTGTCAGGGGAAGTCTTGAAGTCTTTTAAAAAAAAGGAAATTCATTAAGTGGGAGATTATTTACCACTCTGCATGGGTAAACGAAGGAAGATAAGAAAACAAGGAACTTCCCGCCCTCATTCTTCTTATTGCTCTTCGCAGGGGTCAGGCCCAATCCTAGTCACTTGTGATTGTGGCATAAGTGGGGGCACTAGATCTTAGAAAGTAGTTTGGACCCAAACTCGAGAACCTGCTGCACCTTTCAAAGAGTGGAAGAGCTGTTTTTTGGCTATGTCTATGCTAGAGGGCTCAGGTAAGTCCACGAAATAAGGTTGACTTAAAGTCAACCTTATTAAGTCAATTTAGAGAGTCTCCATTTGTTTAAGCTGACTTTATAAATTTGAGTTAAACCATGGAACCCATTAAAAGTTCACTTAATATTTTCAACTTTAAATGGGTCCCCTTGCCTGAGTCAACTCTATAAAGTCAACTTAAATGGCTCTGAGTTAAGTCGACTTTCTTAAGTCAACTTTAATGCCCACATTTTCTTAAGTCTTAATAAACTTGACTTAACCCTTAAAAGTCAACTTTAATGGTGAGAATTATTAAGTCAACTTAAGCAAGTGCTTAAGTCGACCTAATGAATTCCAAATGTGGCCCTGGAGTTCCTTAATTCAATTTAAGCCTCCAGTGTAGACACAGCCCTCCAGCTTGCACCATTTCACAATTAGGGTGAGGTCTTAAAGTTGCAATTTGAACTGAAATAATTAAAGATATCATGGTTTTGGATTAAATAACACTAGATTTATCTACAAATTATAGTGAGACAATGGGAACCTGCTTCTTGACTGCGGTCTCTAGGCTTCTCAACTAATTCATTCACTGACAATTATTTGTGATAAAAATTGCTATTTTTATTTCATTTTCAAAGTTCAAAGGGTTAGCACGGCAGTTACTAAGTATCAAAGCACAGCAGCAAAACAATCACAGATTCATGTAATTGTCTATGCTTTGTGATATATTCATTATGAAGATCTTTTCAATTGCAACCTGGGCTCCAGGGGTTAAAGAATAATTTGGTGGGCCCCAGAACCCTCCCAAATTTCTGGCTCCCTTCATGCATGTCCAGGCCCCCTTCACGCACCTCAGCAACTGCCTCCCCAAACACCTGCCTCCACCCCAGCTACTGCCCCCAACTGCCTGCCCCTCCACCCCAGCTACTACCCCCATCCCTCTTTCCCTATGTCCTCCTCAGCCCCAAACCCCACTCCCTAACACCCCCACCCTGACACCAGCTGTCCACACTCCCCCAAGACATCCCAACCTACTCCCTAACTCCCCACCATGCCGCCAGCTCCCCACGCTCCTCCAAGACACCCCAACCTCCTCCCTAAACCCCCTTTGCCCAGCTGCCCATGCCCCACTGACCCAGGGACCCCCTTCCTGCTTATCTGGCTAATGGAGGGATGATTTTTGGCCATGCTACTGGCTGCTGCTCCCATCCCAAGCATGCTCAGATCGTGTTCATGGTGGGAGATTTAAAATCTCCAAGCCTGATACAGTTGCCTAGCTGTAGGGGCTGGGGCTGCCAGCCATGCATGGCCGGCCATGCTGCCTGTGCGGGTGAACTCCAGGGGCTGCGCACCCATGCTCCCTAGAGGCAACATTGCTGGGCCCCCTAAAAATAGACCCAGTGTTCTGAGGCTCCTAAAAATAGAAAATGGAGCTAGAATGCTGCATTCCGGGACCCACTATTTTAAATGGTGGGCCCTGGAACACAGCATTCCAGCTACATTCTCTATTTTTAGGGGCTCCAGAATGCTGTCCCCTTAAAAATAGTGGACCCAAGAATGGTGTTCTGGGCCGTTCCAGCTTACTTTAACCCTTGCTGGGCTCCTCCTTCCCATAATTGTATATGTACTCAATCTCTAAACTTTTGTCTGTTCAATACATTTAAAATATCAGAAAAACAAATAAATAGCAAGCAGCTTTCTGAAACTAAGAAGGCCTACTGTATTAGCGTCACACTGGCATTAGACTATGAGGAGTGAATTATACTGATGTCCTGTAGTTTTACTTTGAGCATTAGGAAACTTCCATGAAGCACAAATGCATACATTCCAATATTACTGATATTAGCCAGGGTCATAGGAGGGTCACCTTCTGGGCTTACTTATTCTAGGTTATTTCATTTTACTTACATAAAGAATTCCTCAAAACTGCAAGAATTTTAACAAAATTTTTACCAATACATGGAGTAACAAGCAGACTCAATCAATCAACATGCTGCCCCATATGTAAAAAATGAGTGTAATACTCATGATCTCTAAAGACACTGACCTCACAATGCTCTTCAAATGCATGCACAGAGCCCATGTAATGAGCATGAAAACTTCAATGGAATACAAGGAAGCTTCCCAAATGCCTTAGGAGAGATTGTGAGAGTGTCCTTGTAGCTCAATCTGGCTTTTCTTGGCCAATGTGGGAAGTAAGTTCCACAGTTAAAGTCCCTATAAAGAATACCAGGCCCATACCCCCTTTTCTTTTCACCTGAGTTTATTGGTAAGGATCAATACCGAAGAGTCAGAAGACCATCTGAACTATACACAACACCTTGAACCTGAAAATCTGATTTGGAAGCCTCATTGGAACATTGGTTTCTTGTGAAGTTTCCAGCACCTTTGTAGTATTGTCAGCACATCCAGGTCTGGTCCCAACCTGAAGCTGGTAGTTCAAAGTTAAGCAACAACAAGAACAACAAAAGAATTTCTAAACATCATGAAATTCAAGACGATTCATGTTGAATAAGGTTTGTGTTGTAGGGGAAGAATTCAACTTTATTTTTGTTTCATATGAACCAGTTTGCCTTTCCCTCATTATAGTAGTGTTGCAAAAACAGCACTTCCTTGCAACATATTTGAACAATCTTACTGAATTAAGTTTAATATCCTTGGAATCCATTATATTAAATTATACTGCTGGGACAATATAAAACTTCTGCAAGGGGGAGATAGGATGAACTTTAAAGGATTATATTAAACAATGGTCCAGACAAGTATGAACTTTTGGGACAAACTCTGTTCAGTAGTTTTCCTGGGAATCTCTCCAGTGAGGAGAATGCAAATTTCCCAGTGCTGGTTATATAGAATGCCGGTTTTTGAAGCTGTGCTCTGAGGAGGAGACCACGGATAACTTGTTCCTGGAATCTGAGATCTAAGACCCAACATGCATAAAGAAAAGACTGAATGATTCATGTTTTTGTTCTGAGATAAGAATGTTATAAACTTGTAACTATATTAAAAAAACCCTTTTATGGAATCAGAAGTACTGACTCCTACCAGCCCCCTTGTTGGAGTTAAGAACATAAGAACGACTATAGTGGATCAGAAACAATTGCTTTAGAAGGCATGAACAGAACAGGGCTATTTGATGAGTGATCCATGTTATCTAATCCCAATTTCTAACATGCAGAGGTTTATGCAGAGCAAGAGCATGGGTTTGAGGAGTCATCTCTGGTAAACTTATTATCATGAGTGTTTTTTATATGTTTTTTCCCCCTTAATGCTTTCACCTCAATAACAAATATACTGCCTTATAAAGAGCTCTGAGCTAATTTACAACTGCTGGCAATTGCTCTGTTCATAAACCTTCAAAGAGACTGCAAAGAGCAGAAGATGGCCCAGTTAGGCACTTTGCCTCACAGAGTAGGCAGAGAACTGTGCATCCGAGGAAAAAAAAGAAAAAACAGGTCAGGGAGGTAGAGAAATACTTATTGCAAACAATAAGTTCCTAAGTAATTAAATTTTTACCTAAGTTATTTGAAATTTGTTACTTCCATTTCCAGCCTTTATATTCAGAAATTAAGGAAAGGATCTCTTTTCACTTCACTGAATGAATACTAAATTACTAAAATGAAAATTCCAATAAAAGAAATCAAGGCAGGAATAAATGCACTTTTAATGTCTCTTGTTTAAATGGTGGATGGAAGGCTACTAACATTTTACCATGAGACTGTAATTTTGTATAATCCATATTTGCCTCCTCAGTGGTGGAACTTATGGAAGGTCTAAAACTTCCTAAACATTACAGCTATGAAAACTTCATCTTATTCTTATTCCTACTGTCCCAATTTCATAACCGAAAAGAAAGTTTCCTCACACCACCAGTTAGTTAAGAGAAGTAACGTGGCCTTTCTAGAGCTCCTGTTACTTTCCTGCATGGGTTTATCAGGGGGTGGTTCATCAGGGGGTGGTTCAGAGGACGAAACACAATGAAAGCCAGAATGAGGACAGAGCCAGAAAATTTACATGTAGATAATTGTATTCAGTGTAAACAATACATTAACGAAAATGATAATATTCAGAACGTAACAGAATTTTTGCACCCCCCCCCAACCATCCATCTATATTACAAAAATCTACACCATGTACTTAGGGTGGTGAGCTAGATGGCTATGTCACAAATTTGTCTTGGGCAGACAGTCTATGAGGGGAGTGCAATACGCAGGGCCAACTGCTGTCATTCCAGCCATGTTTCATTCCCACCTCACAGTCCCAGGTGAGACAAACAAAACAGTACATAGTCAGAAAAGAAAG
This sequence comes from Podocnemis expansa, assembly GCA_007922195.1. Lineage (NCBI taxonomy): Eukaryota > Metazoa > Chordata > Testudines > Podocnemididae > Podocnemis > Podocnemis expansa. Next base: position 41,109,415 of record ML681992.1, read on the forward strand.
TTAAATAAAAACATAAAGGAAAAGACAAAAACCTGTAGGCAGCTTCAGTCAGGATATTGGTCTCTCATTTCAGAGGCCTTGAAAATATCACAGTCCACCCCAGAGTTCACTGACTCTAGTACACATCTCTGGTCCTTTCCCTTTCTTAGCACAAGGGATCCACATGCCTGTTCTATAAGGGAAGAGGCACTGTTGGCTATCAGACCTCTCTCAGAGAGCAAAGGAGCATAACAGCCTCTTACTTTCTCATGGTTGCCCCCATTTGAGGAAGGTTCACTCATTTTAACTCCTTTGGTCTAGCTATGATTTGCAGATATGGAAGGCCAGGGTCCTTAGAGCCTAAATCAGCTTCTATGCTCACGCAGAGTTTATATGTACCCTCACAGGCTGTTAAATGGGCTCATACATATTAGTAAGGAATAACAATGTCTTATCTCATATCAGATCTTCAGTCATTTCTCTCTCAGAAAAGTACACTCCCTTCTGTTCTCAGCATATTTATCACTATACTCAAAAAAGATGTGACAGGTGAAGAACATTCAGACTAGAAATTTTGCTTATTACTTGGACCACTACAGTATAACACAAACCACATGTAAAGGCATAATCATGTGACTTGTATATAATTTTCAAGCTCAGCCCAAGAAGATTGTAAGGTTGAGAATAAAACCTTCTCATTAGTAGCACAATACCTAATTTTCACAAGCAGAATGGTCACTTCCAAGTATTTTTTGTTCCTCTCTCCCTATCCTGCACACATACAGTTTCCTCCTGAATATATTTTGAATCACAATTTCGGAGGAACCAGACACATGAATCAGCATTCATGTTAATCATTTAATCATAATCAGAAACTCAGGTAAACACATACATCTGAGAGAAGGAAACAACATAATGGGTTAAACATACTGATGGTCAACTGTATATTAAAAATAATAAAGTGTAATGGGTACAAAAGCATAGTAGACAATGTAACAATGGCATTTAGTGATTATGGAATTAATGACTGAATGCTGTAAGTTGGTCCTTGCTGAAACAGCAAAACCTTTAGGCACAGTTTCCATGAATCTCACAGTCATGAGTCAGCACAGAGTGGATATGATACAGACTGTGCATAATGCATGAGTTTTAAGGAAGAATCAGCATCAGGCTTTCAGCCCATGTAATTGGTCTATTTCAGCTTATATCAGGTTTCTTTTTTAAAGCTGTTTGCAGAGGGAAAGGGGTAGGAGACCTTCTTCTTAAAACATGAAAGCTGATAATCTCCTTACATTTTTAGCCAAACAAACAAGGAGTCTTGTGGCACTTATAAAGAATAACAAATGTATTTATCGCATAAGCGTTCATGGGAGAAAATCCCAAAGCATCTGATAAAGTGAGATTTTCTCCCATGAAAGCTCAAGCAATAAATAAATCTGTTAGTCTTTACAAGTGCCACAAGACTCCTTGTTTGTTTTGCTGAACTAGACTGTCAGTGCTACGCCTTTGGAACTTTACATTTTTAGTTCACACAACTCAACTGCTCAGATGATATGCTGCATCCTATTGGACACAGACCTGGCTGTACTGATCTATGCCTTCCTGACATAGACATCTTGATTATTACAATGTGGTATAGTTAGAAATGTATTCACATGCTCCGAAAATAGTTTTCAATGACACATCACTGCAGTCCTCCATGCTTTTCTCTATCTCTTCAGTGACTTCAGAATCCAGTTCAAAATTCTCTGTTCTGTTATTCAAAGCCCTCCATGTGACAGTCACCTTAAATATCACCTCTCCCTCTTTAACCATGATGTCCCATGACAGCTTCATTGAACTGGGACATTGAACTTGTCCAATATGTAGAGAAATGTGAATGGTGAAGACAGAACTTTCACAGTAGCTGAACCTGGATTATGAACTCAATCCTGCAAGAATGAAGATAGATGACACCATTTTCCTCACTAAATGTGAAACTTATCTCATTGATTTAACTTTCCCCCAGTTAATTTGTCACATACAAATCTAGACACATGGCATATCCATTGTCTCATTCACACAAATAAAAGCTAGACTCTCACTATGAACTAATCATGTTCTTTCTCTTATTCTTAAAAAATTTGTTTGTTGCTCAGATTCTATGGTATGTGGTCATATAAACAAATATAGACATTCCAAATTGTTGGGAATTTTATTTCTAACAAACATTTGAAAAATTATTATTCTAAACCAGCTAGTTAGTGCATGTTCAGAATAAAGTAGGAGGAAAAAAGATTTGGCATCAGAATCAGCCTGGGTTTGCAATCCTAAATATGACTGAAAAAGAGGTATACCACTGAAGAACTGATAGAGAAATGCCAAACAAAACTGATGATAAAGTGGATTTCCAGTTATGGGAAATAGAAGAACCATCCTTATTCATTTTTCTAATTAGAAAAGATATGCTAATCAAACACAAAGTATTTGTAACAGAAGCATATTCAAAGTGTTCTTAATACCAGTGTATAGGTGGTTTGGGAAGATCCAGTTAACTAATTAAAGAAAGCAATCTTGTAATGTTGAATCAGCTGCAGAAATCTATAAGCACTGAAGAAAGTTTATGTAATAGTACTGATAATGGTGACAAACAATTTCATATATTGGAAAAAATATCATAAACAGTAATGAATAAAGAACTGAACCTTATGGAACACTAACCCATAGAGCAGACAGAGTGGATGAAGTGTCATTATTTAGAATCAATCAACTGTAATTTAAAAAAGCCAGAAGAAAACTTCATAAATACAGAAGGCCAAAGATGATAAAATCCTGCTGGCACCAAAAAGCACAGAAATGTTAGAAGATGATACAATGGTAAACAGGTGAAGAGTAGGTTTTCCCACACAAATTACCATCAACTGACAAGTGATCTGATCCTCTGATAAAGTTTCCTGCATTTATTTTATCTCCCATTCTGTAAATTCTCCATCTTCAAGCACCTGATGAAGTGGATTTTCCCCCATTAAAGCTCATGCATTAAATATATTTGTTAATCTGCCACAGGACTCCTTGTTTGTTTTGCTGAACTAGACTAACACAGCTACCTCTCTGGTACTTCATTTTTCCTTTTTCTTTTGAAGGTTTAAAGTTACAAAACTTTATATTTTGTTAAATTATCCTTTTGTATTTAATTTGTCTGTAATTTAAAACAATAATAAAAGAAAACTAACCCACTACAAAACTTAATGTCACTTCTGATTTCATTGCACATGCCATGCTTGCATAGCAGAAACTTTATACAGCTGTGTAAGTCAACAGTAAAAAAATGAATGGAAAACCTCATCTACAAAATGAACACTAATATTTTGCTACCAGGAAGAGTTTCACTGTGGGAGGGCAGCTTTAACCTATATCCAGAGATCAATAGAAAAGTCCATTGGTTCTGACTGCAGAGGGTTCTAAATCAGCCCATTCCCCTGCCAGGCTAAACATTTTCCTCAAGCATCACTTTTGGAAATGTGTTGTTTTGCCCTGGATCCCTATTTGGAACAAGTGTATTCCAGGGCTTTTGATATGATCCACAAACTTGCTGCCAAAAGAGTCCTGAATCCATGAGAAGCTGGATCACATTCAATGTACTTACTTTATTCCAGAGTCTTAAATGATATGCTACACCACAATTTTCCCAGCCTTAGACCTAAGCAATCTTATTGCAAAGAACAGGTAGTACATAAATGTGACTCAAGACAGAATTTTTTTTTAAATCAACATAACTTATCTGATTACTGAAAAAATCTGAATTGACCTTCTGACTTACCTTTTTCTGCATTTGTATGTTCCCCTCCATACTTCAGTTTCTGTTTCATGTGTCTTATGAACTGGGATTTTACCCACAAAAGCTGATGTGATAAATAAATCTGTTAGTCTTTAAAACTGCCACAGGATTCCTTGTTTGTTTTGTTAAACAAGACGAACACAGCTAACCCTCTGGCACTGGGCAGAATCTGATACCTTTTGGAAATACATTGAACATGGGTGTAAGATTAATTCAGTAGAGCTGAAGAAGAGGAGAAAGAAAGGTGACTTTATACCATCTTTCTGCACCCCACCCCCAATTACAAATATTATATAAACCTTGTTTGGGCCCTCGCATATATAACGGTAGTCTCAGGGTATACAAAGTTGAGTTCAGCTATCTTTGAACACAAGGGACCATTCTGGCATCTGATAATTGCTGGAAGATAATGGTGTTCTGGCTAGGTCCCACTCAGTCTTTATACTGGTGGCTAGGCCAGGAAAGAAGCAGTGTAAAAGCAGTTATGCTGATCTCTTAGCAGTCAAAGGACTCTTCTACTGGTAGGATTCATTTGGTTAATGGCCTCTTTTTCTATTGGCAAACAGCAAGCCAGAGAATCTGGTTACAGGTCTCAGTGAACACCAGCTACCAGGAAAGCTTAAGATTGTAAAATTTAGCTAGTTTTGAGTTGTGTACACAAAAAACATTTTAACTTTTGCTAGTCAAAAAACTTTTCTCCCACCCTCAATAAATCACAAAAAATACCATTCACCTTTTGACTAGGTTTTAATATGGATTATTAACCAATGAAAAGAATTCCACAGCAACGATCCTATGAAATGGGCCAGGGTTCATAACAGAGGTACCAATGTAACTAATAACTTTTGGTCCCAGTGAAAAATGTAGGATTGCTCAGCACACTTACATACATTAAAAACACTGCACAAGTGAAAACCTAACTCCTCTTTTAGAAGTAAAATACTTTTAATGATCATTTTCTAGTTCCGAATGGACAAGTTTGCATGAAAAAATGCAACATCATAATTGGTACCTGGTTGATAGTACATGCAGAGCAAAATTCTCATCTGGTGGCAATCAGCACAGATCAATCCATTGTGCTAGAAACACAGGAAGTGCCACACTACAGTAATGCAGTATCTTGATTCTGATGGTGATTTCCAACTGATGATTCAGAAGAACGAACAAAAACCACCCACATAGGCAACTGAAGGATAATCTGTCCTCTGGGGGCATATTCATTCTATCTGAATATAACTAGATGTTAGTTTTAGCTCTGAAGCTCTAAATCTTCCAAAACTTTATTTTTTAAAAATACTTACTATTATTCCTAACTGTCAGGATTATTAAGCACTGGAGTAAGTTGCCTCAGCAGGTTGTGGAATCTTCTACATAGGAAGTTTTTAAGAGCAGGTTAGACAAACACCTGTCAGGGATGATTTAATAGGGGTACCTGGTCCTGCCATGAATGCAGGGAACTGGACTCAATGACCTGTTATGGCCCCTTCCAGTTTCTGTGATTCTATGATTCTAGATAATTTTCTTAGCCATGTAAACTGCCAAATCCCCCTTTAGATTTGGCTACAATCTGGGTTTCCATGACATCTTCTGGTAAGCAGTTCCACAGTCAAATTATACCTTCTGTGGACCTATGCTGGTTTACATCAGAAGAGACTATTGGCCAGAATGGGATTGGCAACCAAGCCACCTTCTCATTCACAAACGGGGGTCAGGGGTATGATGTTTATGCAGGTGATCGCTGACTGCTTGAACCAATACTTCCCTCCATTGTTGTGCCTGCTCTATGAATGAGCAGACGACCTGTGATAGTCTGGCTCAGGTCTCTCCCCCCCACTAAGGGGTGTTCTGGCCCACCTTTCATCCCGTGTAGGTCCCTGCAATGCCTTAGTGGGTGGTAGCATAGGCTGGGAGTCTCTCTGGATGTAGGCAGATTCAGCTGCAGTACTGGGGGGCCACTGTGTGATCCTAAAGCGTCTCTAGGCATGGCAGGGTTTCATCAATAGCCAGTGGAGTTAAGAAGCAGACCTGAACCCTCCTGGGCATGGCCTGGCTCCCTGGGCAGCAGTACTGGACTGTAACAGTCCTAAAGTCCCTCTGGATGTGGCAAGGCCCCTCCAATCACCAAGGCAGAGCTGCCCCGCAATCCTTTAGTCTTCTCGGTGATGCAGGGTCCCCAAAAAGCACCCCTGGGCTGCACTGCCATCCTGTGCTACCCCTCACCATCCAGGGCATGGCAGAGCTCCCCCAAGTAGCAGCAGAGGCTGCAATTCAGTCCTAAAACCCCTCTGGATGGGGCTTGGTTCTGTCAACAGCTGTGTTGTACTCCCAAAGCACTTTTGGTGTATTATGGCTCATAGACTGGTGCTACCCTGTGGTACTAGTCTCCTTGATACGGTCTGGGAGCACATCTCTAGCCTCTTGTCCCCACTTCCCTTTCCTCCTCTGAGGCCTCAGCTGCACTTTTAATCCCCCTCCCTTCGTTCTAGAGAAAGGCCCTCTGTGAAGTAGGATGGATTGGTACCCTTCATCATGGGACCCTAGCTTCCATTTTTGTCAATCCAACAAATTTCATCACCAATAAATTCACTTTTATATATATTTTAAAATACTATTTTAAAGCTAGAGACAGCAGGTTACTCCATTTTGACAACAAACCAGAGGTGCCCATTAGCTGATTGGGGATGCTTAATAGAATCCTTAATCCCAGTTTGTTGGCAGTTCATAGCACATTTGTTGTTGGCAAGAGATTTTACACATCAAGAAGCTGAATACTTTTATTGAGCAGCTAACTGGACAGCGTAAGAGAAGAATGATACAAGTTGAATTTACTGTAGCATTTATCAAATCTATGAGTCACTAAATTAGTTCCATCAGGTAACACTTTGTCTAACAAACTTTATGCCCATGACATTTATGTTATTGTCTGACAGTGATTTAACCGGCTTACAGGTAGTTCTGGTTCTGCATGGAGAGTGGGGTGGGGAGGATGGTCTTGAAAGGAAGAAAGGAAGGCCCATAGATCTTGAATCCAAATCCATGGGTCCTCAGGCAACCTTTTTATTCCAGCTGCCATCTGACAGCTTGCCAGTAAGCAGCTGGTTGAGTCCAGTTGAAACCTTAGTCCTATACTTCTAAAAAAAAAAAAAAAAAAAAAACTCAAAGAAGAAGATATACGTAGGGACCTTAAGTTGAAACCAAAGAAGTCATGATTGGAGGAGTGTACAACTCTGCTAATTGGTCCAGCTGAACTATTTAAGCTAATAGACACAAGCAGCCGTCTGGACAGCTGGGTGAATTCCAGATATTATATTCTTAGCAGTCCAAGACCTAGAGAACAAGACAGAATTCCCAGGGCATCTTGATTCAAGACCAGACTCAGTGTCTTGGGGGACAACATGTGCTGAGGAGCCTGAAATCCCCAATGACCAGTTGACAACTGCATCGGGAGACAGGATAGGAAGTAGTAAACACCCTAGTTGTCACCCCCACCCCCGATAGCAGTCCCTTGACTCTGGCTATTAGGCCACACAGCTGTGATCCTCAGAGCAGTCATGTTGACTCTGGCATTGGGCCACACTGACCTGAGTCCAAAGACAGTCAGTTAAGCTCTAACCATGGAGCTGCTACACTCCCCAGTCCACCTCACAAGGGTTCAGGGTGGACATGCTGTGCGAGTTTCCAGAGGGATAGCCATGTTAGTCTAGTCAAGCAAAAAAAAAACCAAAAAGTCTTAAAGTGCCACACAACTCCTTGTTTTTTTTCATACTGTGCAAAACATACAGGAATTGTCAGTGTGAGTGAGTTTATTTGGATGAATATCTGCCTGATCTGCAGGCACACTCAGGTAGCTAGAAATCTGTGTGATAGAGCAGTTCCACCCACATAACTGCAGATCCACAAATGGGGGACAGTCTGAGGCAAAGGTCCCTACGTATATCTTCTTCTTTGAGTTTGTTTTTTTTTTTTTTTTTTTTTTAGAAGTATAGGACTAAGGTTGTTTTCAAAATGCTTTTTTCATGAATATCATCTTTAATCCTCTCAGTAATTGATAATCGCTAATTAAGTCACACACCACTCATTTGTAAATGATGATGTATCCATTTTGCCAATGGTTATAATGAGACTAGGTCACAGAATAAATGATGAGTTGAGAATATATTGTATGATTCTTAGTTCTCAGTCCCATTCTTTACCCTATACAAATCTTTTCCTGGAACAAACTGGATCATAGATGACACAGCTCCAAAATTCAGTTCTGTTTAAATATACTTATGTTAACCCTCTTACCATCTCTTTAGAAGTCTGGACAGAGGGCTCATTCTCACTGAAACAGCAGTAGAGCTATTAGACACAGAACATGGATTTATAGGGAAACAGATTTCCTTTTTGTAGGGGTTGTTGTTTACACAGTGATGTCTTTGACTTAAAATAGGGCTTTATAATCATCACTTCCTCGTGTATTCTTGCAAAAATGTTTAGTACTAGTCAAATATTACAGGACCTTTATAAATAGTTTCATTCATCAAATGTTGAGGAGCTGGAATACAATGACAGATTTCCAGTCCTCTTAAATCAAAGATAAATTCCACTGATGTGATCTCAGCCCAGATAGCATCTGATATCCTTACTAAATGAAGCATAAACCCATTTCTGAAGGCTGACTTCAAGCTTCTGCTATTCTTCTGACTTTAAGCTTCTGCTAGTCTCCTAACTTTATTCATTATGTAATCATTGTGCATTTGAAGCCTGACAAACAGCAGCCCATGAGCATCAAGATATTGATCTCAGAAAATAAAAATAAAAATTAAAAAAAACCCAGAGAAACCTTGAAAGATGTTACTTTTAAACTGTGATCTGTTTTAGTAATTTAATAATTCAGTAGCTAGAAAAAAACTAAATATACTTTTTAAAAAATTCTTACTAATATGTCAGTAAAGCATATGTTCAACCCTTAAGCAATAAGCGGCGTATGCCAATGAATTTTACTATTGTATACACCTTGGATGCAAATCAACTCTTCTTCACAGTACTATATATAACAACTCTTAATATTTTATGTAGAAGGCAGAATCAGATTCATAAATAATAAATCTATACCTCCTAGGTGGAAAACATATGAGTAGAGTGAGTTCCTGAGAAAAATCACAAATTTAATAAAAGTGTTCAGTACTGTATTTTTAAATGTCAGTCACAGTCATTTGCCACCACTGAAACAGAATAAATTGTCAGTTGATAATGTAAACATTCAAATTAATCAAGATAGTTAATTACTACATTCTTCCCTCAGTCATGCTAGATCAGTTAATACAAATGCAAATCATAGAGAATAAAAAGGATGTTTTTTCTGATGGTGGGCTAAACATGAACAATAAATGATCAAATTAATAGAAAATGTATATATTTTATAGATTCCACTTCCCTCTGTCTCTGGGATCTCATAAATATTGAAAGTGTAGTAACTTTGGGGACGAAAGGATTAACACCCTGGTCAATGAATCCCAGGAGAGCCAAGAGAAACAGAGTACAGGTTTTTGAATTGGAGCAGCAGCCTTGCCTGTTTCCTGTTTGGTGGTAGCAGGGCTCCTGGAAGGATCAGTGTGAAGGCAGGGAGAAAGGCCAAGAGGATCCAGCAACATCCATGCTCAAGATAAGCTCAAGTCTGTAGCTGACCATGAGTTAGCAGAACAGGGAATGTTTAGCTAGACACAGTCAGGGTATTTGTTTTGATTTGTTTTTAGATTCCTCTGTGCTGAGCACATGTAACCCCACCCACTATCCTGTAACTACCTAAGTTAAATCCCAAAGAAGCAAATCTCTGCATTTCTTTGCTGTTCTTTTTAATTAAAGAATTCACCCTTTTAAAATAAGCTCTGGTTCTGTGTCCTAAAAAGGAAGAGGTTTTGTTTGTATGCGCCTCAGATTGCACAGCCAACTATTAAAGGTGATTTGGTCCCATTTCAGCTGATATCACAGCTGGGGTTCAATTGCTCTCTTGAGGGAAGAAGAAAAGTGAGGGAACCACGCAGAAAGGAATTCCCAAGTGTGCTTCCCTGAGTTTTCACAGCTGATGTTCAATCACTCTCTTGAGGGATGAAGAAAAGCAATTGAGGGTACCTTGCAGCAAGGAATTCCCAAGTTTTTTTACATTTGGGTGGTGGCAGCAATACTACTCCAAGGCCAGGAAACTGGTAGCCTTGGATAGTTTAAGATAAGGCTTTAGGGCCAGTGTGTTTTAAGGCCTTTTGCAGCCCCCACCTTCTGCATTCAAAGTGCCAGAATGGGGAAAGAGTTAGTGAAAAACTGAGGGCAAAACGGCCAAAGACAAACGGAACTAAACAGAATGCTCTGACTGTGAGCCTTGAAAAGGGCCACCAATGAACTTAAAGGGCATACTCAAGAAGGAAGTTTCAAATACTGGCTTCCTGAACAAAGAATCACTTGCCTTTAGTAGAACAGAACAAATCTTCTGGAATACAAGGAAGGTAGCCAATGTCACCAGTTGAAGAGGCACACTGTACTACACATAAGAGTAGAGGCAGCTGCTCAGATAATTCATGAGTAGATTATTAAGAATGTAACATTTCATTAGAAAGAACCTGGCCTGATTATTCACTAAGCACAGCTTTTGCTCAGATGGGATTGGAGTCTATAATTTGTATAAAAATGCATCATCTTGAGTTTGCACTGTGTATGCCATTTCACGAACTCTTGATGTAAATCTGATATGTAATACCACTAACCTGCATTCAGAAGCAGTGCACATCAGTTTAGGACTGATAGTGAAGAATATTTCATTTAGTTGAAACAACCCAGAGATTTTAATGAATGCAAAATTTAAAGCGAAATTTGGCCAGGATTAACATCTGTCAATATATATCCTTAGATGGCCCATGCCACTGAAATGTTCCTGCTTAGGAAAAAAGCACACTAATATGATCGACAATGGCAGAAGTGCTGCTGCCTCAGTAGAAGACCCTGCTCCCTGGGTCCGATTTCGTGTCCCAGGCCTGATGCGGTCTCCGGCCCCCGCTGCCAGACTGGCCATAGATCCTTGGCTGGGGATGGAGCTGGGCAAGGTGGGGCCTGGTGACCTGGCCTGGATCCCTGGCCAGGAGAGGCAGGCACTGCCATGGGTGGTCCAGTCCAGATGTAGGGCGAGGCTGCTCACAGCAGTGCCTGCCTCTCCGGGGCCACACCGGGAACTTGGGGCACTGGTGCCTAGACTCTGTGCATGTCCCATGTGCCGGGGCCCCTTTCCACCATTCTAGGGTATAATATCAGTACCGTAAAAGGAAGCACCAAAACCAGGCAAGGGCCAGAGCAGTCCTAGGCTGCAGCCCCCAGCAAACATCCTTCCTCTTTGGTCAACCCCAAATGAGCTGGGCTGCTTTGTTTTATACTGAGGCAGCAGTTGGCACATACCCAGCGCAGTCTGGAGAGTGGTAATTTCACCAGCTGTAATGTGTGGTTAATCCTTTCAAGGCCAGTGGAGGATACAAGGAGGCATGACTTTAAAATCTGGCCCATAGCTAGCCACTCCATTGTGCCACAAAACACACAGCATAAAAACTCTTTAGGTGAAATCCTGGCCTTATCAAAGTCATTAGATGTTTTATGATTGATTTCAGTAGAGCCAAGATTTCACCTTCTGTTTACAGCTTGTTGCTGGGGGATATTCATATTTTTTTCCCAGGAACATTTCAGTGAGATTCCTTTGCACTGTGAAAATGGGAGAGTAAGGAAGAAGATTAACCAGGCTGGAGAAAAGAAAAACACAAAATAATCCTGGCATAGACACTGCAAGTAAAGGAAATTATTGAGGGTATTTAGATTTCACTCCAAATTACGTCTCACAGAAATACCACCTGCTACCCAGAGCACCCTAAACTATGGACAAGTAATTTTGAAAACCATAAAGTAATATATTTATGTGATTACGGCATCAATTTTTTTCAAACAAAAAAGGTGTGAGTATTCATTAAAATCAATGGCAATTACACACATTCATTAACTGTGAACAAGTGAACAGATTAGAGAGAAGTCAAAGTATTGCCTATGCTCAAATCAAACACACTAGTAATTTATTGTCGACTCTCAGAATAGTTCCTAACATCTGCAGATCACTTGGTTTTAATCTATGCTGCTGAGTGATTACCTGTAATACTGATTCCCTTTGAAGCACCTCACATTGACCAATTGAAAGGTAGGATACTGGGTAGATGGACCATTGGTCTGACCAAGTATGGCCATTCTTATGGTCCCTTGCCTCTGTCCCTCTAAATTGAAATTGAGAAGAGGTAATCACTAGCTGAAAGATGCCATATTGGAAGGGCATAAGAAAATGTAAAATTTACATTTTTTCAATAAAAACTGAAATTGAAAGAGAAAAAGCTAACTCCCACACTACTTCAGTATAATGAAAACTGGCTGAACAGAAGTTGTTGTGTTTCAGTGCATGAATGGATGGATTTCTCTACTGCCTATCACTGGCATTGGAGATCCTTCATTTGGGCTTATGGTTAATGTATTTAACTAGGATTCTATTCTATCCTTCTTTGGCAGGGTCTAAGAAGAGAGCAGTGACATACAAATATGCTATGGAATTTAAAAAATGCTTTAATTTTTTTGTATGTGGGAAAGAAGTTGAGGTGGAGTGTAAAGTAAGGTACTGGCTTTGAAAATTTGCAAAATCTTTGGTTTGTGAGGAATTCAATCCCAGATTTCAGGAAACTGGTATTACTGTGTGGCAGAAGAATGTCTGGGTGTCTTTGCTCTTCTGGTCATGACCACTGAATAAACCAATGCTGTAGATCTATGTCTAATGCACGTAAGTACAAGTGGTGAAAGAAGCTAGAGGGGTTGGGATGTACCCATCTGGGATGAAGTCAGAACATGAAATACAATGCTGCTGTGAAATACTGATGTCTTCTATGAAGTAGGGAACCAAAGTTTCAGTCTCTCATTTTTGTTTCTTGTTTTTACATGGCACTGAATAAGGCATAAAGTTGTTATTATTAGAGTCTTAATTTTTATGGGTCAACACTTCAATCTTCGTGATCACACCATTAATGACTTGCTAATTGCTGTGCACCAACAGATGACTACTAGATCAAGACTTCAAAGAGAAGCTCCTGAGATTGAATTTATTTGCAAGTTTGGTTGTGTTTCCTCAGGACTTAATAGGAACATTGGATTTTACTCGCATTACAACAGGTGATTTGACCTCATCTTCCTCACTATGCTGTTCCCCAGTGTCTGACTCTTAACAACTGTTTTGATTTGCTGTTACAGTGTGACCCGCTCCCATGACTTACAGAATGGGAAGAAATAAATGCAGGGGAGTGTAAGTTTCCCTATCTTCAAAGCATCTGATGAAGTGGGATTTTCTCCCACAAAAGCTCATGCAATAAATAAATTTGTTAATCTTTAAGTGCCACAGGACTCTCTGTTTATTTTACTGAACTAGCTTAACACAGCTGCCCCTTTGGAACTTCATTTTTGTGGCTAGACTTCTCAAAAGAGTTAGGTGGTGAACTTCCACTGAATTTCACATGACATGTTTTGAATCAGATAGCTTTCCCGATGACTTGTACTAGCTTTCAGCTTATTCTGTGCGGTAGAACCACGCATAACCATCGGGAGTGATTAATGTGTATGATGAAAGGGCACGTCACCTCTTTTGTATTTCCATGAATGCAGATGATTACAGTCGTCTATTTTTCACCATTACAGATTTACAAAACTGAACACATCATATTATAATAGAACCTGTCCTGATATACCAAAAATATAATCCTTGGTACCTGATAGTTACTATTAATCTGAATGGCTGTTCTGATACATTACCAGAGTGCCCCAGGATTTGTTAGGCATTCTGAATTATAACACTAGATGGACCTGGTCTGAATTGATAATGCCTTTCATTTTGTTCTACTTCTCTTTCCCTGACTCACTTGGATTAAATGAGAATCATTGTACCGCTTTTAATTACAGCTCCATACCAAGAGATTTGACTACATGGTAAATTTTAACTTATTTTGTTTCCATGCATAAACACTCCAGTATTATTTGCTTATGGCTTTCATTTGGTTTGGTTCATATTTAGCTTCCTAATTTCAATTGATAAAGCTACTAAGGGACCTAACTTCACTACAAAAGTCAAAAATTGAGGCAAAATCCTACCTTTTAATTAATAGAGAGAAAAAGCTATTTATATTTTACAGTAAAGGTGTTCTCACTGGGACAAATTCAGCCCTGCTGAAGTCAATTGATTTGCACCTGTTTATTCCAGGGCCAAACTTGATTCTTTATGTTTGAGATTATACACTAAAAAAATTTCAGTTTCTCTGAATGGGAGAAAAGGATCAAGCTTTCTGCTTGTTATGGATATCCATAACGCATTCACACACAAAAGTTGGGAAATGACATTCTGTTATAGGTGGCAAATTATATGGGTCTGTGGTGACCAGGCTCCACCAATATTGAGGTATGTGGGCCTGGTTCCACCACTATTTCTGTTCTGCTAATGGATGCTGAATGCAGAGCCCCCAGTGGTGCTTGGCTGTGCAGAGGCAAAGTGCAGTAGCCCCCAGGGCCCAGGGCAGCCTGGTTGTTCTGCCTCCTTCTCTTGGACACACTCAGCAGCTGGTCAGTAGTTGCTTTAGCACCACCCCTGCTCTCCAGCAGTGTGGCACAGCAGTGGCCACTCCTTCATTCTTGGCTCTGCCACTCCTCTCCCACATGGGCGCAACGCTCTGGCCAGGAGCCCCTCCCGGTCCCAAGCAGTGCTGTGTGGTGGCCGCATCCCACTCCTGGTCCAATCCCTTCTCAAAGGACATGTGGGCCCAGCACTCTGGCTAGGTGCCAGTCCTGAAAGAACAGGAAATTACACAACCCTGGTGCCAATGCCCTATGTGTCTCATATTTGAAATGAAGAGTAGGAGCTATAATATTTAGAACTAATCTTCTCTATAGACTCAGTGAAACTTTAATCCATTCTGTGACTGAAAATAAGTGTTCATTTCAAATTAGTTACGGACCGACATTACATAATAACGCAAAATCATTTAATTGAAAATGTCTTGCATACATTCATTCTCTCTACACTAGAGCAATATGATGATTAGTGATGAGTGAAACAGTTTAGATAAAAGAAATTATCCAAACTTCACAGAAAACTCAAACCAGCACCAAAATAATTATTGTATACTGGAACAGCTATTTTAATTTTTTTCATCACATTTTTCTCAAAAGGGGTATATATGCTACTGTTTTTAATTTTTTATGGAAAGTATTTGTTTTCTTTACAATGGTGTTTTGATGATGATGTCGGAATACCAAATCCTAAAACTTTGTGGGGTTTTGAACAAAATTTGTTTTCAGTGGTTTTTGGTTCAGAAAAGACTTATTTTTGATATATAAAACTGATATGTTTCATGGACTATGTTTCTCCTAATTTTACAACAAAATTGTAAAGGACAGAGACTAGAGCAAGAAGATGTATACTGAGTGTTCTGTTCCCTTAAATAAGAATTGATTATCTTCATCTGGATTTCTACCTTGTCATTATCACAGTTCTAATTGAGGGTAGCTGAAAGTTGTTTAAATAAAAATGCAATAAGAAATTTTGTTCACCCACAAACAATTTCCTCCCAGGATAAAACCTTATTTCCAGACTAAACACTGCATTATCAATCTGAATTAAAATGACCTTTCAAACATTTTGAGGTTTGTACATTACTAATTATTCAATTTACTATTTTGGTTTACTAGCAAGAGGCCTCAGATATCAGAAGTTAGTAGGTGATACAAATATCACCTATAGATAGTCTTGTTATAGGACATGTTTTTCCATCTTCCCAGTTAGCCACAAAAATCATTTCTCCTCTTTGGAACCATGATTGCATATTTAATGAAAATTTGCAAAAGAGATAGTGGATCTTCCATTATATAGAGCAGGGGTCTCAAACTCAAATCACTGTGAGGGCCACACAAGGACTAGTACGTTAGCCCAAAGGCTGCACCACTGAAAACTTTTCACACAACAAGATTGCAAATATTGGTAACAATTGTGTTGTTGTGGGCCACAGGAAACAGCTTTAGGAGCTACATGTGGCCCATGGGCCACCTGTTTGAGAGCCCTGATAGAGAGCATGTCTTTTTATGACTCTTGAATCAAATCAGTCAAAACTCTACTCACATAATCAAACAAACTCTTATTTTAAAGGTAAGGTAGATCAGTGCAATATTAGGCACTTATCACAGGACATACTCTTCTTCACAGGTAAAAAGAGAGCTGTTTTAAGAACGTCACTGGAGAATCAAGTGTTTGTATACCTGTGCTAATGGATGCTTGCACTCATAACCAGCTATCAGAGTTTGGATCACTGCTCACAAGATAAAAACCTTCTATTGATTGAAGGTGCCAGGTGGTGCATGGTTCAGACAACACTGAATATAAGCCATCTGTTCTGCAGGGAGTCCCAGAATTATGTCATCCAGGAAAAAATGGGAGATGTGCTTTCTCATGTTTGATCACACTTGATAGAATTCACGATGAAAAAAAAAAAAGGAATGACTGAGCAAAGGAAGAAAGAAAAGGACAGGGTTCACAGACATACCTGGCTTCTCTCAGTACAAACAGCTGATGCCTGGGAAAATCCTTCTGATTACTAGTTTTTCAGAATGTTAAAAATAGAAAGAAACTGCCTGCAGGTAGTCCACACACAGAAAATCCAATGACAGTTAATGGCATTGGAAGAGGTAATGAACCATATAAAAATGATTCAGACAACTCAAGACTCAAATTGTTTATTTCTCCCCAAGAAGCATGCTGAAAAGTCATAAAGTACTGCTCTGTGATAGTGTGCTCAATACCTTTTTATGTGGGGTCGAAAGGCAAACAAGAAACAATGTTATTTCTGTATTGGAAAAATAGGCAAAGATAAAAACAGGCAAGAAAAACCATCAGCTTTCAAGACATAATTAACTTATAATTTGAAGTATTGGCACAATAGACTGATATCAGCATCATAACCTGAATAGGCCTTTTGGAGCAAAGCATGAGAAAAATGCTGCAGGGATGCTGTCATTCACAATCTCCGAGTCTTCCTTTATGAACTGACACCACTGTCATTATAATTCATAGCTGTTCAGTATCCTTAGGTTACAGAGGCAGATTACTTCTTTTTTTAGAAGATAAATGAGTGGACACAGGCACTTGATTAATAAATTATCCTACTCTACATTTATTTACAATGTTTACAGTTCCTGTGATAGCTTTGAACAAAGATCTGTATCAGATGGAAAATCTCACTCTGTTTACTTGCAATTGCACTCAAGGACACACTTCTTATCCACACAATTTAAACATAAAGGAATCATTAAAGCTGCTCAGAATTTGTTTTTCCTCACAGAAATTTTTATTTTCCATTGGAAAAAGAAAACCGTAACTTTTTCAGATCTTGGTAAATGAAAAATGTTGGCCAAAATTTTCAGTGAAGTTTTACTGGTTTGCTTGCTTGTTTTTGACAAAGAGACATTTTCCAATAAAAATTTTGTGTAGCTGAAAATTCAATTTTCTGTCACAATAAAATGCTGACAGAATTTTTTCTTACCAGCCTCAGGAATAACACTGTGTTATCTTCAATTAACTAAACATTCACTTGCATCTTAAAGACTTCAGATTATACTGAGGCGCCCTGACCTCTTGCTTCTCAGTGCTCAGAGATACTGGTAAAATTCTGAGGCTAGAAGCACAGTAGCAACCTTTAGGTCAATGACATACCATCTCTGTTTTATGAAGGCATTCAGTTAATGGTGACGACATAAAGCCATCACTTCCTCAGGTGACATGCTACTGAAAGACAAAGTACCAGGAGCATTTTCCAATTTATCTGTCTTCCCAGGGCTGTGCTATCATTAAATCATTAATCCTCAAAAACTCCATGAAGAAGGTATTAGTATTATCCTGATTCCGAATCAGTGTCTCAAAAAGTGAAGTGACTTCCCCAAAGTTCTGCTAAGTTAGTAACAGAACCAGCATTAATATCAGTAGTTTCTTGCTGCCCTGCATTTATTCCATTATACAACACAAAGCATTAACAACATAGAAACATTTTAATACAAATCTCAGAAACCATAGAGATTCAATCTGGCTCAGATAAACTCTTAGAAGTTTGGATGCATATATCATTAACTGAAACACTGGAATGATTTACATTGGTCTGGAAAAAATGGCTCAGAGTCAAAAAAAAAATGCAGAAAGTGAGAGGTGGAAGGAGACATGTATATGAGCTTGCTAGAGCTCTGATGTCATTTTTAGGCTGGCCTCCTCTGCCAGAATCTCTGTGAGAGGTCAGAAGTACATATATCTGATCCCATTCCTTGGGGGATTCCCCAGACTAATCAGTGGTCCCTGCCTGGTCCATTAATGTTATGAACACACCTGGCAAAAAAAAAAAAAACAAAAAAAACAACCCAGCTATTCTATCAACACAAATGCTCATTTCAAGTGGGATTTTCTCCCATGAAAGCTCATGCAAAAAATAAATCTGTTAGTCTTAAAGTGCCACACGACTCCTTGTTTTTTGTTTTTTTTTTTTACATTTCATTCAGACATTTGTGGTCCATCTAATTCAACAGAGAGATTCTCAATGATTGGAAGAAAATGAGATGTTCAGCCAAGTTGAGGGCTTGGTACTGCCTGTCAAATAGGTGTTTTGAATCCTCTATGCATAGTTTATCTAGCTACAAGGAGAGCAGCAGGGTGCTTGAAGATAAAACCACCTTGATGTGAAAATAAAATAATTCTTTTACTTTAAAATGTTTTTAAAGTAAATTGACGTGTTTTCACTCTTACATAAGTAAAATAAAATGAGAACTGCAGGTAATTTATAGTTAAGCCTCTGTTAGACAGACAGTTTTGCTGTATTGCTAATTATTTTAAAATCTGATCTTCTGAGATTGTTTGATAAAGATATTTTAAACAAAATTTTATCATCAGTTCCCACATTAGTCATTGAAATCAGTATCATTTGACTGGGATCAAATTGACCAAAGGCCACATGATTAGTGTAAGAAAGATCAGTTTCTTATAAATGAACTTTTCAATTCTTATTACATGGATAAAAAATAAGCAAATGAAGTTACTAGAATCTCGTAGGGAACCCAGCAGAGAATTAGAGGAAACTGTTGGAGTGCCACCAAAAATTGCCAGTTATAACTAGAATTATTGTTAAAAAATAGTAGTTACAATGAACTACTTTTTCATTAACTTCTAATAAAATGCATGACTATTTCTTTGATAATTTGGCTCACT
Source organism: Podocnemis expansa (assembly GCA_007922195.1). Classification (NCBI taxonomy): domain Eukaryota; kingdom Metazoa; phylum Chordata; order Testudines; family Podocnemididae; genus Podocnemis; species Podocnemis expansa. The sequence continues at coordinate 41,128,530 of ML681992.1, forward strand.
GAGGAAGGGATCAGTTTCTGAAAAATAACCTTAACTGTAATAAGAGAAATATCATTGTTCCTTAAATACATGGGCCAGTTACTCTCAGTTACAGGGGTACAGCGCCTAATGACTTAAATGAAAGTTGTAACCCTGTAACTGACAAGAGAATTGTATTGATTAGCTATACTGGACCTTTTAGAATCAATGAGAGAAAGAACGAACAGGAGAAAGTAAGCTGTAAATTCCATTCTACCATATGTTTGGCATCCATATCAAAGAGAAAGAATTGGACATAATCCAGAGTATTGCACTAGCTGGATTGATGTCAGGTAAACTATATTAGTGCCGACTCAATTACAGGTTGCAGGTGTCTGGAATTAATTAAAAGAAGTTGCCATAAATCAGGAATTATATGCCTGAGAAGAGAAGAGGAAACCAGAAAAGAAAGGACAGAATAAAACTGAAAATGAAAACATGTTTAAACATAAATGAAAGCACTGAGCAATAAATGTTATAGGCAATTTTTAGCTGAATTATAAATATAAAGAACAATTTTGTTTGACAGAGCTGTCATTCAAAAAACTCGTTGGAAGAACACAAATGTACTTCAACTAAACTGATGGACTTAGAAAAGACAAAGTTGCATTTCAAGTTTCTACCTGTGAGTTTAAGTTTTAGAGCAAACAACGCTTGTGGCAGTAAAGAAACAAAGACTAACAAAAGCTATGCATACTATGCAAAACTGAACACACAAAAAGTCCAATGCCTGTGCAAAGGTACCAAACCACCAGAGTCTGAACAGAGTGCAGGTGCTGGTCTTGGCTTGGGATCTTTAGGCGCCCTCTTGGGGCACAGACTTTCTGTCTAGTATCCCTTACTGGGAGCTGAAACTCCATGGCCAACTGCCTGGCCCCTGAGACCAATACTAACCCTGCCAGACTCCTTTGTAATTTAAACACACTTTCCTAGAACTCTAGCCATGTGAGTGCTCTGGGTTTACAGCTTACCTCTTCAGGGGCATCTGACCATGAAAGTCAATAGACACACTGAAGGATGTCTACACTTACAATTCAGTTTGAATTAATGAGGCGTCATTTGAACTAATTTAATGCATGGCTACACTAGCTTTCACTACTTTGAACTAAGGAATTCCTTAATTCGAAATAATGAATGCTTACTTTGAAGTTATAAAACTTTGCTTAATTTTGAAGTAATGGTTAATTTGAATTCATTAGCTCAACTTAACCCAATGGAGCCACTTTAATTCAAACTAACCATTAGTTTGAATTAATGCGGTTTGGCCTTCTTCGTCCCAGGGTGCCTTCCTCTTTCTATGTATTGGGTGGGGGCATGGTGCCCCCTCCCTCCTAAATTGAACTAGCAAGTCCTGTCTGTGGACATGCTAGTTTGATTTGGGTTTCTAGTGGGGACACGTTACTTCAAATTTACTTAGTTTGAATTGACTATTATTAGTTTGAATTAATTAATTAGAACTAAGTTAATCTGAACTACCTTCTTAAGTGTAGACATACCCTGAGAGATTTAGCCGGGGTGTTGCTGGATAAGAAAAAGATCTGGGGCACAAGCCCAAGCTCCCCCCCTCAGGCTCTCCCCCACAGGGCAAGCCCCACCACGCGGGGGCCGGCCACCGACCCCCCCAAGATGAAGGGCCCACCACCCGGGGCCCCCCCCCGACCCCCCCCCCCCGCCCGCAGATCAATCCCTGCCATGCAGGCCCTAGGTCCAGGTCCTGCTGCTGACCCACCCCCCACAGATCAATCCCTGCCATGCTGCGTGTCCTGGGCCCAGGTCCTGCCATCAACCCTGCCCCCCCCCACAGATCAATCCCTGGCCATGCCATGGGCCTGGCCCCCTCCCCATGGCCCCAGCCACACCCTCCAGGGGGCCACACTTGCCTGCTGTCCAGGCCCAGGCCAGCCCCAGCCAGGGCCTGCCAGCCAGCCCCAAAGAAACCCGATTCCCCTCCCCTCACCTCACCAGAGGAGAGGCTGATCCTCAGCCCACCTACCTGGTGTCCTGCTGCCCTGCACTGCCTTCTTCCATGCAGAAAACTTCAGTGTAAGTAGAAGACCTCTCTGCCATGCTACAGTGTGTGGGCTGTCCCGGAGCTTAGCTCCACTTAAAGGCTTCCTGGTTTCCCACGCTAGGATCTGTGGGCTGGGCTGGAGCTTATCTCCGCCCTCCCAGGCAGACACGCTTCTGCGTATGTGCTGTTGGGGAAAATTCATTCAGGGCACTGGCTGTGAGATTCGAAGCACAGGCCTCGTGTGCCCAGCGTCAGCAACACCCCTGGATTTAGCACAAGATTCTAAAATGTCATTGCACTTCACTTAGCAGTATTAGAGAAACAGATCTAGAAAAAGCAGCATATAGACCTGTGCATTTCCCATTCCTCTTTTCCTAGCTACTCTGGAGGGTTCTTTGGAATTACGTGAAATCATATATGGTGTCTGGGATTCTTTCCTGCAGCTTGTGTCTTCCCTTCAGAAATGTGACACCTCCCTCTAGGTCAGCTAGCTCTATCTGCTGTTGAATGGTTCAGAAGTAAAAAAAAAAGGACCAACCCCTGATAAGAAAGTGTACTCATCTCTACCCAGAGCTTCATGTTTTTATCCCAGTGAGTCTCTCAAATTTATACATTCTTTTACCCATATCTAGTTCCTTTCTTCTGCTGCTGGTGTTTTTCCATGTTTCACTTCAGCAGCAAACAAGGAAGGAGAAACAGGTTCTCTTCAGCTCCAGCTACCCCATTGTCCCAAAATTCATTCCATCTGAATAGGCAGCCAATGAGTTTATAATTACAGGGCCAGAGGAAAACTGAGAATAACTAGTGAACATTGATTAGACAAACCTTTGTCTTGCAGACTTCAGTCTCTATTCCAATGAATATATATATGGATTTCATACAAAATGCAACATCTTCAACAGAATAGATTGAAAGAAACCCACCCCAGAATACCTTTTAACCATGTGGCTATGGCACTCACATAGGAGATCTGTGTTCAAGTCCATGTTCAATAGGCAGAAAAGTAGGGATCTGATTCCTCCCATATCTGACGTGAGTATCCAAGCACTGGCCTATTGATCATAGGTATAGCAACTCCTTGTTTCTTTTTTCTTTTTGGAGAAACACCTGATCTGGTTTAGTTACTTAACTCCTCCAAATGAGGGTTCATGACTGTGAACTGTGGTGTTTTGGACTATCTAGGGTCATTGGGGTTGTCATAGTGATAAATGGGAGAGTCATTTAGGTGCTAGGAAAACCTGTCTGTCTTCTCTCTCTCGCTCAGTTCTCTTCAATAAAGACTTCTGATACAGCTATGAATATGTTGTCCACCTTATTGGATTATAATTCCCCTTAAAACTCCACATGAATCACAAGTGAAAGAATCATCATATTCCTTTGGAAAGGTGGGGACTTATTTCCCATCTCTTTCCTCATCATTTCCTATTGGCTAGATTCAGTGGCACCCCACTCAGAATACTGTTTTTTGAGAAGCCCATTCTTAGGCACCTATATCTCCCCATGCACTGTATAGGAAGCTTGAGAATCTACCCAGGGCTGTAGATTCCACTGTAAAACAAGTTGGCTTTGAAATGCTGAGTCTATGACACTTTTGTGGTTCTAGTCCTTCAGCATGGATATGATATAGATAAAGAGCTGGCTTAAAAGTTAAAAAAGAATATATAGATATGATAAAGATAAAGAGCTGGCTTAGAAGTTTTAAAAAAAAGATTTAATTCTGATGGTTGGCATGTGTTCCAGTTTGTGAGCAATTTCATCTCTGATTTTTTACAATGTTTATTTAAACAGGAGAGAAAGGAACGTATTGTGTCTTGGATTTAGGACAAAAATAATTAATCTTCTTGTCCTTGGGGACTTGCTTGAATATTGTGCAACATTTTATCAATAGAAATACCTGCTATTTTATCCCCCCACTGCAACCATTAAAAAAATGGCATTAGGCTAAGTGTGATTTTGTTGTTAATACAGTGCAAAGAAGCTAGAGGAACATTTAATAGAAAGATCACTTAATCAAAGATAATGGAGCTGCCATGAAGAAGAAACAGAATGAAAGAACTGAGCAGAAGGGATGGAGGAATGAGATCTATATTATACAAAGGTACAGGAGAGAATGATAGAATGGGGCTGAAGGAGTCAAAGAGGGCACTGAAGCAGTGGACCAAAAATATCCTTATTTCCCAGAACTGCTTCAGGGGGACACTATGTAAAGATTTGTTCTGCCTCCAGATTGCTGAGAACAGTTTGATGATATGTACCTGTCAACTTCTATTTGGGCATCTCCACATGACATTGTATGTTCCCTTCAATACATTAACTTCCCTAGCTCTACATAATACTACATTTTCTACAGTAAGAGAAAAATTATTTGGATGTATTTAAATTTTGTAATCTGGAAGTCTGTGCTATAAAGATATGCTATAAAAAGCTGATAAGAGACAGATAACAGATACAGAGGAAGGGAACATCTGAAGAAAGGAGTATGACTTGGGCAGAGGGTTAAGCCATTATTAAACGAATCATGCTTCTTCGCATTGAGCCCCCAAATTCATGTACTTCTATACAGTGGTCCGTAAAATTGGTGACGTGTCTGACGTAGCTGAATATAGATACTTATGAGTGATCTCATACAAAATGTTCAAATGATGATTTCTCATGAGTATTGAAGTGAGAGGACAAGGTTAGGAGTTCGGAGGCTGATAATCGGGAGAAAATTTTTCTCCTTCATTTTGTGCCTTGTACAAGTCTGTGCATGCTGGAAGAATAAGAAAATTAATAACTAACCATTATTATCCCTCAATGTTACATCACAAGGTTTTTTTGTTTTTTTTTTTAACAAGTAGCTTTCACAGCATACAAGATCTGTAAGCATAAAAAGGGAAAAGCTATTATCTAAAAGGTATCTCCATTTGGCACTGAACTGTCTCCATAGATTTCGGTGGTCAGGAATTGTTGAACCCTCTACAAAATTCCATCATCTCCTCTGAATTTTCTTAAAATTCTCAGTGTGTCTCAGAGTGCTGTTTTTTAGAAGTCACTGATCGTGATGTATTGCACTCCTAATATATTCTTGAGCAATTAATTCATTCACTTAAGGATGGCTCCAGTAAAAACTGGCATCATGAATCAATGTTCCCTTTAAGGGCTCAACGTAGCTGAACAACATATGTTGTTTGCTGCGTGGCCCCCCTGCGTGGGCCCAATCCTGCCTCCTCCGCACAAGCTCCGCTGCCTGCCCGGCCTCCTGGCAGTGGGGTGGAGCAGGCAGCCTAGCTTACCCCCAGCTGGCTGCGCCTCCCTGGAGGGCTGAGGGGACTGGCACTGAGCTCCGGTGTGTGGGGCCGAGGCTCTGGAGTGGCCTGCTCCCAAAGAGTTTGGGCTGCTTCGCACCTGGTCCCCCACCCCAGCCTGAATGGGCCTGATCCATGGCCTGGTGGGGCCGGGGGCAAAGCAGCCCAAACTATTTGGAAGTGGGCTGCTCCAGGGCCCCAACCCTGCATGCCAGAGCTCAGCGCTGGCCCCCTCCACCTCTGCAAGGAGGTGCAGCCGGCTGGGGGTAGGCTGGGCTGGCTTCTCTGCCCTGCTGCATTGAGGCCAGGTGGGCAGACGGGTGGTGCAGCCTCCAGCCCTGACAGCCCACAGCTCCCCTGTTCCCTCCTTTGGGAATTGGAAGGGGGGTGGTTAGGGCCCTCCTACCTGGCCACCGGAGTGATGCGGCCTGGCCCCTAGCCTCTCCTCCAGCCCGGAGGAACTCTCACTGAGCATGCACAGAGAGTCTGAGCATGCTCACTGAGCGCTTACTCTGAGTGGGAGTTTTAAAAACTCCCAGCTCAGAGTCACTCTCAGGGCAGGGACTGCAGCTGCCAGCTGTACATGGTTGGCAGCATTCTCTGAGCCAGGTAGCACCAGGGGCTGCACTACCATGCAGCTTAGAGGGAACACTGATCATCAGTCCACTTTGTGACATAATTCTTTATGTTTTGCTATTTTCTCTTCTTGTTTCTTTTTGGGTTTCTTTCTGATGGTATGGAAGTATCAACATTATTATTATTATGATGATGATGACCACATGGAGTCAGACAAATGGTCCAGATAGTCCAGTTTCCTGTCTTCTGATGGTGTTCACTGCCAAGTACATCCAAGGAAATAAACAAAACATGGGAAATTTGAGTGATCCATCCTTCATTATGCAATCCCAGCTTTTAGCATTTGAAGATTTTAGGGATACCAGAGTACAGGATGGCAACCCTGACTGTACTGGCTAACAGCCATTGAAAAATCTATCTTCTTGAACTTATTTAATTCTTTTTTGAATCCAATAATACTTCTGGCCTTCATAACATCCCATAAGTTCCACAGGCTGACTATTTTGTGAAGTACTTCCTTATGTTTGTTCTGAACCTGCTGCCTATCAATTTCATTTAGGGACCCCTACTTCTGGTTTTACATGAAGGGATAACAAACAAGGAGTCCTGTTGCACTTTTAAAGGGCCAATAAATATATTTACCACATCAGTTTTTGTGGGTATAATCCCACTTCTTCAAATGCATGAAATGGAAACTGCAGTATGTCAGGTATATATACACAGGCAGAGAAAGGTGGGTCACTAAGTCAATTCAAACAGTTCTCGAGAGGTAGTCTGTTAATCTGTTTCAGCAAACCAAACAAATTGTTTTGACTCCAACAGTGTGGAAGTGGGCCCTGTAACAGCAATAGATGAGAAGGTGGGAATGTTAAAACAGGGATAATTACCTTTTGTAGTGAGTTAGCCTTTCTAAGTCCCTGTTCAGCCCTAATCTGACTGTGTCCTGTCAGATGATTTCTGGGTACCCGCCTGGCTCTGAAGAGATAAATAGCACTTTCCTATTCACGTTCGCCACTCTGTTCATGACTTTATAGACTTGTCTCGTATCCCCCCTTTGCTGTCTTGTTTCCAATCTGAACAGTCCCCATCCTTTTCAGTCTCTCTTCACAGCAGTTCTATCTGTCTGAAAAATTTTCTTGCCCTTCTCTGTACTTTTTAAATTTGAAAATACCTTTTTTGAGATAAGGTGATCAGAACGACACCCAGTATTCAAGGTATGGGTATACCATAGATGCATACAGTGGCATTATATACTTTCTGTCTTATTATCTATGCTTCTCTAGTGGTTCCTAGCATTCACTTAGCTTTTTTGACTGCTGATCAACATTGAAGAGATGTTTTCACAGAACTATCCAAAATGATTCCAGTCTCTTTTTTGATTGTTAAAAGCTAATTTAGAACTAATGATTTTTTATGCATAGTTGGGATGTTTTCCAATTTCCATTATTTTGCATTTACTCTCACTGAATTTCATCTGCCATTTTGTTGCCCTATTCATACATATTTGTGAGATGCCTTTTTAACTCTTCACTATCTAGTTTGGGCTTAGGTATTTTGGGATTATGTATCATCTGCAAATTTTGCCACCTCACTCTCTACCCCTTTTTCTAGATCATTCATTAATGTAGCACTGATCCCAGTACAGATCCCTGGAATACTATGTTATTTATCTTTCTCTATTCTGAAAACTGACCATTTAATCCTACCCTTTGTTTTCTGCCTCTTAACCAGTTATTGATCCATGAAATCAATACTCCATGACTCCTTTTTTACTTAAGAGTTTGTGGTCAAGCTTTCAGAAAAGCAAGATACAGAGGCTGATTTAAAAGATAGCTTGAGGTGATGAGAAGAGATGTTGGGAACTCAAAGCAATCTGCCCCAGAGATTAAAATTAATCACTGAATGGAAGCAGTAAAACAGTGAAGGCCAGTGAATCTGAACACCTGAAAACAAGTTTCTGACCTGAGTTTCAGGTTTGGATACTGGAAAGCAGATGAGTTTTGTTTACCATTAGGTTTCAGTAAGAAATTACTTGATAGAAAGCAACATGCGTCAAAGCCAAACTCTGCTTTTAGATGACTTGCATATCTCCCATTGATACCAATAGAACCCCACATATCATGTGCTACTAGAGGCATAATTTGCCAACAAATCTCCTTCTATACCAAATTAAATATGACTATTGTTTTTACAGGCAACAACGCTGCAAACACTAATAAATAAATGAATGAAAAAATAAATAAAACTATCATTATTACAGACAGTGGCTGGAGATTTGTAATACAATACTATAGCCTAAAAAGTCATTGTTCCTATCTATCACCATTAACATGGCAAATATCTCCCATGGTCCATTGCAAGTTTATAAATCAGTTTATGAAGATGTACCAGGGCAATCAGATTAGTCAGTGGACATTTAATTAAGTGCAGGGCCTTTCAAGTTTCTAGTTTTAAAAAACCCAAGTCATTTTTCTCCTGTTGTAAGAGATTATGGTTACAGTCCAGATTAGGGTTTACAAAGCAGGTTAAGATACATTCTTTTATGGACTCTATAGTTAACAAATTAGATTTTCTTGTACATTTTCTCATAAAGTGCACTTCATAGTATCTCACCAAAAAGCACATACCAAATCCTACACGCTCATCTTGGACTGTGTTTAGCTTCTAGAGAAAATCTGACAAGAGCTTGAGCACATGTCAGGGAAAATATTTCTATTGTTTTCACATGTCATTTTGAATAGTCTTCTCACTAACAATACTTCAAAGTCTTTTAATTTGTGTCATGCTTTCATTTCATGTCAAGCAAAGTGTTCTGAGACAAACTGCCAATCCTGCTTTTTTATATAACCAAAATACTAATTATACATTAGACCACTGAATTCCTGGAATTTAAATAAATAAATACTTTTGTACTATGTTGAATGAGATCTGCTTACATGAGCGTTACAAATTGCAAAACCTACGTCTCAGAGTGTGAGCTGAATAAGGATGTTTGTTATTCACCTGTGCAACGCATAGCACAATGGGACAATAAAGCTGTTTGAGGTCCTTTGATGTTGCTACACGAAAAATAATAATCAAAATAATATATGCGGTTGGTGTTTGTTCTTTGTTGCTGACTTCATCCAGCTAGTTGTTTTATTAGGGAGGAATTGAGCAGAGAGATTTTTGTTTGTTTGTTTCTTTTCTTTCCCATTCATTTTTCTGCCTGGTCATGTCTTTTCTTTTAAGTATTTTCAATTAAGGAGAATTTTCAGATTTAAGGTACAACCAGGACCTAGTTCTAGTGGACACAGAAATCTAATTCAAGTTATTCTCTCTCTCATTCCAACTGAATATCACTACAACTGAAAAATCTTTTGATTCTACCTGCATTCTACTAATTCATCTTCTGGTATTTTAATCCCATAATTTTGTACTATTTCCATGCAATGCACTATAACAACCTCCTTTGGAAATAATTTTGGGTTAAATATCTAGTTTTTCAATTTTAAATGCTGGAAGAGAAAGGAGAAACTCAAAATAATGTTTCCTCAGCCACATTTTAGCTCTTCTTTCTGTTATCGGCTCATTCTATAATTCATGCATTGGGGATCAGTCATACTGCCTCAGCAATGAAAAACATACCATAGCTGATCTGTATTCTTTTTCAGTTTTCTCCTTCTGACTTCAGGTCTTTTCTGCTAATTAGACCAAGCCAACTTCCCACTGAGAATTTGACAGCAGTATCATCAGCCTATAATTTGTCAAGACTCCCTGAAATTTCTTTTAATTGCTCTAGTACGTTTAGTGCCTTTCCATACAGTCCCTTGTGTAAAAAACACATGATTGATCAAAGTTCTCCTCCTGCTAAGTGTAAATATCAATTTACAGTAGATGAAAATGTAAATATAGAAATACAATCTTCCTGAGAGTTCCACTGAGAATCATTGAGAATCTGAGGCATCAATCCTCCTTCTCCAGTCATCCAGCTGTGATGATGGTGATGGTTCTGGAAGAACTTTTGAACTTCCACGGTATGCTTTTGGAGTTAGTTAGGTGTTCCTCATCCTCAATGTTTAAATATTGTTTGAACAACCATAAATCTGACATTTAAGAAGAGAAGTTCATTCATCCTTTTCATTTTACTTTCCGTCTATGAAAAAATTGAATTCTTTTTCAGACACAGAGTCAAGAGAACTAGGTAAGAATTCATTTTCTGTGTATTGATGTTGGTGGTCATTATACAGCCATATCCCGTGTTTGACCAACAACTTGAATTGATGTCAATGTTCTTTATTGTGTGTGTGTGTGTGTGTGTGTGTGTGTGTGTTTTTCATTTGCAATTTGTATTTTGGACTTGTGAATTGAAACTTACCTGACAACATATGAAGTGCTTCCATTGTCTCTTTAAATTTCTCATTTTGTGCTATACTGAAGGCAGTTAGCATTTAACAAGGTTGCAACTTTCTTCTCAAGTGTTTGTCTTTAGTTTCATTTAAGATGTGGTTACTGATTTATAGAGATGGGCATAGCTACTCACCCATGAAACCTGTGATCTCTCCTATTGTTTTATCCAGTCAATCAACATAACCTCTTTTCTATGTATGGAGCTGCCACCAATTCTTCCTTATTCAGGTCCACATCTTGGCCAGATGCTGCACAGACATGAGACAGTTGATCAGCTATTCCACACTGTTTGAATCAAAACAACTTGTTTGGTTTGCTGAAAAAATTCTGAACTGACCTTGTGACTTACCCTTACATGAATTTGCACACCTTTTTCATACAGTAATCTCCATTTCAAGTGCTAGATGAAATGGGATTCTGCCTATGAAAGTTCATATGATAAATACATTTCTTAGTCTTTAAAAGTGCCACAGGGCTCCTTGTTTATTTTTCTGACCATTTATGTTGTCTATAAAGTCTCCATATGCTCTAGGAAAAGGCCGGCAGTTGCTTCTCCTCTGACCTTGGTTTGCCCCTCCCTCACATTTTTCACAGCTCTGTGTGCTTCATTATGTCTTCAACTCTTTTGTTCTTGCCAGACCCTCCAATTTTGCAGGATAAAATATTGCAACATATAATGTTCTATGTGCGGACACAATTTTGCCTTCCCTCCTCTTCCAAATATTTTTTTCTGAAATGATTTACCTGGCTGCATGTGTCTTGTGAAATAGAGACAGAATTTGGTGTCATTAGAATACTGAGTATGCCACTTCACTCCATCTCCTAATACTCTTGATTTCACATTGAAGAGGAGGAGTCATAGAATGAAATCTAGTAGTATTTTGCATAAGAGGCCCGAGGGCACATTGATAATCATCAAACTACGTTTGGGTTTTTTCAGTTGATGGGATTTCACTAGGGAAAAGGCTGTATACTTCACATGTTAACTAAAATGTGCCATATTTCTTGGGCAAATTGATTTCAGTGGATCCAGGATTTCACTTCTCATGTACACAAGTCAATTGTAGTCTTAATTCACAGTAGTCTGCTACAGTAAATCTCATTAAATATGATCATGCCCACCTAACACATTTTAAAACTATAACTGCATTCTCTAAAACTGTATTTAGCATGCTGTAGTTAACATCTTAACAACAAACTTCTAATGAAGACCAGGCCAAAGGGAAAAGCACAGGCTCATTCAGGAATGACTACTTATCTTCGAAAGGATTTGCAGCTATGTCAAACCATGTCTTGATAGAATTAATCTCGATACTTGGATCCTGATCCAATGCCCACTGAAGTTAATGGACAAACTCCAATTGATCTCAATGGTCTTTAGATTGAGATCTTTGGGTTTGTATCCATCACCAAAAAGAGATCTTTAACCAATGAGACAAGAGACATCTCCAGTATTTATGTCTAAAAATATGATGATCAAGTTTGATATTAGCAGCAAAAAGGGGCACAAGTGTTCAATCTTGCAGAAGCTTCAAACTTACCAAAGTATTCAGAGTGATGCTAGCTAGGCCAACAGAGAGACGACCTCACATTTGTGATTTTGTGGAAACAGGGGTGCTTTCTCCCTTACTCCCAGTCTGAAAACCAAATCCAGAACACAACCACCTACATGTATTGCCTCAATAACTTGCTGTGATTGCCCCACAGAAAAGATGTTATCATTGCAATTCTGGTCTGACAAAACGTAGGAAAGATTAGAAATTGCAGGATGAATCCTGAATGCTGAACATGTATGAATGAAGGGAGGATTCTCAACTTTTCTGGGACCCGCATGCATTCTGGAGTGTCATCTCCAATCTCCCTTGTAAATTGTGGAAAATGAGCAGGATTCACTGCAAGTAACTGCTTAGTAGTACTATGTCATTGTGAAATAGTGGGCTAACTGTGGCTGCCCCATGAAGACATCCAGGACTTGTAGAAAAAAAGAGTGCATGTGATACACAGTCATCCTATGAAAAGGATTCAGATGGCATAATGATGGGCTCAGTACAAACACCTAAATACAGAGAAGATAACAAGATGTTAGAAAAAGGTAGTAGAACTCCCTATTTGAAAATAACTTGAAGGAGATGTAAAAAATGAGCAAACAGCAGAAAAAGTAAAATGCTGAACTTTTGGGGGGAGGAGGGGAAGGGAACTTGAGGAAGGTAAAAGATCATGGAATGTGGTTGAGCAAAAGACCTTAGATAGTAAATGTTTCAGGATAATCGATGTACCTTCTCATTTTATGTAAAGCTCAATACACATTGACAGCACTGTATAAATGTTATGTAACTTACTGTAAGGTAGGTAAGAGCTACAAGAATTCCAATGGTGGAGTAAAATTGTGACTTTGGACTTAAGGGAACACTGGGAGGTTCATTTTATTTTTCTATTCTATTTCATTTTTTCCTAATGTTTTTACAGCTTCACCCCCAAGAGGAAATATATTACATTAAAAATGTAAGCAAACCAATAAATTGATAAAGGTTCAGTTTTGCTGTCCTAATTGTAGAAATCAAAGTCAAAGAATTCATGGCATGCTGAGATTTTCCTCCATACTTAGACACAAAAGGACTAGGTATCAGCTTTATTATTTGTGCTATGAACAGTCAGTTTCATTCAATAAATTTCTCCACACAGGGGGTCTGGAGGAAGTGTCTGAATTTGTTCATTTTAATATTATGTTTATGCAATGAAAATTCTTTCATTAAGTATATTGGGAAAATGACTTCCGATGGAAGATGCAACCCCATGCTAAGGGAAAAATGATTAATAATAAATAAGAATTCATCTACTGTAGTAATGCTCAAAGTTTCTTTATTATAGGCACTTATATTAGGCAGCAGGGGCTCTCCATGCTACACAATCTGGATTATACCTTCCAGTGTACACATTTATCTGAACGTCAGATGAAGCTACAATTTGAGCCACAAAGTAAGAGAGAGACATCAAACAGGAACTAAATCTCAAAGGAGAAAGAGGAAAGCAAGTGTGTTTAAGTTCAGTAGTCTCAAGCTTGTGAGTCTTTTCAGAAAACATTTGATTTTAGGAGCTGCTGTATATTGATGAAATATCAGAAAGAATGTACAGTACTCTTGAGTGAGTATTCAATGGACAACAAAAAGTTACTGTATGGGCTTGATCCTATCCAATTGAGAAAGGGCACAGTGTGTGTGTCTGTGTGTGTAAACCAACAATAATACCTGTGATTTGTATATGATCATGAATGAATGTTGAAAATTTGATTCAGGATGAAACAAATCAAGAGCTGCCCTCTCTTTGTCCTTAAAGGAGCTTCTGCCGAGTGCACTTTCCTTCAGATAAACTATGAATTTCAAGGCTCCCAAAAAAACATTTCACCTGAAAGAAAAGATGTGTAGACAAATATCCAGTGGTGCAGATGGAAACTTATTATTAAAAATAAGATTTTGTAGTGAAAAACGAGCAGTTCCAATATCACTGTAATGAGACAAGGTAAACACAGAAGGGCTTTTTCTCTCTTCTGTTTTTCACAAGGAAAATGTAATAAGTATTCAAATTCCCATTATAAGGTTGTCAGAGCAAAATTAGTACATGATGCGCTCTGAGACATGGATTGTTCAGAATTTATTGATGCATGAAATCAGAATTAGGCAAAATGCTAGAATCAGGAGGTAGGCTGAGGGAGACTCATTTGCAGCTATTGAGGTGTTAATAACGATGTCACTATTGTTTATCTGAATTTTCCCTTGAACTTACTTAAGGTCTAAAGAAAATTAAAAGTGCATTCATGATTAAAATCTTTATTTTAGAGGGTTATTCACTTACGGCATAAAATATTTTACTTTCCAAATTATAGCCTACACCAGAAGACAATATACTGCTTATGTGTGTTAAGTAGCATGTCGCATTCAAAATAATGGTTAGAAGCTTTCAAAAATATGATTATGGTATAATTTCTCCTTAGTATGCCAACATGAACTGACACTAAGTGAAATAACATACTATTGCTTTTTGTCAACCAAATGAGAATTTACTGTAATATGGTCTAAAAAAAGATTTTTACGTTTTTTTTTTTAATGGAAGAATGTATTTATTATTTTTTAGATTATGGTAGTGCCTACAACATGGAAGGCACTCTACAGAAGTGGAGATACATAGCCCCTTCTCCATTTCCAGTGTTATGGAGGTGAAATAAAATTTGTCAAGACAGAGTGATCACAGAGAAAACACCTGTTTAGGGTATGTTTGGAAAATGAAGATGAAACATGGGTTCAAGGAAGAAATGGCCACAGAAGTGAAGAACACCACTGCACTGTGACTCGCCTAGTACAGAATGAAAGATAAAAATAAGACAAATAATGAAGAGTGCAGTTAAAGAATTGATTATACTCTTGTTAATGAAGGAAGCTCTGTAGCAGGCTCTTCACAAAGAAAACTTTTAAAAATAAATTCTCTTTGGCTGATAGCTAAAATAAGATCTGTCTTTTTACTTTTGGCAAAAGAAATCAGAATTTGTTCATAAGTAGCTGTATGGGGAACAAATATTTAATAATGGACTCTTCAATCTAGCAGAGAAAGATATAACATGATCCAGTGCCTGGAAGCTGAATTATGACAAATTCAGACTGGAAATAAAGCATGCATTTTTAACAATCGAGTAATCAATGATTAAAACAACTTACCTCTTCCTCAGTGATGACAGAGCATTGACAAGCACACAGAAGACCATCTCCAAGATCTGATATGTACATTTTCCAAAGTTTGCCAAGACTTCAGGCTTACTATACACTTAAAAAAGATGAACACAATATTCCAAGGAGTTGACGACCACCCTCAATTAACATTAATAATTATGGATTTGAAGTGGTGCATAAGGTCACATATGTGGGTCCACTATCACAGTTAACCTTTCACTTGAAATGGAACTCAACATCCACAAAGGAAAAGCTGCCACAACAACATCTAGACTGAACAAAAGGGTATAGCAATACAGTAAATTGATAAAACACAGAAAAATCTGTGTCATGCATATGTTATCAGGTCACTTGTGTGTAAGGGACTGAAACATGGACCTTATACTCTCATTATGAAAAAAGGTTGCACGGCTTTCATCTGCATTGTCTTCACTGAATTTCTGGAATCTCCTCAAGGAAGAGTCACCAAAACTGAAGTGCTTAAGTAGTCTGCCATATCCAGAATGCACACACTCCTTAAACAAAAATGCCTCCACTAACTTGGACCCGTATACAGAATGAATGATGGGCGCATTGCAAAGGACATACTTTGTGATGATTTAGCATCTGGAAAAAGACCTAAAAGATGCCCAAAATTGCACTTCAGGGATGTGTGCAAGCAATATGTCAAAGAAATGGACATGGACATGGACAAGTAGGAAGATCTGACTTAGGACAGCAGTCTCTGGAAACAAGATCTCAGTAGAAGTCCCCAAAGCTATGACAGGATACAATCAAGCTTAGCAAAGGAGAAAAGAGGTCATACAAGGAGACCTGAAAGCATTGAAATGCTATCCTTAAATGTGACAAATGCAACCGAGATTGTCACTTTTGTGTGGGTCTCCTCAGTCACAGTCACCATAAAACCACTTTTTTTTTTTAACCTTTGAAGGACACATGCCCATAGTTTCTTGAGACTGAAAAGTGCCTCTATTATATTATATTATATTATATTATATTATATTATATTATATTATAGGGAACTTCTATGGCCTGTATTCTACAGGAGAGAAGACCAGATGATCAATCTGGTCTCTTGGACTCTATGAATTTATAGATTTATTTATTTGTGGTGAACCTTCACTGGAGGTAAGATCCATGCCAGAGGCACCTTGGATTGTATAGCTACTACAAATCTTAAGTGGGCAAGAACATCCCCAAATGGGGATTGAAAACCACAGAAGAACTAGAAATATGTCTGTTAGAGGAAATGGGGAGAAAGAAGGGGGTGAAGGGTGATTCAAAGAGAACACTAAAGAGAGATTCCCCTTGAAGAATTATTATTGTTCCTGCAGAGAAATCAGTAAGAGTTTGCTAAGAATACTTAGAAAAAGGTGACTGCTTCCACACTAGGAAAAAGGAGAACATGGGAAGCCTTTGTGCTTGGATTATTCAGAGAGCTCTATAAAAATCAAACAGATTTTGGATAGTATACCACATACTTAATCTGAGAAAGTGAATTTTGCTGTTATGTTTTCCGATTTACCTCACCCTCTATGACACCATATAATCACTTTCCAACAATATTAGATGGTGTGATGAAAATATTTTATGTGTGGTGTCCTTATGTCAGCAAACATGAAAATAACATACTTTTCTCATAAACTTTATTGAATTTGTAATTGGAATCTGTAAATTTTTAATCCTTTAGGGATGTTTTAACAACTATTAGCACAGGGAATATAACAGCATCATGGTTCAAACCACACATTTCTCATCTTTCTTTGATTGGCTTCAGTCCAAATGTACCAAAAAGAGATGATTTACTCCTGTACAGAGTACATTGTGAAAATCCTGTTGACCTTCGTATAGAAAATGGACTGAAGGACAGCTAACAAAAGGTAAAGCATTACATTGGTAAAGTCTCCTATAAAGCACAATATGTATTAATGCTGGGCCTCGATTTACTTAACATATTTATTAGTAGTCTGGGAAAAAACAGCATATTAATTCCATTCCAGTGTTGGCAGTTAGTTCAGTTCTTTCTTTTCTTTCAATGAATTCTCTCCTTATACTACTGTTCAATTAAAAAAACAAAGCCTCATTCATTTTTTAACTTGATTGGGTGTGTCTACACGGTAACTGTTATTTTGAAATAACTCATTGCGAAATAAAATCCTTATTTCAAAATAAGTTAATTTGAATTAACAGTTTGTTAATTCGAATTAAGGGAAAGCCTGCTTTCGAAACGGCTGTTATTTCAAACTGGTTATTTTGAAATAAGTCCATTCAGACATGTTGTTTTGAAACAGTTGTTTCAAAACAATGGTGTTATTTCGAAACAACGTGTCCGAATGCCATTGTTTCGAAACAACCATTTCGAAACAACAGCTATTTTGATTACCTGTTAGGTTTAACAGTTTTGAAATAATGGTACGGCTGTTGTTTCGAAATAAAACTCACGTCTGAACACAGCTATTATGATGGAAGGCAGTTGCGTATAGTCTTTAAAAATAGGATTCCTTTCCCTCTAGCATACATACAATTGTCTCTCATTTGTTTTACGAGCAGTGGCAAATGAGGTCTCTGAAGACAAATATTGAAAGGAACACATGAAATGCAAGGGTCTTAGTTAACAGGGTAAAATCCTAACATTAAAGTTAATGGGAGTTTTACCTTTTACTTAAATGGAGCAGTGCCTTACATGCAAAGTTTATGCAATTGTACAGATATTTATATTGACCAGGACAAGGTATAAGACTGATGTAATCATGATAGCGTCTGACCGCAGCAATACAACAGACAATTAATCAATATATTAAACTGATGATGTATGAAATGCATCAAATAAATTGTAAGTTAAAACACAATCTACATTCTCCCTGCTATACCAAACTTAGTTTCTGTTTATAACAAAAATAGGCACAAACCTTACAAGCAGGTATGCAATGCTTAAATTAACTGCATCCCTTTAAAAGTTAGGTGCATTTATGCTTCTGGAAATGATGGGATTGGCATCCACAGATCCTGATATTCTTAGTCCACTATACAAATGGATATTTTAAATGCAAGATTCACTAACCTTTAGGTACCACATCACCCTCTAGCTGTGAAAGGTATGTGCAGTGACCATTCCCATTCAATACCTAGAAGGTCAGGCAACTGAGACTGTGAATAGGGTGTCAAATCAGTGGCACATGTAATTGTTGTTTGTGCAGGGTTAAAATGTGTCCACTAGATATTGGACTGAGGCCTCAACACTCATTTTGCAAAAGCTCAATGTTCAGAGGATTCTTATCTTTTGATTCCCTTTGATGATGTGCTGGTGTGATTGCAGTAAAATGACCTACAGATCAATGTCTGTCCATCTCTTACCAATTCCATGGAGAAGGTACTTTCAAACATAGGGGTTTTTTTTTGTTTTGTTTTGTTTTTTAATATCATGTACCTGAAGTTTATTTTTTTAAATTCAGTTTTCTACAAACTATATTGAAGCTTTTCAGAAAGTGCCACAAATCTATCCATTTTTACTTGGAGTAATTAGCATGCAAAACCTGATAGTCTGTGAATCTTCAAGTTGGGTTGACAAGAGAATGACAGAGTAGAGTATAACAGTAGAGGGTACAAAATTACTAACTGCTTTAGCCTAATTCTTAATCCAAAGTTTCAGTCACTATAAATCTAGAAATAGACTCACCACTGCAATAAAGCTCAACATTCCTGGTGCTCTAGGTGTTGCTGTGCTGAAAGTGACACATCAGCCAAGATACATTTATGTCAAATCAGAAAGCATTGCCTCTGGAAAGGGTCTTCCAGGTACAGAATTAATTTTCCAGGCCCTTGTGTTAAACTCCCATATGCATTCAGGTCTTTCTGTTGTAGTCTCCGATTTGACACTGGACATGGAATACTATGGCATGATGAGATGGTAAAGTGTTTGTTGTTGTGTTGTGGTTTTTTTTTTTTTTTTTTTTGTTAAGCCCAGTTTACAAGAATAACATGCTGCAAACAGATGGATAATCTTCAAACCTGAAACCTATTTACTCTCTCAGAAGACTTGCAATACTTCCCTCCCCTAATCTGTTTGTGGGACTTTTTTCTTTGTCTAATTATCTTCTTTGCTTCTTCATTAAGAAATCACATTCATAGCCTCCAAACTTTGTCATTTTTGCACCACTGAAACACTTGGGCAGGGGGATAGAAGAGGGCTAGTCTTCACTGACAGCAGCAAATTTGCTTCCATCAGATCAATCTACCCTATCAACTGATGGGGTCGGTGAAGACTCACTCAGCTGATTAGGAAGCTGATTGCTGAAGACCACTCCAGCAATTAGAGTAGTACAGAGTCAAAGGAAGGGCATTTCCCTTTGGCTCGGTGCTCTCAAGACACTGTGGTAAGTAGGAGGTAGGCAGTTGAAGGGAGACATCCAAGGTATTTTAAGAATTCTGCACATCTACAGTTGACTGCCGCCGAAATCCTGTTGCGGTATAGACCTGCTCTGTTTATTTGTGTGTGTGCTATTATAATTGTTTGTTTTAATGTTGTGCCTATAGACCCCAAATAAGACCAAGGACCTGTTGTTTAAGGTACTGTGAAAACTAATAATGAGAAACAACTCCTACCCTGAAGATCTTACAATCTAAATGAGGGGTGGGCAAAAACATTTACAGATGGACCGGGGAGCAGTGAGAGCTAGCTCTGAGGGCTGGGAGGGGTGAGAGTGGGAGGTGGGGACAGCTGACAGGGTGTGACAGAGAGCTGATGGGGGGAGTGGTGGTGGGGGGAACTGGCCGACCCTGGAGCAGTGCAGAACCAGCTGACCTTGGCGGCAGTGGTGCAGAGTGGAGGGTGGTAGAGAGTTGGCCTGGCAGGGTGGTGGTGGGGAGGGGAACTAAGAGAGAGCCAGCCCTGAACTATCACACTAGACAGAAGTCTCAAGCTGTATTTTGCTCACTCCTGATCTAAACAGACAAGAGAAGATGAGCAGAGAAACAGAAGCACACAGAGATGAGCAATTTGTTCAACACTGCACAACAGGACAATGTCAGAGCTGGAAACAGAGTCCAGAACTGCTGGGTCTTGGTCCAGGGCTTCATTTATTAGACTCGGTGGGTTCTGTATCCTGGACTTCAACTGAAGTATTTATGAATGAAGAACTTTACAATTGCCTGGCATTGTTTCTGAAGACATACTGAGTTTCAGAGGATATGAAGAGCTAACCAAATAAAGATAGTCCTGTCAACATCACAGAGATTCTTTTTAGAAGTAAGTCCAACAGCAGGAGAAAGAGATGGGGAATAAAGCTACTTGACTGTCTGCCACATAAAGATGGAGTTCAGTTAATTGTTTCTCTCTCTTTTTCTTTATTTTCATTTTATGTCCATCAGGCAATATATATTTTGGAACTAATTGCTGCAATGATGGTAACTTGATTGAATGAAGGGGTGGCTTCAATATAGGAGTATTAGAATAAACGAACTTGGATGTAATAAAACTGCACATTAATACTGCTTTCACTCTCCCTTATGAAGTAAGAGAATTGAGATTTTCCTATTAGAATAAACATTGTTTAAGAGAACTGAAAAAAAAAAGATCTTCAGTTTTAACTGGTTTAATATGATGAATTAACACAACAGCATTGTTCTTAAACAAAGATCCTATTTTTCAAAGAGACGATCTTGCTATTTGTTTTTATCATATAGTCAAGGTTATCATTTTGTCCCTTCTCTGTTTTATAACTGAATTTCTAATTCCCATTATGAGCCTGCCACAGCTAAATTAGATCATGATTTATGCAAAAAGTAAAAAGAAGTGACTGAGAAAGTCCCCAAGGAAGATAAGAATTTCTGTCATGAAGTGGCTCTTTCTAAATACCCTCAGAATCTTCTATCTTTGCTACTTTATGATCATTAAAATATCATTGGGGGTGGGGGATCAGCTGGTAGCATGTTCTTAGATGTTTAAATTCCCAGGAATGCTAAATGTAGTTCTATTAAGGACAAATTAAGCTGAAAGTCATAGTCTAGAGGGTCTTAAGCAAAGGAAAGCCTTTAAGCAACTAATGACTTGTTCAAGTTCTGCCTGTGTGGCTCACATACAGGAACTTGGGTAACCATTTATAGCAACTGAGGTAAATGAACCATAGTTAGCATCAGTATTTATCAACTGTTAGCTCAGTGGATAATTAGCCTGAGATGAGAGAGCAGAAAATAGAGGGGTACATAATGTGAAAGGTGGATTCTTCCCACTTGAATCTTTCTATGGCTAAATTCCAGCCTGGGTTATTGGAATGTAGCTTGTTAGACCCCTGCTAAAAAATAATTATGTGGTGTTAATTTTCTGGGTCAGAAAACAGCAGACAAGAACAGTTTTTTAAGAAAACTGCTGCAAGTAACCCCAAACTGGTTCAAACTGGACTCTGGAAAATGATAAGAACATCTGCAGAGCTCAAAAAAAAAAAAAAAGAAAAAAAGAAAAAGGAAAAGCTACTGACCAAGATCAACAAGCTGCCAGGCAAGTGAGATGCTGACTTTGGGGGAGGTTTTTTTAGCCATAAAAAAGGGGGCTCTGTTTTGGGACATGTTGGAGAAATGATAGGTCAGCAGCCTGTCGTGTCACCAAGGGACCTGGCCACCCCAAGGCTCTCCCTGGCATCCATAAGGGAGGCATTGAACCCCATGACCAATCACCAAGGGAGCCTGCAGTTTTTCTTTTGGATTTTTTTTTTTTTTTACTAATTTCTTTTTTCACCTGCTCACCCCAGAGTGCAGGGTCACGCGCCTTGGCATTTCCAAAGGGAGTGGCAGAGGGTGTTCAACCACTGCAACCAGTCACGGTGGGCTCAGATTTTTTTTGCCCAGACTGTAAGTTTGGTCAAGGTGATCTCAACACCGGTCTGGTCAAGTGCAGGTCATTTGAGAAAGCATGCAGTTGGTGGACACCAGACCAGTGTGTTGCTGATTCAAGGCCACAGGCAAGCATTGTAAGCTGCACTGTTGGTCTGCAGCCGATTCTTTAACACAGGGTTGTTCTTTCACATTTCATCTTCTGTCTTAAAGAAACAGGTCTTCTGTCTACACCTCCAGAGATAACATCCAGATGTGGTAGATATAAGCTGGTTAAATTTGGGATTTAAATTGGGAAATGCTTTTTGGGGTTGTGTGTGTGTATTATCACTGCTCTAAACTTACTAACCCCACAGATCAAAATCAAGCTGGTGTTTGTAACCTCTAACTCCTCTCCCACAATCCAATCTGGGCAACAACAGAGTAAAAAAGTGTAATGAAAGAATAAATCCACTTGTATTCCCTGCCAGGCACCCCAGCTGACCCTTGTAACAACTAGCCACAAACAGCCCATGGCTAGCCCCACCGGGCCATGACCCATGGCGTCTGGGGAGCAAGGGAGAGAAGCAAGGTGTTCGTGTTGTCCTGGGCTGTGTGTGATGTTTCAGTGTGTGTCAAATAGCAAAGCTCTTTCACCCACGGATTGTGCTCTCCCTCAGTCTTCCAAGAACCCCATTCTGCTAAACTGTACCAACCAAAATTGGCACTGGGGTTTTACTTCAGGGTTAGGCACAGAGATTGAGATCAGTTTGTATGGGAGGTTGGGATAAGTGTGATTTAATAGGAGTTGCAAGACTTTTAATTTTAGTAATAGGAATATTAGTAATTACACAATATTAACCTCTCATTTGATCTATTTTTAGTAATCCTATTTACCTTAATAAAAGTTACATAAATAGTGATTAAACAAAAGATAGTGGTCTGGTCTCCTACCTCTCGATTGGGACACACTCTTGCAGTGTGGGGTCCATGCCCCCAGCACCCCACTCCCCCACAACACAGCAAGTACTTTGAGACAGTTTTGAGGTGATTTGACCTCATCTACCTGTCTATGCCATTTACCAGTGTTTGAATCTTTAAAACTGGTTTGATTTGCTATCACAGTGTGACCTGTTCCCATGACTTATGTGTCTCTGCATTTATTTCATCCCATTCTGTATGTCCTCCCACCTTCAAGGTGTCTGATGAAGTGGAATTTTCTTTCATGAAAGCTCATTCAATAAATATATTTGTTAGTCTTTAGGTGCCACAGGCCTGCTTGTTTGTTTTACTGAACTATACTAATATGGCTGCCCCTCTGAATCTTAAGATTATTCAGTTTCTCAAATTTACCTTCTCTATGGAGCTGTGGGATTGTTTTTGTTTGTTATCCAAAAATTAAGGAAAAAAGGTAAGGCAGGAATCAAAACAGGAAACATCTACCTAGTGAAAAAGTAAGGCCATACATCAATGAAAGGAAACTTAAGAGGTTACTGTATGGCATTCGCTGAAGGCCATCAACCCAGCTTCTAAATTATCAGAGGACAGGATTGGGGCCATAACCTGGATTAAAATCAATGGAAGCAGGATTGTATCACAAAACTATCTACAGCAAAACTTGCTGACAATTTTACTTCATTGCAACCTATTTTCTTTCCATATAGTTGACACAAACTTTTTCAAGGAACTCTAAATGCCACATATAGAAAATATGAAGGGGTGGTAATGAGTTGTTTTGAGTTTGAGAGCATTTAACAAACACGAGACCAGAGGTGTCAAATTCATTTGCTTTGGAGGGCCAAATTTGATTTAAATTTACTTTGAATGGGCTGTACATACCATAAATAGAAATACTACACCACTCTTGTGGCATAGAGGAGTGCTGTGTATGCAAAACTATGCTCCACAATACCTCTCTCTCTCTCTCTCTCTCTCTCTCTCTGAGAGAGAGTGTGGTCTTGTGGAGTGCAGTCTTGCATACCCAGTACTCCATGATGTTGTAAGACCTGTCACTCTTGCAGCACTGCGGAGTGCTAGATATGCAAGATACTCTCTCTCTCTGTAAGGGAGAGAGTTTGGTCCCATAGAGTGCAGTCATGGGCCAGATGGAAGAGGTATCTGGGTCACATTCAGCCCACCGGCTGAATGTTTGACACTGCTGCACTAGACAAATTCAGAATTGTACATCGATGCTAATGGTTTAATGGCTTGTAAATACGAAACAGTTTTGTAAAATTTCTACAGACTTTTCAGAAACATGCTTTGCCTTCAAAACAATTATGGCTATTTTGAGCCTGAAGCAGTGTTCCACTTTAAAGTTATAGAGGACTAGAACAGCTTTGTAATGGAAACTGGTGGCAACCTTAATTATAGAGAGGCAGATAAGTAACTGTTCCTCTGCACTATAAAACTACATTAATATGTTTTCAAGTGTGACATAAATGACCAATATATGTTTGCTTTTTAAATTGGGTAAAAAAAAAACAACTTTTGATTCAGAACCTTCTTGCCCAATTTTAGTTTACCTTAAAAAAATAAAAAAAATGAATTGAGTTATAAATCCTTTTACAATAGAAACTCAAAATAGAATCAGAATAGAAGCACTGACAGATCCTTAAATATAGTAGTGAAGGGCAGGGCTCTAATAAGAACCTGTCAAACGTGGAAATGAATTAGCTGAGAGAGCAAAAGAGTATAAAAGCTTTCCATTCTTGACTTTTTCAGTGATCCTATTTTTGGATTTAAGTGCTCTGTGTTCTTCAACTACATGAACAACAAAGGATGACTGATTAAAATCAGGGTGTACCAGATCTTGGCTTTTGTTGTTCAATGGTTTTAGTATCAAACTGAGTTTATGACAAAAGCAGTTGAAAGTATGCAAAAATACACTCATCCTTCCTTGTATCTCACTATAACAACGTATTACAATCCCACATAGTTATGCAGTAACAAAATCTCATCATATAAAGATATATTACACCCCCCCCCAGACACAAATGTACACTCAGTACAATATCTGAGTTCTTCTCAACTATTCATCAGTTTATTTTTTTGATCTCTCAGTGAAATTAGAGTATAATACTTAACAAAAAAGAAACTGAGGCACAGAAAGATTAAGATCAGAACTTCCACTGAGTTTTGGACACCTATGTTCAGAAGTTTAAGAACTGTAAAATGGAATAACTCTTTATATGTTCAGAGTGCAGCTCTATTAACTTCAGTTACGTTTGTGAGTACTTCTGTAAATCAGACTCCAGGAGCTCAAGGCAGGTATTCAGGAAATAAGGAACACATGAATGGTCACCCTCTAAACTTGGTTTAAACAGCATGTCTAGAATCACATAGACTCTAGTTCTCTAGAGCAGCATTCAAATGCCTTGATCTTCCTGCAATCTCCTGTGATAAATGAGGCAGGGATTCTACAGACAACAGTCTCTTTCACTACCCCCACCTTGCTTCTTCCCTACAATAGTCCTATCTTGTACATGGAATGAAAATGGGGCCCTCTGGAAAAAACAGTACAAGATCGTGCATATAAAGAGTGTATCATAATACCTAAGGCACAGTAGAGGTGAATTAAGTTTCTACAGGCAACTTTATTTCTATGTAATGCTGTCATAGTCATGTTAGTACCAAAGAGTTATAGAGAACCCACTTCACTACAAAAAACCACAACCACCACCACCACCACCACCACAAAACCCACCTTCTCAGATTGCACATCTCTAGTTGTCACCTACAACTCCACAATAAAAATCATGATACTCAGTGGTGATCTGCATCCTGAAAGAAATCTGTCCTGAACTGTTTTGGCCTTCATTCTCCCCAAGTTCACCATCAAAAGCAAGCTCCTCACAGACCAGAATGCACCGGATCCTGCCCTAACAACAGATGCAAAATCTGCAGATTCATCTTCACTGGTTCAATGAATGATCAACATTCTCCCCAATACACCATTCAAGATCTATTAGCTGTACACACGTCTAACACAACATATGGTATTTTTATCCATTGCACTAAATGTCCGAAGAACAGTTACATAGGTCAAACCAGACAATCACTATGCTCTTGAATGAACTCAAATAGAAAAATGAGAAAAGACAAAAAGACTATATTAAGTAAGTTCTCCATCTTCAAGTGTGTGACAAAGTGGGGTTTTCTCCCATCAATGTTCATGCAATAAATGAATGTGTTCGTCTTTAAAAGTGTCAAAGGAGTCCTTGTTTGTTTTGCTGAACTAGACGAACATTACTACCCCTTTGAAACTTGTCTCCGTACTACCAGTGGCGGGATATTTTTTGCAGAGCAATCACCCTATATCTGACTTCTCATTCCTTCTCAAAGGAAACTTGCCCTATATCTTTAAATAATGAGCCAGGGAGCTTAAAATGACAAATTTCCTAGACCCTAGAAAGCACGCACTGAGCAGACATATTGCATTGATGGTTTATTAAAACAAAACTACAACCCACTAAACTTTGCACTCCTCCCATGAGCTTCTGCCTTCTTTTTCTTCTTTCTCCTTTTCTCCCTAAAATAGGAGAGGTGTTAACTGGCCACTTCACTTTGAATGGTCCCTTGAAATGTGTGTTAACTACACATGCTAAAGAATCTGATTCACATTGTATTTAGCTGCATAACTGATTAAATTTTCTAGATCTCTGAAGAGTTATACGCACCAAAAAAAGTTGGTCCAATTAAAGATATTACTGCATCCATCTTATCATGTTAACTCTGACATTTCCTAACTTTTCATTGCTTCATTTTGCAACACTGTGTTGATTAATAACCTTAATATAATCTTTTTAACACAGTTTTTGTGTGTAATCTCCTATATATTTTTTTAGCAAAATAAACTGAAACATAGAAAATTCCATCATGTGTCATACAGACAAGCAGGGTTGGAATCTTTAGATCCACCACACAGAGCTCTTACATTTCAGAGAATGGAGCAACTGTTAACAGTAACAGGCTGTCTTCCTCCATGTGGATCAGCACTAGAAAGGAATGGGTGCTTTGCCAGAGTGTTCTGCAACATGCATTTGCTGACAAGAGAGAAATGCAGAGATGCAGGAATCTTGGGTATCATTCCAGGCAATGGAGTGTGTTCTAGTGATAGATTCTTTTGTCCAGTTCTCTCAAGCATGAATCTCTCTGTCTTGTTTCCACCAACCTATCCCTGCCCAGTCTTGTCCCTTTGTAACCCTGGCTCCTCATCCCAGTCTTATTCTCCTCACCGAGCCAGTCTCAGCATCCACATTCAAGCTTCTCAATCCAGTTCCAGTCTCCTGTCCAGCACATCCTAGTCTCACCCCTCTGTACTCCCCATATTGGTACCAGTCTCCCTAACTCCATCTACTCATCTGATTTGTTCTTCTCCCTCACCACACAGGGCTGTTGATGGGGCTGGGCACATGGGGAAGCTGTTCAGGACACGAAGCCACAGGAGAAGAAAAACTAGGGACAGCGCAGATCATTTGGGCCAGTCATGGGCAGAGATTGGGAGTGGTGGTGCAGGAGTATTGTACCCACAAACTGTATATCAAACCCTGCCAGGGACCTTCACAGTCACTGTTCTCTTGGCAGAAATGCACATGGGAACTGTGTGTCATAGACGAGTCCTGTCACTGTGCATGGGGGGGGGGGGGCAGCTGGGTCTCCAGGGACTCCCTCCCCATTGCATCTCAAAGCACTACTTAGAGCACAACTGGGTGAACTGCTGGAGTACCAGGGCTGGGAGAGGAGGAAGAGGGACATAAGAAGGCAAGAGAAACTTCCTCACGAGGGCCAGGAAGCTGGAGACTCAGTGAGAACTCTAGGCAGGACACTGGGGGCTCCAAAGAGAACAGCTGTTGCAGGGTAGGACCAGGAGTGAAGGGAGTCACAGGCTGCCCTGGACTGGGTGCCAGCCCTGGGAGTAATGCAGTGCTCTAAAGGTAGGAGACCATCACCAAAAAGCTGGAGGGGAAGCCCCTGGCTGATAAGCTGTGATTGGTCACCTTGGTGTTCTAAGAAGTGGAGTTATCATGCATCGAGAAAACCAACCCTGCTGCCATCCTCCTCGCCAGAAGGTCAGAGAATCCCTTCCCTCATCTCTGGGGACCCCATGGTTTTTTGTTTCTAGAACAATTTTCTCCTTAGAAATTTAACTAGGTTTAACAAAAGAAAACTAAACAAAACAAAAAAAAATCCAAAACTGAAATAAAATGTTCACATTAATTAGATAGGAAATGAAATTGTTTTGGTATTAGACACCAAAGTAAACAAATCTATTATTCAGTTCTACTGCTATACACCTTGTTTGATGTCTGAAAACTGTAGATTAACATTCCCTGTTCATTTCCCTCTATTTTCCATTATTATTTTCCTCTGAGTTCCAGGCTGCGGCCAGAATCACAGACAGTAATGACAAAATAATAGTGGGAAACAAACTGTTCTTGCAATATTTCAGTCCAAGTCCGAAGCACCACAAATCTTCTTATGAAATGTCTAGTATGATTCTGCAGAACAAAGAAGCTTCTATTAATATCTGAACTGAACTATTTTTCATGTTGTTTCCAGATCTTTATTACATGGATAATCACATACAAGATAGATCCATCCAATGATGACCTCCTCTCCTCCTCGTGTGCTTCTTCAGATGCTTTATTTTGAAGCCCCCCAAGAAAAGGTCGGTGGATCAACTTGAGAGTGATTGGCTGAGGATAATGCTAGTGGACTGCAACTAAAAGTTATGGGGTGGAACTGAGCAAAGGAAAATTTGGGTGAATATAGAGGCCTATGATACTGCTGAATAGTATACAGAAGACAACCCCACCCTTCAGGAAATTGGACTAGATAAAGTACATAGGAAGGCACTGGAACAAGGTAACGCTTCTTGCATGGTAGGGAATAAACATGGTATCTCAATCTGTCTATTCCATGTCTAATGTCAAGATGTGTTTTTCATGAATGAACAGTCAGATAAATCATACCACTTTGTCTCTGTTCTGTGATTGGGTGAACGTGCAACTACTTCACCACTTAGATCTAACTTCCATATCCTCTAGACACAAACACTTTTATTAAGTCTGTGGCTTTCAAAAAGAGAAATAGAACTCACACTATGGTGCCAGCCCCATGTCACAATGCTCAGTGAGGCCACCCCTTTTTGTCTCAGGGAGGAAGTGCCACCTCCACCTACTGACTTGAGCCACCCAGCCTACCTGTGTTGGGGGAATACAACCAAAAATATGTGGGCAGGCATGTGAATCCAGGTGCTCCCCTCTCTCAGGCATCACCTCTGGTAGGGGGCACAAATATGCCTGCTTGCCCCAGGTGCCAAATGCCTAGGTAGGGCTCAGATATTACACACTGGCATCTTGTCATTCCCCCATTAATTCCCATTCTGAATGTACTTCCTTGTGCAATCTCAGTGTGTCCTCCCAATGGATCCTTGACTCTGTCTCTTTATCCATCCAGTCTGGGTTCATCCTCTGTACTCTAGACTTTATCATCTTTTTCTGCTCAACTTAGATATCCTGATTTTATAGGGACTGCCCCAATATTCAGGGCTTTTATATAGGGATTTAATGCCCCTACCCACTGCCTCGATTTTTTACTATTTTGATATCTAGTCATCCTCTTTCAACTTCACTCTTTTCCATCTTCTCACTGCTTTTCAGTCTCTATGTCCTTGCTCAGTCAGTTTCCAATCTCTTCCCAAGTTCCTTAAACAATCATCTACCTACTGCCTCCCAATCTCCCTCATTTTTCTCCCATTCCCAGTCTTCTTGCTCAGCCATTCTCAGTCTCACCTTCTTTAATACTAGTCCATCCTCTTTCCCCTGCAGGCCTCTGGTCCTGGTCTTCCTTACATCTAACTCCTTTTTTCAATTTTCTCCCCATTGATTCCTAGCTCATGCCCCGCCCCCTCAATATTTGAATCCAACAGTTTTTCTTTTATTCTGGCTAAGTCCAACAAGAGGTTCATTGGTAAACACACAAGACAGTCTCCTTGCTCTTACTTCAGGTGCCTGGCTTTGATCTTGCCTGTGGCAACTGATGACTGCAATTGCTAGGAAGGTCCTTTTTAGCATGGGGCTGGAGCATACTCAGTGCAGTTGAAATCATCAGGGAATTCAATTGCTAAATTCAAAAACAAGCCCCCACTGAACATGTATGAAGTCAGACTTTTTAAATGTTTATAATTTGGTGAAATCTGGACAGATTTTAATGGAGGATACCAGAAGGCATATTCCTGACATCAAGGAAATTCCTTACAAATTTCAAGTCCCTCCATAGATCTAGAGATTTTCAGAGAAAAAGTTGGCTTTTGTTTTAACAAGGGAAAACCAACATATTTTTCTCAAGACTTGTCAGAAATGGCTGAACTGTTTTGGCTGAAATTTTCCAAAAAAAAAAAAAAAAGATATTTAGCCTGAGGCAGACACCATGTATGAAAACTTTCAACTTAAAAAGTTGGGCAATGTTATTCTAAGCATTTGAAAACAGGGTCTTCTGATGGAAAGTAATGGACAGTTTTAATGACAGGCAGTGCTACCATATCATGCACAATGCCTACAATAAACACGGGAGCTTGTACTCCATAACCTATTTTGTCACTTTAGTCAGATTTTGAAGTAGGAACTGGAAACAGTGGTTTACAAATCTCAGTAGCTAAAAAGACATGGACAAGACCAAATTGGAAGAGCTCTAGTGAACATTTTGTTGATGCATGAAGTAGCGATATTGATTAAGTATGCAGTCCTATTCCTTATGGGTTAAAGCCTCCTCTGTGGCATTGGAAGAACTGCTGGAGATGCCAGGATTCAGATGAAATGAAAAACAAAGATCCCGGTCCCTCCCAAAGCCTTTCCAAGTGTTAACTGAATAAGATAGTCTTCACTTCTTCTCTAAAACTGTTTTGTGTGATGGTGGCAGGCAATCACACAATTGTTGTGCTCCACTTCAAAAATGACTCTTTCAGTGGTGGAGAAAGTTATTTCTAGATACTTAGATGTCTAACATTCTCACAGGACTATTTAATTAGTAAGTAGATGAATATTCTTAGATATTCAAAATTGGCAGAAATCAACACTTGAAATCAATAACAAGAGTAAAATAGTGATCTCAGGTAGCAAGGGTTAAGAGAAACATGTAAAGGTGATGATGCTGAGTGCAATTAACTGTGAGTCTTGGGTTTCTTTCACAAATTCACTGGACCTTCATTCTGAGGGCAATGTTTTGATGGCAACAAATAGATAGGGAGTGATTGTTAGTCTTTAAAAGTGCCACAGCACTCCTTGCTTGTTTTGCCAAATCAGAAAAATAAAATCACCCAGAAGCAAATCTAGGTGTACAAAAGATGTTGGTGAATTCTCTATTATTACTTGCCCTCAAAAGAAAAAGAAATCTCTACAAAAACAAAACAAATTTCCCCCATAAAAACATTACCTTCCTCAAGTTAGCTGTTTGACAAAATGCTCCTTTTTTCCCCTTTTACACTTCTGTAAATAAAGTGAGCTGAATGACGAAGTAATAATAATAGAGTCTCAATACCATTTTTTTCCACCACTAGAGTGCTTTAGGGTAATTTTATTTTAAATATAATTAATGGCTATCTAATGGAAATAATGAGCTAGAGTGAAAATCCAATATGAATTTAATGAGAAGAATACTTTGGATGTGTGAGAGAGAAAAAGAACACAAACAGATGAACAAAGACTTATGAAGCTTTTTAACACATATGACTCCCCAAGCATATCAGTTTAAACAA
This sequence comes from Podocnemis expansa, assembly GCA_007922195.1. Lineage (NCBI taxonomy): Eukaryota > Metazoa > Chordata > Testudines > Podocnemididae > Podocnemis > Podocnemis expansa. The sequence continues at coordinate 41,160,090 of ML681992.1, forward strand.
CAACTACAGTCACTGCTGCAAGAATAAATCTAGAGGAGAAAGGCAGGTGACCTTTAAAAAGTGATGAAATGGATACTATAGTACACAGAGGAATGGCTTACTAAAATTTGTGAGGGAGTAAATCATTATAAAACATCATTGGTTTACAAAAGCCTGCACAAAAGGTATTTTAAAACATTTATAAATAACATTTGGATGGAGTTTGAGCTCTGAATTCAACGGCGTTAGTCAAGATTTATATCAGCGTAACTGACCACAGATTCTAGTCAGTTGTATTGTATTTTTTAAGGTTTATTGTATGCTTGAGAAGTTAGATAGAAACATCTGCTTTGCTGCCTTCTATAGCTTAAGAAATTAGAACCAAGCTAGTTTTCACTAGAAATGGGCTCCCAACTGGATTGTCAGATCTGAACAATCTTCCCACTCCTCTACATCTCAGCAGGAACTAGATTAGAATATGATGCTAGAGTTCTGAGTGTGGGCTTCATTACAAATGAGAAGGGCCTTCTTTTTTGAGTCTCACCAAGGTCTGAACTCCCATAGAATAGCTGGTCTTGCAGGATTTCTGCTCTTTGGGGCAAAAACCTTGCAAGACCAGGTCATGAGAGCCCAGAACTTCTGTTGATTTGAACCCAAATCCTAGCCTTGATTATCTTAATTGTAAACACCAACATTCTATTTTAAGCCTACTCTGGACCAGAACACTGCCTCCTTGATCCACCTTTACTTTTTTTTAAATGTTTAAAATTACTATAAACTAAAATGTCAAAGACAGATTAATATCTGGAACACTAAGATATATGGAAAGTATTTAATGCCCATCCTATCATATATATCATACAAAATAAAGTCGTCAAACAGAATATGATGAGCAAGAGCATTTAACACTATTTTAAATTATTCTCAGACAACCACTAGAAACATTTATGGTGGATTTTCCTCTTAGTGCTTACATAGCATCAATTACCATAGCATTTAAGAATCTCCCAAATATTTATAACTAGAAATAACAATAGCATTTTATTTCTTCCTTCTTAGCTTCTAGGAAAAATACTTTGATTAAGTTATTTTTATTCTGAATGTGTTAAGATCTTCTCGAGGGTAATCTAAATAAGCTCAGGATTGCTACTCTGATATTCAAAACTTTTCTAGGTGAAATCAAAAGGACCATTCATTCTAGTATCTACCCATCACTAGAAGCAAAGTGTTCACAACCAGGCTTTCAAGCAGTTAAGGGTAAAGCCCAAGGAAGGCTTTGAATATCAAGGCCTTGAGCTTGACTCTGTTCAGTGGTGACCCAGTTCAGAAGGCAAAGTGCAAAAGTGATGTATAAAGAGAGACTGTCCTAAGCAAAAGGAATCCGTACTTTATTCCACTGTGCAACTCTTTAAGGGTCTCATGAAATATTCCACATATAACAAGTTGTAATAATGAACCTCTAAATTATGAATGCACAGATCACCATAGCCACATCTGAGTCTGATGGGAAGGGGCATAATCTTCTGGCCAGTTGCACATAAAAGTGAGTGTTTTTTGCCATTATGGTTATTTGGACAACTGACATTAAAAAGGAGGACAAAAGGAAGAAGTGAGCAGAAGCTAGCAGAAATGAAGGGAGTAAAGTGAAGGGAGAAGCAGAGTCTTAAAACTGTGTTCCTTCTCTTGCTGAGCTGGTGAAGTCATTTTGGAAAACTACCATAAAGTGAAGGTCGGAGGTGACTTCATGCACCATGTTTCTTTATGGCGATTATGCTGTTGGTAAAACAGAAATTAGGCATGGTGCAAGCACTGCAGGAGAGACTAAAACTGTAGTGAGGAAGAAAACTACATAGGGTGAATTTGTCTTTGCTTTATTTTAGGATGTAGTTAGGATACTGGCATTGGTCCTTAGCAGTTAATCATTTTATAAAACAAAGTCGATTGAAAAAATAATTGAATGCATTCATCAGAACAAGAGAACCCCCCCCCACATGTGAGGTGACATGTAAATATTCAAAAGAGTTCTCCAAAGCACAGAAAAAAAGAGGCTTCTTCTCGCAAAAATGAACATCTTTCTGAACACACGTATCCTTCATCTGATGGCTTTATTCCTCTCCTCAAAGAAAAAGAAAAAAACCCCTCTAATGATTGTTTTAGGAATTCTGTCCACAAAGTTAGGAGCGAGTTTCTCTGAAACAGATCTTTTATACTAGGTATGAACAGCAGGGGCAGGTGCACTCTGAATAATGTAAGAACTATTCTGTACATTTTGCTGAAAGCTAAACAGAACACAAACCAAATCCTTCTAAGACTTGAAATAGTTCAGTAAGCTCTTTTTAACTTGAATGCCTCTTCATGACCCCTTCCACTCATGGTCAAAACTAAAGAGCACAAATAAGATGAAAAACAGTTATTTTTATCATATTTTAAATCCAAACAGAATGAGCAAGCATCAGAAATCCAACACGAAATTCTGTTCTCATGAGATTTTTTTAGACCGGAGTTAGACTAAATTTTAAAAAGCCCACAAGTGCCAATACTAACTCTCAGAACCCTCTTCAGTCCATTTAATAAGCCACAAGCATGCCAACAAGTGCATTTTTTAGTTCTGTGAAACTAGCATTACTTATAGGCTGCTAGTTCTAGTTGTATTTTTTATTTTTTTAGTAAACTTCCTCTAGTTAACCTACTTCTTGATTTCCAGTAACTGAATTCACTGTTTATGATAGAATTGATCCAATTCTGCATGCTGTTGTACCAATGTAAATCAGAAATAATTTTACTAAAATCATCAGAGGGTAGCATTTAAACCTATTTGTGCAACATTAAGTATACCATCAAAGATATGACTACATTGCAGTGACAAAGGGATCAGATTAGTCAGTGTGTGTGGAAATTTCAAATAATTAACTAGATACCTCTGGATACATCCTACAGAACTTCAGTCTATTGTTATCAACAAAGTATTGAAACTGAGTATAATCAAAGACATTTCTGTTAGCTCTGGACTGTAACTTACCATCAGCAGACATTAGCTGGTAGGGTGTAAACAAGTGTTTGATGAAAATGGTGTGAACAAACACAGAAATTTAATAAAGACTAAATAGTCAACTTACACAAATCCAGACAAAACAAAAAAGTATCTTTTGTTTTTATCACTACAGAAGTTTAATGAAGAATTGAAGACAGCTATCATTATATATGGTACTTGATATGGTTATTATCAACCTAATACAACTCATTAGAACTTGCCTATATCTATATGCCCACATTATCAAAATATACCATTTCAAACCCTCATCAATATACTACAAACGGACAAAGTATCCTGATATCCTGACATTCCGAACTCTGCCAAAAGGAGTCAATCATATGAAATGTTACCCTTTCTCTGCTCCAGAACAAAACAAACAACATGAAACTAAATTGCCATTTGCATAGATCAAACAAGATAACATTCCATTTCCATGGCTGAGCAGGATGGATGAACTATACGGCTTCATCAGCATTGTACAAATGCACAAAAAGACCTCATTTTATTGTTCAGAATAATGTGACACAAGTCACTTTAGAGGTCTGTTCAGATAACATTACAAGAAACAAGACAAGATTACTCTTAAAGCCCATGTCATGGCTAGTAAAACTGCTTTAATGTCTAGAAGAATTATCTGCTGTAATGCAATTGCATTTGGCATCTGACCTGCAGCTGTTTAAACAGGGCTAGAAGTATAGAGCTAGACAGCATTTACTTAATCAAACAGAGCCTGTTAAACTGATGTGCCATTAAGTACCAAAATGATTTACTATACACTTGAATCGTGTTGTGTAATTATAGTGTTGTTCTGTGCTATGTTCTTCAAAGCACCCTTGGTCAGCGCTCCATTGTCAACAAGCTGTTAAGCTTAGCTTGGATCCCTAGTAGGAGCATCTAAAACAAATGTGATGTTCTCATATTAGCAGCATAGTAATCTCAGTCAACAAACATATCATCACTTGGATCACAAGATGTAGAGCACTACCTTAATATGAATGAAGCATATTTGAAATGAAGAAAAAGGAATAAACAAACAACAAAAAAGAGAACATTTTAGCCTTTTCTGCATCATTGTTTAAAACACCAGAACTTTGATCTCAAAGTTAATACTAATATTCATCCTCCATAGGGAAAATAACTTCACTATTGTTGAACAAATCAGTTTGTCGAGTAACTCTAACATACATGCACTCCGATACACACATACAGCATGTGTGTGCCTCTTTTCACTTGCTGTACTTTCCATATGAAACTACAGTATTAAATGTAACTGCATTAATACTTAGTTTATTGAAGAGATTTCTGACCTCTTACTCTCTCTTAGTGCTTTGTCTCCTTTCTTCCAAGTGATGGTTGGTTTTGGAGAGGCTTGTGGTTTGCACTCAATGACAACTTCTTGGCCTTTGGTAATAATTATAGTTTTCTTCAGCTGATTTAGTGCAAAAGTGGGAGCTGAGGCTGTTTAAAAAAATACATGTTAATTGTAGAAAGAATTCTAACAGATAGTTTATAATTTATTTTCACTTTTTTGTTCGGAATCTATTATAATTCAGATCATATGACATCTATTCTAAAAATGCCATTAAATCAGCATCCAATTCTGGTAGCAAGACTAGAATTTCATCAATCTATCAGTTAACAAAAAATCAGCAGCACCCTAAAATTAGATTACTTGTGAAATCTAGCAGTTTTAGAGAAAGTCTGGAGAAATCAACAATACAATTAAATACTTTTTTATTAAACTTGTTAACTCAAAATATTAGTACATTTTAAGTTCCACAAACTGCTTCAAAAGCTGTTAACTACTGTGAATTGTTGCAGAATTTATTGATGAGTTTTATCCGTTGTGCTGAAAGGCAGCTGTACACAACTGTGCATATGTTTCTAATTTTCTGGAAGTATTTTATTTTTTTAAATATTTTATTGTCAGGATATTTACAATCTTGGCTACATTTTTTTTTTTCCAAATTCAAAGATATTTTAAAAAACAAATGACTTAAAATGACTGAGTGACTGTATTATGTGTTCAACAGTACCTTACACATGTTCAACATGTGAAAAGTCCCATTGGTTTCAATGCATCTATTTAAAGAGTAAGATATTAATGAAAGCAAAGGTTATACAGTTTGCCTGAAATTTTACAATGTGAAGATTCCACCAGCCCTCTATAATTCCATTGGTTTGCATACATATTAGTCTAGTCTTGCAAAAAATTCACTTAGCTCATCACACATACAACAATGTATGAAGTTCAAAACCTTATTTTGGACAATTTTAATTATAACATTATTAAAAATGGACAATTTAATTTGTCCTGTTTGTTTTACAAAAAAAAATTCCATAAATTAAATGCAAATACTAGGTTAATGCATTATTATTGGCAGCACAAAAAGTTATGGTGCTGAAAATCTAAGGAAAAAAGAGCAGCATTGGTACTGACTATGTTATATTCACTGTATAACAACACACAAAGACACAATAAAATACATGCTTAAAAATGAAAACATAAACAGAAAATAGGAGAGCAAGTGAACATTGCAATGAACAGGGAGTTTACTGTGGACTAAATCTCAACCAACACTCTTGGGGCCAGGCATTTTGAGAAGAGGGCCCCTGGCAATGGAATGGGATTTGTGGGTCTGAAGAAACATTTGGCAGAACTAAGTGTGAAAATATGACCTTGGGTCAGAAGTTACATATCTGCCCCTCTTTGGTCAAAGTGGTATATGGTCTCAGAGTCCTACCCAGATTTCTCACTCCACTCAAATATTTACTTTAACCTAAGGCTGCCCCTACCTCAAACCTTTCTTCTAAGTTATTTTCCATCACATAGCTCTGTATGCTCTGATAAGAACAAGCTGGAAGCAGAATAGTTAGTTTAAAGGAGCATTTATACACATGGAATTAAAATGTGAATAGCATGCATCACCCTAGTCTCATGAAAACTGCATAGGTGCAGCCATGTGTCTTCAACAATCTGAACTAAACCCTTTGAAATTCTCCCATCACTACTATTGTTGAGGTCATTATGTCACTGTGATTTAACTGATGTTGGAGATTAGTAGAACAGAGTCAAGTCTCACATTAAAGCATTAGACCTTGGTTCTGGGAGATACATAAGTATATACCTAACTTTAAGAATCTGAAAAGTGTTGGTGATTTCAGTGGCAAGACTGACATGTTTCAAAAAAGTGCATGCTTAAGTGCCTTCCTGAAAGGGGGGGTTGGAACCTTATTCTTAAACAATGGGCTGCAGTGAAACAAACTAATATGAACATAGCTTTGTCCTTGGGATGGGTGATTGTTTTTAGTAACTTCAGTTTTCTCAATACTTAATGTCAAGGAATATATCTACAGAGCTCTGCAAATCGGTGCATATCCGCAGATATCCACCTTATATCTGCATCCATGGATACAACACAGATATCCGCAGACCATTTCTTGCAGATGCAGGTTGGATATGGATCCATTTATTTGTATTCATGCAGGGCTCTATAATGTCTACACTTACAATTTAGTTTGAATTAAGGAAACTTAATTTGAACGAAGTTAGTGCATGACTATACTAGCTTTCATTAGTTCAAACGAAGGAGTTCCCTTAGTTTGAACTAAAGAAAGCCTACTTCAAACTTGTAAAACCTACCTTGAGTTTGGACTAAGGGTTGGTTTCAAATCATTAGTTCAAACTAACTCAATGGAGCTGCGTTAATTCAAACTAATGATTAGTTCAAATTAACGTGGTTTGCCCTTTCTCCCAGGGTGCATGGCACCCTAGAAGGAAGCGCCTGCCCTCCAGCACCTGGGGCAAGCAGCCCCAAAGGCACCCCTCCAATGTTCCTTCTAATTACTAGTAGACTGTGTGTGCAAACAATTTCTTTGTGAGCATCAATATTAGCACTATTGAATTTTTTTGTGTGCACTTTATTTTGTCATTTGCACAGGTTTCATGACCTGTGTGTGCATGCACACATGCGCGGCTTAGAGGGGACAGTGCCCTCCACCCAGCCCTGATCTGGTCCATGCTGCTGGGGCCCCAGTCCCCTGGCCAGGAGTGGGTAAGGAACCCCCACGCCCAGCTCTGCATAGCCAGCTGGGCACAGGGAAAGGATCCCCGTGCCTGGCTTGGGCTGCACTGGCCAGGTGACAGGGAAGGGACCCCCACACTGAGCTATAGAAGCACTATCTGGGCTTGGAGAAGGGACCCCATGCCTGGCTCAGGTTCACTTGCCAGGGGAAGGGGAACGCATCCCCATGCCAGGCTGTAGCACATTTGCTAGGTGGGGGAGAAGTCATCCCCCACTGCCTGACTCAGGATATGCTGGCCAGGTGGGGGAGAAGACATCCTCCCACCTGGTTCTGCATGCGTTTGCTGGGTGGCAGGGCAAACACGCTACAGCTGGGAGCAGAGGTGTGCTCCCTGTCACCAGGCCAGTGCAGCCTGAGCCTGGATCTCTTCCCCATGCACAGCCAGAGTGGGCAGAGCTGGGCACGGGCGTCCTTCCACTGTACCCAGCAAGCATGGCTGGAGCCAGGTGCAGGGGCCCTTACCTGCACCCAGCCCGCACTTTTATAGCTGGGCATGAGGGTCCCATCCCCATGCCTAACCAGAGTGGACAGAGCTGGGCGTGGGTGTCCCTTCCCTGCGCCCAGAGCCAGGCAGGGGGTGCCTTCTCCCCTGCCCAGCAAGCACTGCCAAAGCCAGGAAGGAGGATGCCTTCTCCCCTGCCTGGCTCAGCGGGGCTAGAGCCTGGTGGGAGGATGTGTTCCCTGGCACCTGGCTGTGGGTGGTGGCATGACTTTTCTTGGGTGCCATCTTGCCACACTTCCCATCGTGCCCCTCTCCTAATTTGAACTAATAAGTCCTGCCCATGGACATGCTAACTGAAATAGGTTTTCCTAGTGGGGCCATCTTAGTTCAAATTAGCTTAATTCAAGCTAATTATTATTAGTTTGATTTAATTAGTTTGAATTAAATTAATTCGAACTAACCTTCTAAGTGTAGACATAGCCAAGGGGATTTTGTTCTTGGGCTTGTGGGCATGCATGTGCATGTGAGCGTAGGGGGAATTTTGCTGTGCATCTGAAAACACAGAACTTTCCCCACACACATTGTTCCATGCGCAGAATTTGGAGTTAAAAAAGAAGAATTCACTAAGCATAACTGAAGGAAAAGTTCAAAGAAGACATCAGTTCTGGTTACAGAACAGTTGGAAACCCCTACGCAACCAAGAACATGCACATGCACATAAATTCAAAAAAAAGAAGAAAAGAGGAACCCAGACAAATTAATTATACAGCTTTTATCCAATCCTACTAAGGTTGGAGAAGTAGGATCTCTTTCTTTATCATGACAGATCATGGAACCATATAATTAACAGAAAGAAAGATGAGAGCAATCCTATTCTGTTCAGACATTACTCACCTAAAATCTTCAGCTCAGCACTTGCATAAATGGTTCCGTATTTATTTTCTGCTAAGCACTGGTACATTCCAGCATCTGAGAGATTCACACTGTGGATCATCAGCACACCATTAACCATCTCAACCCTGCTCTGTAATGGAATGAAAACAATAATTCCACAAAAGCAAATAAAATGAGGTGGATTTCCTGATTTATAACGTTTTGGCAAGGGAACAATAAAGTAAAATGAAATAATAAAGTAAATCATTGTGGTTAAAGTATAATTTAACAACTTATTAAAGATTCTTTTTATTTTTAAGTTTACTTTTGTTTGTTCTCCAGTGAATGAGAAATATAAATTATGGGGGGCCTGAAAAGACCACAAAATAGATTTTCCTCTGGTTTATTTTATTTGACTGCAAATGCAACATCCCTGAGCACTGCCCCCCCCCCGATATTCCATTACACCAACTTGCTTTTTAAAAATCAGCAAAAAGTACTCTGCCAACCTGCAGTAGTGTGTTACTTTCCTAGCCAAGGAACCAAGGCAATACATTTGGTGGTGTCAATGGAGTCCATAGTGAATGTTTGTTTATGTACCAAACCCACCATATAGCCTAGTACATTGCTAGATAAATTCTGTAATTCTTACTTTTACAAACAAGCTCATTGTCAGCAATGACACTACTTTCATATAAGAATACTCATATGAGCAAAAGCAGCAGAATCAAGTTGCCATTGTATTAGTTGCAGCATCTGATATGAAAACGCCTATTATATTGGAATATAATTGATACAGGCAGAAACAAGGTGCACTGACAGATGCATATGGAAATTTACATTGTGTGTGAAAGTATGACAAATAATTTGAGATGGTGAAATACATTCTTCAGTTTCAAACTGTTAGGTGTCAGTGAAAATAGATTAATAAAGACAGCATGTGAAAATGTATATGAGATTAACCAATCCCATTCTCTTCTTTAAAATACAGTTTTGGTTGAAATTGAATTTGCAAATCATGTATCAGCTGTTTGGAAAATCTCAAAACCACAGAAGTACAGAGATTAAAAATGCTTGAAAGTTTGGAGCGATTTTCCACCCACCTCAATAAGGGTAGAAGATATGGAAAAGCTAAGGGATATAAACTCGTTTTCAATGCCTCAGGACTTCAAAAATAAACTAACTTATACATTTGCTTTTTCATTGTTTGCATAAGTGCTTGGTTTTCACAGATAGATGAAGCATTCACTGAAAAGAAAGGCATAGCACATCTTTTATATTCATAAATCCACCCTATGAATTCATTAACAAATGGAGATGTTTTCTACCAAAATTGAACAATTCTGTTTTAATTTGGCAATGCATGAAGAAAATCAATAAACACTTTTTACTGCTCTTATTATGCAGCATAAAAATAAACCAATGTGAGATGAGGTGATGACTCAGTTGAGAGAAATTAAAAAATAAAATCCAAACCATGGCAATGCTGATCATTTGATACAGAGAAACACAGACTTTCTGTTAAAATGTGTCAATTCAGTGAATTAAGGAGTAGTAATTCCCAGATGGAATGATCCAATGATATTGGCACTAGAAATGGAAACTTTATTATTCACACAAGAGTTATTAAACCATTTAAAAATGCAAAAATAATACATAGCTACTGAGAAAAAGATGCATTTTGTATTAGTGCATTAGCATTGAGGAACATGACAGCAATAAGAAGCAGATACCATGACATGTTTAAAACACATGTAGCTGGTCATGTTTAAGTGAAACTGAATTGGAGTAACTCACACCCCAAAGAGTAGTTCCACTCTTTTGCTCAGTCATACAAGGGCCACTGTACACATATGACCCTACACACAAATATTCAAAAAGATATAATCAACAATTTTACTATAAACACCATAAATAAAAATAGAAATGAAAAAAAGTTGCTGAGCCTTGCTCAGAGGGATATCACTAGTTCAGTGAATACTAAGGGAAAGGGAAAGGAGAAAAAAAACAGCTCTGCCTGCTATCGTCTTTGGATTATAGCTAGAGAGTGACAATTTCTAGTCCACCTGCTATCACATACTTTGACATAGTTCAACAGGCAGACCTACAGGAACACTGGTGCTACATTAACTAAGACTTTAAATATTAATAGAAAAAAAATTATCTTTCTGAAGCATTTCCACTTCAGCACCTTTTTTTCCAGTTCACTTTCTCTGAATTAAAGAGCAGTCTATAACCTGCTGGTAGTTTATTGAGTACTGCACCTGTGCCTGTATATAGACTCCATTCTTCAGCCAATGATAGGTCGGTCGTGGTTTTCCAGCGGCTTTGCATTCCCATCTGAGATGGTCTCCACTGTCTAACTGAGTATCATTAAGCTTCTCTACCCAATGTGGGTAGGCTGCAGAAGAGAGATACCATGTAAAATAAAGAAGGCTGATAGGACTTCCGTTCATGTTCTAAAGATTTAATCAATTTAAAATACAGAGTTTTCAACCAGTGTGTGCTCCATCTTAGTGACTGTATTAAATCACAAGCATTTAAAAAAGAACACATTGAGGGTCAAAGAACCGTTAGAAAATCAGAATGAATGATGGTACAGTACTATGAACTGGGTATCACTGTATCTGGAAAGAGAATCATGAACTCACAGAGTTGGAAGGGACCTCATGAGGTCATCTAGCCTAGCTCCCTGCTAAAAGCAGCACCAATACCACTAAATCATTCTAGCCATGGTTTTGTCTAGCAAAGCCTTAAATGTTTCCAAAGATTGAGGTTCCACCACCTCCCTAGGTAACCCATTCCAATGGTTCACCATCCTCCTAGTGAGAAAGTTTTTCCTAATATCCCACCTTGACTGCCACAGTTGCAGCTTGAAATCACTGCTCCTCGTTCTGTCCTCTGTTACCACTGAGAACAGCTGAGCTCCATCCTCTTTGGAGCACCCCTTCAAGTAGTTGAAGATTGCTATTAAATCCCCCCTCCCTTCTCTTCTGCACACTAAATCAGCCTAGTTCCTTCTGTCTCTCCTCATAAGTCATGAGCCCCAACACCCTAATCATTTTTGTTGCCCTCCACTGGACTCTAATTTGTCAACATCCCTTCTGTAGTGTGCAGCTCAAAACTGGAGACAGTATTCCAGATAAGGGGGAACTTACAGAATTGGATGAAAATAAATACAGGGGAGGGTAAGACATGGGATCAGGTCATACTGCAACAGCAAATCAGAGCATTTTGTAAAGATTCAAACTATAGGAGACAGCACACAGAGGGAGAGTGAAGTAAAATTACCTGTTATAATATGAAAAGAATTCATAGTCATGATCCAGCCCTGCTGTCAGACAATCTAATCTGCATATTATTTGAATTTCAGCTGTTTTTCTTTGAAGTCTTGATGTCCCATTGATTTTCTTGAGAGCCATCATTAACAAATCATCAGTGGAGTGATTAGGAAGATGGAAGTG